>JARQOD010000004.1:407587567-407710319 GCA_033576555.1 Oophaga sylvatica
CGCTGAAATGTCAGGACCTTTTTTTGATCGCTGGTTTCCCGCTGACAGGCACGCATCGCTGCGTGTGACAGGCGGGAGACCAGCGATCCGCTGGTAACCAAGGTACACAGCGGGTTTCCAGGCACCGCGCAGCGCTTGGAAACCCGCTGTGTACCTTGGATACCAGCTCCCTGCATCAGGGCGCTGGTATCCAAGGTACACAGCGGGTTTCTAGGCACAGCCCCGCGCCTGGAAACCCGCTGTGTACCTTGGTTACCAGCGGATCGCTGGTCTCCCGCCTGTCATACGCAGCGATGCGTGCCTTTCAGCGGGAAACCAGCGATCAAAAAAAGGTCCTGACATTTCAGCGACAATCAGCGATACCCGGCAGGGGGGCTGATCGTCGCTGAATGTCACACACAGCGATATCGCTGGTGAGCTCGCTGCTGCGTCACAAAACTAGTGACTCAGCAGCGATCTCGGTAGCGATATCGCTATGTGAGACGGGCCCTTAAGTGGAAAGCTTAATTGATTGCTTTCCACTTTCACTTCAGGTCAGCCAGGGACACAATCAGTGACGTCAGAGGGAACTGATTAACAAAAATAGGGGTTCCCTTCGAAAAAAAAATGGCGTGGGTCCCCCCTATTTTTGTTAACCAGCCAGATGAAGCAGACCGCTGAGGCCTGGATTTTCAGGCTGTTAAGGAGCCAAGATCCATGGACCTTGCCAGCCTGATAATACCAGGCCACAGCAGTCTGCATATCTTGGCTGATTAACAAAAATAGGGGATCCCCTCGAAAAAAATTGGCGTGGGGTCCCCCCTATTTTTGTTAACCAGCCAGATGAAGCAGACCGCTGAGGCCTGGATTTTCAGGCTGTTAAGGAGCCAAGATCCATGGACCTTGCCAGCCTGATAATACCAGGCCACAGCAGTCTGCATATCTTGGCTGATTAACAAAAATAGGGGATCCTCTCGAAAAAAATTGGCGTGGGGTCCCCCCTATTTTTGTTAACCAGCCAGATGAAGCAGACCGCTGAGGCCTGGTTTTTCAGGCTGGTAAGGATCCAATATCCATGGACCTTGCCAGCCTGATAGTACCAGGCCACAGCAGTCTGCTTAGATTGGCTGGTTAACAAAAATAGGGGATCCCCTCGAAAAAAAACGGCGTAGGGGTCCCCCTATTTTTGTTAACCAGCCAAGTAAAATGCAGACTGCTGCGGCCTGGTATTAAAAGACTGTCAAGGCCCATGGATTTTGGCCCTCAACAGCCTGATAATACCAGGCTACAGCAGCCCCACATTTGGCGCATCAAAAGATGTGCCAATTGTGGCACTTTACCCGGCTCTTCCCACTTGCCCTGTAGCGGTGGCAAGCGGGGTAATAAGGGGTTAATGTCACCGTTGATTGCACGGTGACAATAAGCCCGGTTAATAATGAGAGGCGTCAATAAGACACCGATCCATTATTAATCCCAAAGTTTTTAAATGTTTAAAAAAAGACACAGCAAGAAAAAAGTCTTTTAATGAAATAAAAGAGACAACACAGTTTTCATTTCTTTTATTACACTCTCATTCCTGCGACGCCATCGATCTCCTGTAAAAAAATAAAAAAAACAAACCAACAGATAACCACCTGTCCGACGCAGTCCATAGTAACGACAGTCCCACGACGATCCAGCTCTGCTACATCGGAATGACAGGCAGAGCCTGACATCCCGGCGCAGCACAGCTGCTTACCAGCTTCCCCGGCGGTGACGTCATCGGACTGCTTTACGGCCGCGATTACCCAGCAGTCACTGCAGTTATCGCGAGAAACTGCATGTGACCACCAGGGAGAAGAGGATGGCGGCCATTAAGCAGTCCGGGATGTGACCGCCGGAGATCTTCTGCCGGGTAAGTGCCGCTGACTCCTGACAGACCCGACCGACGGACACTGACAGTGACAGTGACATTCCGATTCCGGTATCCGATATGACGAAAATATCGGAACTCGGAATCGGAATTCCGATACAGCCAATATCGGCCGATACCCGATATTTGCAGTATCGGAATGCTCAACACTAGTGCCCGCGCTTCCTCGCTGACAGAGCAGGCCGCTGAATGATAACGTCATCCAGCATCGCTGCTCTCTGTGTCAGAGACAGGAAGTGCGGGCGGCAGCAGCAGGAGATGAGGTGAGTATGCCCGGCGCCAGCATCTTTCTGTGGTACCACTCATTAAGCTTATGAATATGGGCGCCACGCCTATGAGAGGAGTGGTGTCCATATTCATGACCTTAATGAGTGGTACTACGAGTGACTGGGATTTCACATGCGGTGTTTCTCGCATGTGAGATCCCAGCCGAGGGCCCATGAGGTGAGGGCGGCAAACTAGTGTCCCAAGGGCCGCAGTTGGCCCGCGGGCCGCGAGTTTGAGACCTCTGCTGTATACTATATACAGAAGTCCTGTGTATGTCACCAATGATCACGGTATTACCTATACATTATATACAGAGCTCTTGTGTATGTCACTGGTGATCACTGTATTACCTGTACACAGACACTGCATACTAAGTACAGATCTCCTGTGTATAATGGCACTTATGGTGATAGTATTGTGTTTTTTTTTTATTACTGATCAGTATTGTAGTATTCAGTCACAATGTGGTGATAATATGTGGTCTGGACATGGTGTTGTGGTATTTGTTCCTTGTATGTGATATTATTGGTCATTTTAAAAATTGAAAAATAAATAAAAAATATACCTAAATTTATTGCAATATTTTAACAAATATTAATAAGTTACAGTAGAGTAGGGCCGGGCCAAAAGTGTCTACCGTGTTGTGGTGGCGGCTTAAAAAAATCTTTTGGCCAAAACAAAAGCTGCTGGCTATGTGTATTTGATCTGGTGATGGGAACTGTTAATGTGTGATAGGTGAGAAGTGGAGTTTTTCCAAGAGAGAGCGGTAGGACTGTGGACAGTTCGAGGGGTGGAGGCGCCTGGAATAATCTGTTTCAGGTATATGATGACCCCGTCACATGATCCGGGGGGGCCCACAGAGTCTGAACAGCCCGGGACCCTGGCTACCCTTAATCCACCCCTGCTGCTAGTTGATCTAGGTAGGTGTAAAGTGCTTTGTCCTTACCTGAACTGGGAGTATACAAGGAGGTGAGAAACCCTTTACGATCAGCAGAGGTCCGTCTGCATCAGTGTGAGACCCATAAAACACCCAAGTTATCGAGCATCATATACAGTCATGGCCAAAAGTGTTGACACCATTGCAATTGTTCCATAAAATGAAGTATTCCTCCCAAAAAATGATTGCAATGACACGTTTTGTTATATACGTTTATTTCTTCTATTATTGTAACAACACAAAAAAAGGAAAAATAAAATGCAAATTGAACAATTTTCATGTAAACCCCCAAAAATGGGCCGGACAAAATTGTTGACACCATTAAATTAAATATTTGGTTGCACACCCTTTGGGATAAATAACTGCAATCACTTACTATAACCATGAACAAACAACTTACACCTCTCAATTTGAATTTTGGACCATTCTTTTGCAAACTGCTTCAGGTCTCTCATATTTGAAGGGTACCTTCTCCCAACATAATTTTAAGATCTCTCCACAGGTGTTCAATGGGATGTCGATCTGAACTCATTGGTGGCCACGTCAGAACTCTCCAGCGCTTTGTTTCAATCCATTTCTGGATGCTTCTTGAAGTACCGTACGTTTGGAGTAATTGTCCTGCTGGAAGACCCTTGACCTAGGGACAAACCCAGCTTTCTGACACTGAGCACTACATTGCACACAGTCAAGGCATCCAGTGTCAGAGGCAGCAAAACAACCCCAAAACATCTTTGACCCTCTACCATATTTGACTGTAGGTTCTGTGTTCTTTTCTTTGTAGACCTCGTTCAGTTTTCAGTAAATAGAATGTGCTTTAACCAAAAAGCTTGATCTTGCTCCCATCTGTCCATGCGACACTCTCCCAGAAGGATTTTAGCTTACTCATGTATATTTTGGCAAACTGCAGCATAGTTTTTATTATGTCTCTGTGTCGACCCGCCACCACAATTGTGGATTACCAGGGCAATGGGGTACTCAGAGCCGAGCCCGTAGAAGTCTATGGGGATTTTGTCACAGGTAGCTGTGGCTCGGTCTGTGGCCCGGGCGGTCTGGCGTATGTTGGGGATATATATTTACAGGGGATAGGTTTATATACAGTTCGTGACGCCACCTGTAGTATTCTGGTAATTAGTACCAGCGCTGCTGTAGATCTCTGAGGGGATGGTGAGGCAGCTAGATGTCGGGTCCCCTACAGGTGGGACTCTTCCCTCAAAGTCTATGGGATTTGTGAAGTCGGGTGCGGATAAAGAACACAGTCTCACACGGTCAGCGTCTTTCCATACCTTTACTTGCAAGTTGTTAAGGCAGGTCCCAGGAGGCTGATCCAAGGAGAGTGTATCTTGAGACAGCAGCTGGACAAGTTAGGGGCCTCCTTTACTCCAATAAAACGAGTACAACCAGCCTGAAGCGTAGTTCCCTCAAATCTCCAGCTAATCTTTAGCTGTACCTGCCCAGTCAGCTTAGTGTTAGGGGCCTTCCTGTGAAGGAGCTGAATTCTTATTTTGTCCTGCAGAACTCCAAAGTCTTCACTCCCCCTGACCCCAGTTACGTACTGACTATAAGGGGCTTGTCTGCCGCGACCTAGGGTCCGGTAGATTCCTGGTTTTCTTATCACTGTGCTTGAAACAACAGTGACCCTTCGGTCCCCAGTGACCGGTAGCAATGTGCTGGACTTCTTCAATCCGTAAGCACTAATCCTATAAATCCACTTGCCTTTCGCCTTGTCCACGCTGGTAACATAAGCACTCAAACTAGCCAAGGGTCGAGCAGTCACTTCTTTCTTTTCCTTTCTACGAAGTTAGCCACAGATGCTCAGTTATCACAGGCAGGAGCACGTCTCTGAACCTGATACCGTCCTTTAGACAGGGATGCTGAAGACTTTCTGTACTAAAACTTCTTCTTTCTTTCAGTGTATGCTGATGAGGTGATACAGCTCTGACTAGACTAAGGTGTATTCCAAACACCTATACCAGACTCCACGATATGAACTAGTGATAAAGCAGGCTAGACTCCTTCCTCCCTCCAAACGTCTTCTCTCACAGAAGTCTAGACACTCACTCCACACGTCCTCACTGTCCGAAGACAGGAACTAGACTGACTAAAAATCACCTCAACACCTACTACCTTGACCACTCCCTCTAGAGTATCCTCCACTACCCTAGGGGTGTGTCTAGTGTGTGTTGAGTGAATGGATATTTAGCATTAAACTGCTGTCTCGCCATACACTCTCCAGGGTACTGCGTGTGCCTACCACCAGGGCTACACATTCCCCCATGGTAAACGACAGCACTCCCGGCTGTAAAATACAAAAGACATTTTGTTTATGCAATAAACATTGAACAATAACATCTTCCCATACGGGAGGTGAGAATATCTTGAACGTTGCAAACATTATAGAAAATACAAATATTAAATAGCATTTAATAAATATACGATATACTTGTGAAGGACCCGCACCAAACCTTCAACGTGGGTCCTGGGTGGGCTGCAGGACATCCAATTGCAGACCTCACTCAGTGCCACACCATACGGGTTTTGTTTTCAGAGGTAGTTGTAATGGTTTATGTAAAACCAAGATAGGGCACCGAAGCGCAACTATTTACAAGAAAGTTCTGGGTTAGCATAGTCCTTAACCTCCAAGTCCAATGTAAAACCAAGACATATTATATGATATCAAAGTGCATAAACTTTTTTTCTGGTTACTATTTACCAATTACCATTTACCCAGCCGGGCATTCTACAGTATATATATTTACTATATAAATTGTGCTAAACTTTACAACATTTTAAACTTTTTACTATATTACTGATGGTAGACCCGATATGGATCTCACCAACTCTTTACTTATCTATTCATTTTCATCACACTTTTCCAATACATTTTCCACCCCGGGGCTGGAACAACGCAATGGGCCCTTGATCCCAGGACCAGCAAATCATGTGCTGCGATCAGGGTCTGGGTCGCCACAGTTCTGGTGCGAACCTCCAGGGGCGCAACTGGTACAGTCTCTCCACATGACACCGATTGCGTCTCAATTACTGTTAACGATATGGACCGCGTTAGGGATTGCGATCGAGACTGTGTCGCATGTTGCGATGAAGAGGTGACTTTAAGTCGTGATGAACTCTGGGTCGCTAGTTGCGATGACTTTGCAGGGGGCGATGCTGGGGCACGGCCGGATGCTGCTTGAGCTGGAAACGGGGACGCTGCGGTAATGGTGACGGTACCTGCGTCTGGGACGGGGTCGCGGACGATGGTGACATTCAGGGCATACCACCCCTTCATTCCCCAATGCCGCGTATAGGTGACTATATCTCCGTTTGCTAAGTCCCTCCCGGGATGACCTTGCGGCAGGTGGGATTCTACGTCACGCCTGCTGACAAAGACCGCTGGGTAGAGGCCCGGTTCACGGATAAAGCCCCAGCCCTTCCGGAGCTGGAACTCAGTCACACACCCCTGCCGCCGCGGTTCCCTCAGAGTACCTTTATCTCTCCGGACGGTCTCTTTGTCCGCGATCAGCTCGGCAAATTGTCGCTGACGGTTCCTCTGAGTTTCCCGCTCTTCCTCCTGCTGACGCCTTTTCTTCTCCTCACGACTCTGCCATTCTTGTTCCCACTGGGCGGTGTAGGCGACGTCATCCAGGCGCGCCATTTCGTCCCAGTCCACATCTGGTAGTGACGGACAGGACCCCTCCGGTGTCCCTGCCGGGGACCGATCATCTGCTGCGGCCTCTTGGCCGGGCGGGCGTTCCGGGATTGGCTGTACCTCCTCAACCTCCTTCGCTTCCACCGCTTCACCGGTGGGATCGGGATCGGTACTTTCGGGGGCAGCCTCCGGTTGCTCCTTCGCCTTGGGCAGCAGACTCTTCGGTATTTGGAATCGTGGGGGTTCATTGAGGGGAGAGGACGCCGTGTTCGTTAGTTGCCACTGCAGCAGGTTACATCGGCGTCTCTCAATCTCCTCCAGTCCAGGTTGGACCATCTTCTTTAGGCGTGCGTTCTCCTCCTGAATCTCTAGCAACGCCTGTTGCAGGTGCAGGATCGCATAAGACTCTGATGCCGATGGCAGCTTGGCGGGGGCACGGGGCCTGCCTTCCTCCGCTGCCCCGCTCGGCTGCACACGTCCTGCCTCCATCATGTCCCAGAAGATTCTTTCTTCTTCCTGCGGAGACATCCGGTCTCTTCCGTGGAGGTGGGGTTTGCGTCTCCTCCTCCTCGCAGGGAAGGTGAAGAGGAGGCGGACCTCCTTTGCTGTAGGGCAGGACCGCACGTTGCAATAGCACTTTGAGAGGGCAGACATTTTCTTCGCGCCACTGGGGGGTAGACGCCCACGAAGGCACGCCCACCTTCTTCTCCAGCGCCTGAGGGCGCGAATATGGCGACAAAAATGGCGATTTTGGCGCCAAAAGTGCAAACAGTCCTTTTCACAAAAACAAGTCCTTAGGCACACAGGGCTCGCAATTTCGCGAGTTTCGCATCCTGTTCGTGACGCCAAAGTTGTGTCGACCCGCCACCACAATTGTGGATTACCAGGGCAATGGGGTACTCAGAGCCGAGCCCGTAGAAGTCTATGGGGATTTTGTCACAGGTAGCTGTGGCTCGGTCTGTGGCCCGGGCGGTCTGGCGTATGTTGGGGATATATATTTACAGGGGATAGGTTTATATACAGTTCGTGACGCCACCTGTAGTATTCTGGTAATTAGTACCAGCGCTGCTGTAGATCTCTGAGGGGATGGTGAGGCAGCTAGATGTCGGGTCCCCTACAGGTGGGACTCTTCCCTCAAAGTCTATGGGATTTGTGAAGTCGGGTGCGGATAAAGAACACAGTCTCACACGGTCAGCGTCTTTCCATACCTTTACTTGCAAGTTGTTAAGGCAGGTCCCAGGGAGGCTGATCCAAGGAGAGTGTATCTTGAGACAGCAGCTGGACAAGTTAGGGGCCTCCTTTACTCCAATAAAACGAGTACAACCAGCCTGAAGCGTAGTTCCCTCAAATCTCCAGCTAATCTTTAGCTGTACCTGCCCAGTCAGCTTAGTGTTAGGGGCCTTCCTGTGAAGGAGCTGAATTCTTATTTTGTCCTGCAGAACTCCAAAGTCTTCACTCCCCCTGACCCCAGTTACGTACTGACTATAAGGGGCTTGTCTGCCGCGACCTAGGGTCCGGTAGATTCCTGGTTTTCTTATCACTGTGCTTGAAACAACAGTGACCCTTCGGTCCCCAGTGACCGGTAGCAATGTGCTGGACTTCTTCAATCCGTAAGCACTAATCCTATAAATCCACTTGCCTTTCGCCTTGTCCACGCTGGTAACATAAGCACTCAAACTAGCCAAGGGTCGAGCAGTCACTTCTTTCTTTTCCTTTCTACGAAGTTAGCCACAGATGCTCAGTTATCACAGGCAGGAGCACGTCTCTGAACCTGATACCGTCCTTTAGACAGGGATGCTGAAGACTTTCTGTACTAAAACTTCTTCTTTCTTTCAGTGTATGCTGATGAGGTGATACAGCTCTGACTAGACTAAGGTGTATTCCAAACACCTATACCAGACTCCACGATATGAACTAGTGATAAAGCAGGCTAGACTCCTTCCTCCCTCCAAACGTCTTCTCTCACAGAAGTCTAGACACTCACTCCACACGTCCTCACTGTCCGAAGACAGGAACTAGACTGACTAAAAATCACCTCAACACCTACTACCTTGACCACTCCCTCTAGAGTATCCTCCACTACCCTAGGGGTGTGTCTAGTGTGTGTTGAGTGAATGGATATTTAGCATTAAACTGCTGTCTCGCCATACACTCTCCAGGGTACTGCGTGTGCCTACCACCAGGGCTACACATCTCTGTCAGCAATAGGGTCCTCTGGCATCTCCTGCCATAGCGTTTAATTTTATTCAAATTTCGATGGATCGTTTGCGCTGACACTGATGCACCCTGAGCCTGCAGGACAGCTTGAATTTCTTTGGAACTTGATTGAGGCTGCTTATCAACCATCTGGACTATCCTACAACCTTTCATCAATTTTCATCTGCCATCCACATCCAGGGAGATTAACTACAGTGCCATTGATTACAACCTTTTTGATTATGTTGCGTACCAAGGACAAAGGAACATCATAATCTCTGAAGATGGACTTGTAAACTTGAGATTTTTGATATTTTAGAACAATTCTCAAGTCCTCAGACAGTGCTCTTCTTTCTGTTTGCAATGCTTTGAGTAGCACACACAGACGCACAATGCAAAGACTGAATCAACTTCTCCCATTTTTAATCAGATTTTAGGTGTGATTTTCATATTGCCCTCACCTGTTGCTTGCTACAGGTGAGTTTGAACGAACATCACTTGTTGGAAACAAAGGTATTTACCCACATTTTTAGAAAGGTATTATCAATTTCAGCAGCAGATGAAGGAAGGGAGACACACTAGTCATTACTAGTGGGTAGGCGGAGCCCACATAGGATAGAAACACCTCAGATTAAAAAAGTGTTGACCGGCCCCTCCAGCTTATAGGGCTCCTCCTACTCCAGCTCTCCAGTCTAAAATTTGAGGTCACAGAGGATAGTCGCTGCTGGAAGCAGCTCCTCAGATATTTTTTTTATTTTAGTCGGACAGACTTGGACCGCCAGTGGTCTAGAGGTCTCAGGGGTCTCAGCGCTGCTGGACCCCCACCTCTCCCTTGGCGGATCTGTATTACCCTGTAAGGTGGTCCCTGCAGAACCCTGCCGGTCCTGGGGGATGAGGATTGCTTCCCTGGCGGGGACGCAAACCGCGCTTCTGGGGTCACTGCGTTCCCCGCCCTGGGGGGAAGCTACGGGCACAGCGCCACAAATCTCTGAGGGGTCCCTGTGGCGCTCAGCGGGGTGAGTACTCCACATTTTAATGTGTTTGAGTGCTTCAGCGACTGCTGCGGCAGCCGCTGTTACATGTGACATGTTGGTGACTAGTGTCTTTTGTCCGCAGGTGGATGCCTGCAGGACATGGAGAGCGGAGGAGTCGCGCGCCCTTTTTTTGAATTTTCGTGGCGCTCTGAGCGCGCGCTTTACTACTGTCTTCTTCGGCTTCTCTCTCAGAAGCACAGCGCGGCGGCCATTACTGGAAGAGGAAGGCTTCCTTCCTCACTCTCCTCTCCTCCCGACAATCGAAGACGCTACACCGCGGCCAGCTGGGTGAGTCGCTTCTGCCTGTCAGGGCAGAAGCTTAACCCCCTCACCCCCACAGCGCAGGACACTGAACGCTACCACTAACGATCATTATAACGACGCATACTAATGCATCGTTTTTTGTGATCGTTTTAATGTCGCTAGTAGCTGCCACAGTGGGCGATCTCATTGACGACGCATAAGTGGTTAGCGATCCCCTTAGGGACTTTGGCGGTCATTGCGATGTACAAATCAGCGCAATATTTTAGCGTTCTTGTTTAGTGTACAAAGGCAAAAGAAGCATACCTTTGAGAGCACTGTCCTGCAGCTGTTACCTCATAAGAGACACCTGGGGCTCGCACACCCTTTTCATTAAACAAGGGTTGTGGGGAGTCTGCGACGTTAACCCCTTCTTTGGTGGTTAACCCTTTATTGGGGGGACAGCTGGGGTAGCTCTCTCTTTAAGAGCTTTAACCCTTCAGCGTTCGTTTCTTCTTTAAGAAACCACACTGTCCTAGTTACTGACAGGTTTAACCTGCCATATACTGTGTGAGGACATGTCAGATCAGGGTCCAGGAGGTGCGGACCGTCTCCCAGATCCGCTACAGGATCAGTCTCGCGTATCTGACACGCAGACCTCGACGGCGTCAGGCGCAGCGGTCAGAGGTTTCAGTGATGTCAAAATGGAGGCCCTCGCTCGTTCTATTGATGGCCTGTCTGACCTTCTAGGTTATTGGGTGTCAGCTAGATCCTCTCAGAGGAAGCGACACAGGCCGGTGCCTTCATTCCCGCGCAGCGACTCGGAGATCTCGGGCATGGAGGGTTTCCCTTTCAAGCTCAGATGGGGAGGTGTCCGATTCGGATAAGGAGGATCGGCAGGGACTCTCTGCTTCTCTTTTGGGTCGTACAGAGGCTTTTATTGGAGCCATGAGGGAGGCGTTACAGTTACCGGAGGAGGTAACTAGACGTCCTAGTAATTCGGCCCGGATGTTTTCAGGAGTCGCATAGGTCGCGATCAGCATTACCACCCTGAACACGCCCGATCTCATCTGATCTCGGAAGCTAAGCAGGGTTGGGCCTGGTTAGTACTTGGATGGGAGACCGCCTGGGAATTACAGGTGCTGTAGGCTTAAAGGAACGCCTGTACCAGATAAGTGTTTTCAGCTGTATCCGTGTACGACGGAATTGATTGATAATTGGATTCCTTCTCCTGAAGTGGATGTCCCTTTATCCCAGCTTAGCAAGTCCTCATTACTTCCTGTTAAAAGGGAAGGCGAGTTTGCAGAATCCGCTGGACAGAAAAACGGAGATGGCGGCGAAATCCATCTACGAGGCCGTGGGTCATGGATTCAGAGCATGTGTGCTTGTAAAGCTTCTCTAAGCTGGTTAGACCGTCTACGGACGGCGTGGCAAGATAGATCCCCTCTATCCGAGGTAGATGGGCTTTTTAAGTTGAAGGATGCAGCCCGATATGACAGTGATGCAGGTTTGGATACTGCGTCACTGCTGTCCAGGGCGCAATCCTAGGCAATCACAGTCAGGAGAGCACTGTGGCTTAGACAGTGGACCGGAGACGCGGTTTCCAAGCAAGGTTTGCTATCCTTAGCTTACAAGGGTGGTCAGCTATTTGGATCTGACCTCACGGAGCTGATTGCCAAGGCAAAGGCAAAAGAAACGGCTTTACCACAGCGAAGAGCTGTGACTTCTGCGTCTGGCAGGCATAGTGCCGGTAGTAGTCGGCGGTCCTTTCGGTCCAGGGGACGGTTCGGTCAGCCCTCTTGGGGATCGGGTCGTCCCTCTTTTTTCGGGAAAAAAGAACGCTCAGAAATCCCACACTCCCTGGAAACAGAGCTTCCGCCAAGACAAGTGGGAAGCTGACAAAAAGCCCGCTAAGGCGGACTGACGCCAGGGTCTCACTCGAGGGCTCTTGAGTGGGAGGTCACCTGCTCCAATTCAAACCGACTTGGGCTTCCCGCGTGTCGGACGCCTGGGTGACACGGGTTGTGTCAGCAGGCTACTTCGTAGAGTTTCTTTCTTGACTCCCAGACAGTTTTTGCCACTCTCGCATTCCGTCAGAGCCCGAGCTATTTGCCGCTCTACTGCGGGAGGTCGATTCCCTTCTGCAGAAGGGTGTGGTAGTACCGGTTCCGCGGAGGGCCGGGGAAGAGGGTTTTATTCCAACCTCTTTGTGGTCCCCAAAAAGGAGGACAAATTTCGCCCCATTCTGGATCTCAAAAGATTGAATTGGCATGTCCGTACCCGGAAATTCCGCATGGAGTCTCTTTGATCCGTTGTGGCGGCCCTGTCGCATAACGAATCGACATTCGGGACGCTTTTTTGCATGTTCCCGTCGGAAGGGCACACCAACGCTTCCTTCGTTTTGCCATAGGCCAGGACCATTACCAGTTTGTGGCCCTACCATTCGGGTTGGCCTCAGCACCCAGAGTTTTTACGAAAATTCTGGCATCTCTCATGGCGATTCTGCGAAGACAGGGGGTTACGATTCTTCCCTATCTGGACGACCTTTTGATTGTGGCATCCTCAAAGGAGGAGCCGGTGATGGCTCGCAATCTATCCCTTCAGCTCCTGGAGGACTTCGGGTGGCTGGTCAATTGGGAGAAGTCGTCTCTGGAACCGTCACAGTCAATCCTGTTTTTGGGAATGCATTCGACACGGTACGAGCAGTGGTGTCTCTGCCTCCAGACAAGCAAGCGAGTCTTCTTTGACATGCAATGAAGTCTTCGACAGCAATGTCCCTTCGAAAGTGTATGCGCCTTCTGGGTTTGATGGTGGCGTCGATGGAGGCAATTCCGTTTGCCCAATTTCATTCCAGGGCTCTCCAAATGCTCATTTTGAACCGTTGGGATCGATCGCAGTTTTCACTGGATTGCAGTGTCATCATCTCCCACAGGGTGCGAGAGTCTCTAGGATGGTGGTTACGTCCGGAAGTGTTATCCCTGGGGAAGTCCTTCCTCCCTCCGAGGTGGTCGATCGTAACCACCGATGCCAGCCTGATGGGCTGGGGGGGTGTCTGGAACGATCTCTGGATTCAGGGAGTATGGTCGTTGGAAGAGTCTGTCCTGCCGATCAACATCCTGGAATTGAGGGCAATTTTCCTTTGTCTCCAACACTGGACGGTCCCTTTAAGCGGTCTACCAGTCCGAGTGCAGACAGACAACGCGACGGCGGTCGCGTATATCAATCATCAAGGTGGGACGAGGAGCTTCAGGCTCATGATGGAAGTGTCTCGAATTCTGGTATGGGCCGAGGCCAGAGTGCCAGCCATCTCTGCGATTCACATTCCAGGAGTTCAGAATATCACAGCGGACTTCCTCAGTCGCGAAAAGATGGATTCCGGAGAATGGAGTTTTCATCCGAAAATTTTTGCACTGCTGTGCTCCCGTTGGGGAACTCCCCAAGTGGATTTGATGGCATCCAGGTTCAATGCCAAGTTACCGACGTTCATGTCCAGGTACAAGGACCCGAAGGCTGTGGCGGTGGATGCTCTGGTGGCTCCTTGGGACCAATTCGAGCTAATCTATGTGTTCCCGCCGATATCCTTACTTCCTCTGGTGTTGCGTCGGATCAGACTGGAGAGAGTCCCGGCTATATTGATAGCCCCAGATTGGCCAAGGAGGACGTGGTTCTCGACACTGGTGTCGCTTTTGGCAGCGCCTCCACTTCCACTCCCTCTTCGCCCGGACCTGTTAACCCAAGGGCCCGTTCGTCACCCGGACCTGAAGTCTCTGCGTTTGACGGCGTGGCTCTTGAGACCGAAATCTTGACCCGTCAAGGTTTTTCAGCCGAAGTCATTGCCACTCTGCGAGCTGCCAGAGGTCCGGCTACTACTAGGATTTATCACAAGACTTGGGAAGCCTTCTTTTCGTGGTGTTCGGGTTCTTCTAGGAACCCGAGGATTTTTTCCATTCCCAATTTGTTGGCCTTTTTGCAGTACGGGCTGGACAAGGGTTTGGCAGTTAGCACTCTGAAAGGACAGGTTTCTGCTCTGTCCTTGCTGTTTTGGAAGGCTATCGCCTCGCGTAGGGACGTACGTTCCTTTTTTCGCGAGAGTAACCCGTCAATTTCCGCCGCGGAAGGCGCTTGTGTTCTCCTTGGCGGCTCAATCTTGTCTTGGAGGCTCTTCAACATGGGCCTTTTGAGCCTATGGACTCTGTTAATCTTTCCTTTCTCTCTTGGAAGGTTGCCTTCCTAGTGGCGGTCACTTCTTTGAGAAGGGTTTCTGAGTTGGCGGCTCTTTCTTGCTCGCCTCCTTTTCTGGAGTTTCACCCAGATCGCGTAGTGCTTCGAACACGGGGCGACTTTCTACCTAAAGTGGTGTCACAGTTTCATGTTAACCAGGATATTGTGTTGCCCTCGCTTTGTCCGGAGCCAAGGAATGCGAAGGAACGGGCCTAGCACACATTGGATTTGGTGCGGGCTTTGAAGTTCTATTTGTCTATTACTCAAAGTTTTCGGAAGTCGGATTCTCTGTTTGTGATTCCAGCAGGTCGTCGACGTGGGCAACGAGCTTCCAAGTATTCTATAGCTCGTTGGATTCGGTCGGCCATTTTAGAGGCTTACCGACTTAAGGGCGAACCTTGCCCGATTAAGATTCGAGCTCACTCCACAAGGGCTGTGGGTTCATCGTGGGCTTTTCATCAAGGAGCCTCGGCAGCTCAGCTCTGCCGGGCGGCGACCTGGCGCTCCGTCCACACATTTACAAAATTTTATAAGGTGGACATCAGTGCTTCCGCTGATGCAGCCTTAGGACGTAGGGTCCTGCAGGCGGCTGTAGTTTAAAGTTATTGTGAACTTGTATTTAGCGCTAGTTGCGCATTTATTTAGGTTGTTGGGTATCTGCCTCTTTTGGTTTTTTTTGCCCACCCTTATTTTTGGACTGCTTTGGGACGTCCCACTAGTAATGACTAGTGTGTCTCCCTTCCTTCATCTGCTGCTGAAACACGGATTTTGGTAAGAACTTACCTGTAAAATCCTTTTCAGCGAAGAAGGAAGGGAGACACACATCCCTCCCATGGCAGAAGTGTGTTGTTGTGTTTTCAGATGCGGCGTGACCCTTCTCTGATAGCGATTATCTGGGCTGAGGTCGGCGCGCTAAGGCTCTGTTCCAGCATTGCCAGCTCATCGCAGTGGTCAGGTTCAGTGAGTAGTACCTGGACTGTGTGGTTGTTTCGGCTATATGCATAACCTGTCTTCTTGTTTTTTCTCTGAAGTCCTTCAGAAGGGGTTATGTTGCTAGGCTGGTGATATTTGCTCTTCCTTAGCTTGGGTACGACTGGAGAGCTGGAGTAGGAGGAGCCCTATAAGCTGGAGGGGCCGGTCAACACTTTTTTAATCTGAGGTGTTTCTATCCAATGTGGGCTCCGCCTACCCACTAGTAATGACTAGTGTGTCTCCCTTCCTTCTTCGCTGAAAAGGATTTTACAGGTAAGTTCTTACCAAAATCCGTGTTTTGTCCAGTCCCTTTTTGGTGTTTTGTGTGAAATGATGTCCAACTTGCCTTTTTTCCTATTCTTTTGGTGTTCCAATACAAAGGAAATAAAACACGTGTAATTGCAATAATTTTCAATTAGAAAAACTTCATTTTCTGGACCAATTTCAACGGTGCCAACACTTTTGGCCATAACTAAGCATACAGAAGCCTCTGGATTTTCAATCAGGTGAAAGGCTACTGTAAGCTTTTTGCAAAAATGGGTATCCTGTAGAAAGGCAACGTCCATCCTCCTTTGCAAAGGAGATTTTACAAAATGGACCTGTAAGGTTCTTTGTCTCTGTTGACATGTTCCTTGAAACTCAGTTTTCCGTTGGCCATTTTGCTTTCTGTCTTTCTGCAGCTCTTGCCCTCAGTTAATATGGAGTTTCCAGTTTTCATGTTCCCGCCCTGATTCTTCCCTCTCGCTTCTTAAGCAGCCTCAGCTGAACAATCAGTGCTCCTGAATCAAGCCTCAGTCAGTCTGTGACCTGACTCCTGGAAGCCTTGGACTTGTACTCCAGCTATTCCCTACTGAGGAACCTTGGAACACTTTTGGACTCTGGAAACCTGCTGTTTGGTGAATCCATGTTTGCAGAGGAATTACAGTACAGAGAAGAGATCCTGAACCTGCTTTGGAGATTTATTGTAGTGCTTGAAGTTACTCTGGCCTGCTGTGTCTCCTGTCGCTGTTCCTGCAAACTGTGTGAACTTTTCAGCATGCTTGTATGAAGTAATACAAGTCATTTCATTTCAACCTATGTCTCCTGTGTTTTCCTCGCACCCAAGCACAAGACGCTATAGGAACTGTACACTATACATGACAAGATTCAGGAGCCAATGTTTAGTGTCTGCTGGGTCTGGGAAAGCCGTGTCTGCTGTGACTGTGGATATCAGATGTCCGTTTAATACCTTATGTGATGACAGTGGTTGTGACTTCTCACAACCATTCCAGGTGAGCGCATTCCCTTAAAATTTTACTCTGGAGTGTTACCACAGGTAAACACTATTGTTTTTTTTTTCTTTTCCTTTCCTCTTCTCCTTCCAGCACTTCTGCCTTAAAAGATCTGGAAGATGGAGGCTCGCATAAAGGAACTTTGCGGAGTGACTGATACAATCCTTTCAGATGTACAGACTTTAAAAACCCGTTTTGCAAGCCTACAGGACCTCACTAATCATAATTTGCAAGTGTTTGGACAGACTACCCAGGAATTACGAGCCAGGATTGAGGCTCTAGAGGAACGAGTCCAGGCTCCTGCCATAACCCCAAGTTCTGGGATCCCCAAATTACCTCATTTTCGTTTTGGCGGTGAACGTGAGAAATTCAGGGGATTTATTAATCAATGCAATTTATTTTTCTCTGCACATGCTTCACAATTTCCCACTGAACGATCCAAAGTGCTTACTATAATCATGTTGCTTACCAATAAGGCTTTTATGTGGGCAAACCCTCTGATTGAGACTGAGGATGATTGTTTGAATCACCTTGATGCTTTTATTTCAGCCATGGGGCAGGTGTTTGATGACCCCAATCGAGGTGCAACAGCTGAAGCAGCCATGTTAACTTTGCGCCAAGGTAAGCGTTCAGTAGACGAATATGCCCTGGATTTCAGGAGATGGGCTCTTGATACCACTTGAGACACTTCCGCTAAAAAATCTATTTTTCGGAAAGGGTTGTCTCCACTGATTAAGGATGAACTTGCTCGTGCCGACCCTCCCACTGCGTTAGGTGACTTTATTAACTATTGTATCCGTATTGATGCTCGTCTGACTGAACGCAGACAAGAGAGATGGTTCGAAAATAATCGCACTAACCTTTTCCTACCTCCCTCCTCAGCTAAGGAACCTTTGAGTAGGATCACAAGGGAACCAGAACCTGAACCCATGCAGGTGGACTCTTTACAAAGACGGGTTAGTGATGCACGCAAAGAACATCGTATAAAGGAAAATCTATGTTTCTACTGTGGTAAGTCAGGGCACTTCATTATAAACTGCCCCAGCCGTTCTCGTAAGACTACTGCAGCAGTCATTCACTGTGAGTGTTGCGAGAGGAGCTCTGTCATGTCCGAGCCTCAGGCTCCAGAGAGATCTGCTGCAAGAGATCTTGATTTCTCGGACTTAAACTCCGTTAGTTCTGGGGACAATGACGGTATAAACGCTGCAATTTTTCAAGTTTCCTCAGCGGTGTCCCAGCTGAGTTGTAAAAGAAACAATTCTCATTACTTCCTTTCCATCAAACTCTGGGTTGACTCAGTCTGGGTGTCTAGCTCTGCTATGATCGACTCAGGAGCAAGTGGAAATTTTATGGATATCTCCTTTGCTCTGAAACAGGGGATACGTTCAGTGAAGAAGGCTACTCCAGTACAGATGGAGACTGTGGATGGCTCTCTACTGACTTCTGGACCAGTGGATCAAGAAACAGAGCCTTTGAGGGTCCTTATGGGTAAAGATCATCAGGAGAAAATGTCTTTTATGCTTATCTCTTCTCCCCACTTTCCCATTATTCTAGGGCTACCATGGCTGCAGGCGCAGAATCCTACGATTAACTGGGAGACCAAGGAATTACACTTTCCGGAGAAACAGATGAGTCAAGGAGTTTCAGCTTGCTCTGTTCCTAAAGGAACCATGTCAGTCCCTGAACTACCAGCTGTATACCAGGACTATGTGGATTTATGTGACAAGAAGAACGCTGATCAGCTTCCTCCTCACCGTCCATATGATTGTCCAATTGAATTATTGCCTGGAGCCGAGATACCTTTTGGTAAGATCTACCCCCTAGCGGGGCCCGAGCTAAAAGCTTTGAAGGATTATATAGACGAAAATTTAGCCAAGGGCTTCATACGCCCCTCTTCATCTCCCGCAGGTGCACCCATCTTCTTTGTGAAGAAGAAAGATGGATCTCTGAGACCCTGCATAGACTATAGGGAACTCAATAAGGTTACTATTAGAAACCGTTATCCATTGCCTTTAATCCCTGAGTTGTTAGAGAGAGTGCGGCATGCCAAAATTTTCTCTAAACTGGATCTCCGTGGGGCCTATAACTTGGTCCGTATTAGACCTGGGGATGAATGGAAGACTGCTTTCAGGTCACGCTATGGACACTTTGAATATCTAGTTATGCCTTTTGGTCTGAGTACTGCCCCAGCCACTTTCCAACACTTCGTGAATGATATCTTCAGGGATCTCCTAGATACATTTGTGGTGATTTATCTGGATGATATTCTAATTTTTTCTAACTCCACAGAGGAACATCATGGACATGTGAGAATGGTCTTAGAACACCTAAGACAAAACCATCTCTACATCAAACTTGAAAAATGTGAATTCCATAGGACCGAAATTCAATTTCTGGGGTATGTACTATCTACGCAAGGGATTAGTATGGATGGAAGCAAGACCCAAGCCATCAAGGATTGGCCAATTCCTAGAAATGTGAAGGAGGTGCAGCGTTTCATCGGGTTTGCCAACTTCTATAGACGTTTCATTAAGAATTTTTCTGAGGTAGTGTCACCTATCACCCAACTTACCCGGAAACAGTCTAGGTTCTCCTGGACCCCGCAAGCTCAGGAAGCATTTTCCTGTTTAAAGGATAAATTTACCACCGCACCTATCTTAGTACATCCCAACCCCGAGCTTGCCTTCATAATAGAGGTGGATGCTTCAGACTGTGCCGTTGGAGCTATACTCTCTCAGAGAACAGGTGAGAAGAATGTCTTGCATCCCTGTGCCTTCTTTTCCCAGCAGTTGTCTTCGGCTGAGAGGAACTACGATGTGGGCAATAGAGAATTGTTGGCCATTATTGCCGCCTTCAAGGAATGGAGACACCTTCTTCAAGGAGCTGCACAGCAAATAGTCGTCCTGACAGACCATCGTAACCTTGAATTTATCAGGTCGGCTAAGTGCCTGACTCCTCGCCAGGCTCGCTGGAATCTTTTCCTAAACCAATTTAATTTTGTCATTTCTTATAGACCAGGATCGCGCAATGGAAAGGCTGATGCACTCTCTAGGATTCATTCAGCAGAGACACGTCCACTTACTCCTCCTAAGACTATTCTTCCTGACTCTAGATTCCTGGGAGTGATTCATAATCAAGACCTACTTAAGGACATCAACGAAGCATACCCTGCTGATTCTTTGTTGGCTCAACCCCCAAGGGACGTAAGTCTTGTCTTTAAGAATGGTGTGTGGATTCAGGGACAACGTCTGTATATACCTGAAACAGTCAGATTGAGAGTATTGCAACTCATCCACGATTCCAAGATAGCCGGGCATAGGGGAATTCTAAAGACACAAGAATTTCTTTCTCGTTTCTTTTGGTGGCCCACTTACAGGAAAGATGTTTTAAACTATGTCACTTCATGTGAAGTCTGTGCAAGATGCAAAACACCTCGCTCCTCACCAACTGGTCTGTTGCAACCTCTTCCCACCCCGTCCCGCCCGTGGGGATCCATTTCTATGGACTTCATTGTGGAGTTACCAACCTCTCAAGGGAAGAACACCATTCTAGTGGTGGTTGACCGTCTAACAAAGGCAGCTCATTTTATCCCTTGTGTCGGCTTACCCACTGCAAAACAGACATCAGACTTGATGATTAAGAATGTGTTTAGTTTACATGGAGTACCGGATGAGGTCATTTCGGATCGAGGGGTGCAATTCACTTCAAGGTTTTGGCAAAATTTCTGTGCAGCATTGGACATTAAAGTAAACCTTTCTTCTGCTTTTCATCCCCAGACTAATGGACAGACAGAACGAACCAATCAGACCCTGGAGCAGTATCTCCGCTGTTTTATCTGCCACCTACAGGATGATTGGGTGGATCTACTTCCACTGGCTGAGTTCTCTTATAACAACTCTCAGAGCGCCTCCACTAAGCAGTCTCCTTTTTACTCCAATCTAGGTTATCATCCTAACATTCTTCCTCGATTTCCCATAGATACGCCCTTGCCGGCAGTGGCTGAAAGAATCACTTTACAAAAGAATATGGATCTTCTAAAGGAAAATCTAGAATTGGCTCAGGAAAGGTACAAGAAAGCAGCAGATAAATTTCGTAAACCTGCACCAGCTTTCAAGGTAGGAGATTTGGTCTGGCTGTCAACCAGAAATCTTAAATTAAAGATTCCATCGTCTAAATTGGGACATAAGTACATTGGACCTTATAAGATCAATAAGATTATAAGTGCTGTTGCTTGTCGTCTTCAACTGCCCAGAACTATGAGAATCCACCCTGTCTTTCATGTATCCCTACTAAAGGCTGCAACACCCAATACGTTTCCTGGACGCTCTTCTCCTTGCCCTGACCCAGTGCTGGTCGATGGTCAGGAAGAATTTATGGTGGAAAGGATTCTAGATTCCAGGTTGTACAGAAATCAGTTGCAATATTTGATTAAATGGCAGGGCTACCCAGTGGAGGACAACTCATGGGAACCAGTCAATAATGTAAATGCTCCTCGCCTGCTCCGCCAGTTTCATCAGAGGTACCCTGACAAGCCTGGTCTGAGGTCATCCGGAGGTTGTCCCTAAGGGGGGAGTAATGTAAGGTTCTTTGTCTCTGTTGACATGTTCCTTGAAACTCAGTTTTCCGTTGGCCATTTTGCTTTCTGTCTTTCTGCAGCTCTTGCCCTCAGTTAATATGGAGTTTCCAGTTTTCATGTTCCCGCCCTTCTTCCCTCTTGCTTCTTAAGCAGCCTCAGCTGAACAATCAGTGCTCCTGAATCAAGCCTCAGTCTGTGACCTGACTCCTGGAAGCCTTGGACTTGTACTCCAGCTATTCCCTACTGAGGAACCTTGGAACACTTTTGGACTCTGGAAACCTGCTGTTTGGTGAATCCATGTTTGCAGAGGAATTACGGTACAGAGAAGAGATCCTGAACCTGCTTTGGAGATTTATTGTAGTGCTTGAAGTTACTCTGGCCTGCTGTGTCTCCTCTCGCTGTTCCTGCAAACTGTGTGAACTTTTCAGCATGCTTGTATGAAGTAATACAAGTCATTTCATTTCAACCTATGTCTCCTGTGTTTTCCTCGCACCCAAGCACAAGACGCTATAGGAACTGTACACTATACATGACAGGACCTTTTCTCAGCACTGTGTAAACTTTCGACATTAAGGATGCCACTGAATTCAGAATAATTTCCTGACAACATTCTTAGAAAAAGCTGGGAAAGGAAACGGTAAGAACAGGAAGTGAATAGGAGGGGGGAAAAAAAAGAGACCCAGTTGAAAAAAGAAAACCGAGAGAAAACAGGAAAATGAGAGATGAGAAAGAGCAACATTAACACTAATTGCCAAGGGGGAAATCCTGGGCAGCCTCAAAAATTCTTGGAGGAGAGAAAAGCGACTACAAAATTAAAGTAGTAACAGTAACAACAACATCCCCAGGTCCAACACAGGAATAACATATTGAAGATGGGGGGGGGGAAGAGTACATCAACGTAAAAGTCTATTAGCAGTAATATTATATATCCAATATCAGGTATAAAACAGATACCCAGAACCATGGGAATACAACCATGTCCGGCCATGTTCAAGGCAAACAAGACCCACCTCGTACTCCATCCTTGTCTTTAGAAGATAACAGATTAGGAATTAAGGTACATGCACATATACAGTAAGGCAGGATACAGTTGCCAATGCTGCATATCAGTCCACTGGGCAATATTAATCAAGAAAAAGGATACAACATGAACAATTCTGTTGAGGTGTTCTAATCTGGAGGGTAAGGTATGGGAGTATCGATTGGAGATTTCAGAGGTGATGGGCCATCAAAAGTGGCAGTCAATGAAACCCAGTAAGGACCTACTTAGAAACCTGCGACAAGTGGTCACATTGTCTCTAGAGCGGACGTTGTGGCAGAGGATACCATACGCCATTCTTGATAAAAATCTGCTGCTATCTACCAGGATGATAATGATATGAGGGTAGACATTTCAACAAGACAATGATCCCAAAACACAGTCAAGGAAACTCGATTGGTTTCAGAGAAAGAAAATAAAGAGGCTAGAATGGACCAACCAATCACTCGACCTGAACCCAATACAAAATTTATGGAAGGAACCAACAGGATTTCAAGAGTGTTTCTGTGGAAGAATGGGCCAAAATCACACCTGAGCAATGCATGCAACTAGTTTCTCCATACAGGAGTCTTAAAGCTGTCATCACCAACAAAGGCTTTTGTACGAAGCATTAAATTAATTTCAGTAAATGTGTAATACTTTTTTCCTGTGTCACTTCTCATTGTTACACAACTTAATTTATGGACATTTATGGCTTAATTTCTTTGTTTGTGTGGATGGGTCGTTACTGACATCTGGTGAGACTTTCATGTCAGTAGTACCTTTATAAATATGTTTACTTAGAAAATTGATGACTTGTTTAATACTTATATCACCCGCTGTATAGTCTCACCTTGTTGTTCCCATTCCACTAACCTTGTGGACTTCAGGACTCCGTGATGTATATACATTGTAACTACACACTAATGTGAGATATTACATTCCTATGGATCAGATATAACAAGATTGTCACTGATCCCTTGCTAGTACACCAGAGCACATGGGATATTGTTGGGCAATGTATGATAGATGTTATGGACAAGTAGAACAGTACTTTGGCAACAGTGCTAGGAAAGCACTGTGCCACATAGTCCAGTCACACTTGCTTTTTTTCCATGAAGTCACCACAGAATACCAGTGAAGATCACAAAGTTAAGAAGGTAAATTGGCAAAGAGATATCAGTGCTGTTACATCATTCTAATGTTTGGAGGGGTCACTGATCAAGATATGGGTGGCATATTCTATCTATATGCAAAGAAGGTGTGCAAAGACAGTCTTTGTTATAATCCCATTTTACACCGGCATCATGAAGAATACAGATCTCGCACAATTGTGATATTTCTTTCCATGTCAGGTTTGAATAGATACTACAAATACCCACCAATCACACAAAATACCACTCTGATCTGCACAGCTCTTGCTTGCAGACGAACACAGAGCGGCGATGTTCGTGCTCAATAGTCCTTTCGTCGCCCAGTGAGATTGAGCGCACAGATCCATAGACTTTCTTCTGAGTTCGTACACCGCACAAGAGTAATGAAGTTCAGAGTAGTATTAAGAGAACGATGGAGGTCTCAGGATCCGGACACCCACCGACAGACAATAGCTGTCAATTATACAGTGCAGACCAAAACTTTGGACACACCTTCTCATTTAAAGATTTTTCTGTATTTTATGACTATGAAAATTGTACATTTGTCATGGAAATATATATGTATTCCACGTATTCAATGTATATTCATATATATGCATTTACAGTCAGATAGATCTCACTTGCTAAAAATCCTGTGCTCAGCATATCTATGCAAAAGCGGATGCTCGCTATAATCAGTTGCTTAAGACGACCCCTGGTTTACATAAGTCAGGCTGCTGCAACAGATAGCTCATAGGGACTTTTTACCAAGGACACAGAAAAGGGAAACAAGGACAGAAGGTCTGGGTAGATATCTATTATTTTATTTACTAGTCACGAAGGAAAACTGGGGCAAAGAACAATAAATCTGCTACTTCAGCCCTTTTATCATAATTATCATACTTACACTAAAACAGCCAATAATCTAGCAGCTTTTAATTGTATGTTAATTGACTAACCAGCCCCTTTTTGTAAAAGTATAAAACCTTGAATGAATAATAAACTGTTGGTCTTGACGAACTGTTATACTGACACTTCCGTGTGGACAGTCCTCATTTCGTCTGAGCGCTCAAAAAGACATTTAGTCTAATATTGGGAACAGCAGCAGCAAACACTGCAGGATAGATTTATCCTAAATTAAATTTCCATAACACATTCACACTGAAGGCATCAAAACTATGAATTAACACATGTGGAATTCAATACTTAACAAAAAAGTGTGAAACAACTAAAAATATGTCTTATATTCTAGGTTCTTCAAAGTAGCCACCTTTTGCTTTGATGACTGCTTTGCACACTCTTGGCATTCTCTTGATGAGCTTCAAGATGTAGTCACCGGAAATGGGTCTTCCAACAATCTTGAAGGAGTTCCCAGAGATGCTTTGCACTTATTGGTCCTTTTGCCTTCACTCTGCGGTCCAGCTCACCCCAAACCATCTCAATTGAGTTCAGGTCTGGTGACTGTGGAGGCCAGGTCATCTGGCGTAGCACCCCATCACTCTCGTTCTTGGTAAAATAGCCCTTACACAGCCTGGAGGTGTGTTTGGGGTCACTGTCCTGTTGAAAAATAAATGATGGTCCAACTAAATGCAAACAGGATGGAATAGCATGCCGCTGCAAGATGCTGTGGTAGCCATGCTGGTTCAGTATGCCTTCAATTTTGAAAAAATCCCCAACAGTGTCACCAGCAAAGCACCCCCACACCTCCTCCTCCGTACTTCACGGTGGGAACCAGGCATGTAGAGTCCATCCGTTCACTTTTTCTGCGTTGCACAAAGATCTCAAATTTGGACTCATCAGACCAAAGCACAGATTTCCACTGGTCTAATATCCATTCCTTGTGTTCTTTAGCTCAAACAAGTCTCTTCTGCTTGTTGCCTGTCCTTAGCAGTGGTTTACTAGCAGCTATTTTACCATTAAGGCCTGCTGCACAAAGTCTCCTCTTAGCAGTTGTTGTAGAGATGTGTCTGCTGCTAGAACTCTGTGTGGCATTGACCTGGTCTCTAATCTGAGCTGCTGTAAACCTGCGAGTTCTGAGGCTGGTGACTCGGATAAACTTAGCCTCAGAAGCAGAGGTGACTTTTGGTCTTCCTTTCCTGGGGCGGTTCTCATGTGAGCCAGTTTCTTTGTAGCGCGTGATGGTTTTTGCAACTACACTTGGGGATACTTTCAAAGTTTTCCCAATTTTTCGGACTGACTGACCTTCATTTCTTAAAGTAATGATGGCCACTCGTTTTTCTTTACTTAGAATTTGTATTATGGCAAGAAAAAAAGCAGCTAACAGTCTATGCAAAAAACAAGAAACACATATCCTAAAATAAAACAAAATAAAAAATATATTGCAAAACATGTATGAAGTTGTAAAAATAATAATAAGGGTATTTGGTAAACATAATTTTGATCAAAAGAATGTACAAGCCATCCCACCACGTCAAGGCAACCCTTTGTGGGACAGTCCTACTCTAATATTAAAAACCTTTCCACTTGTCAAGTGACGTAAATGTGAACAAGGCAGAGGGACTGAACCCACCAGTTGAAGCATAGGCCAGACAGGATGGATTTTTCAGCTCAAAAGCAGGGCGGTCACACCCTTATATGCACAAGATGCACTAAGAACTAAATGAAAAACTGGGTCTGAACTGAAAAAGTAAGTTAATGTGTATGCAAAATGTAAATGCATATCAAACACATGACCATTAAACAGAGAAAACAAAAAACAAGAAACACATATCCTAAAATAAAACAAAATAAAAATATATTGCAAAACATGCATGAAGTTGTAAAAATAATAATAAGGGTATTTGGTAAACATAATTTTGATCAAAAGAATGTACAAGCCATCCCGCCACGTCAAGGCAACCCTTTGTGGGACAGTCCTACTCTAATATTAAAAACCTTTCCACTTGTCAAGTGACGTAAATGTGAACAAGGCAGAGGGACTGAACCCACCAGTATTTTCAGTCCCTCTGCCTTGTTCACATTTACGTCACTTGACAAGTGGAAAGGTTTTAATATATTTTTTATTTTGTTTTATTTTAGGATGTTTCTTGTTTTTTGTTTTCTCTGTTTAATGGTCATGTGTTTGATATGCATTTACATTTTGCATACACATTAACTTACTTTTTCAGTTCAGACCCAGTTTTTCATTTAGTTCTTAGTGCATCTTGTGCATATAAGGGTGTGACCGCCCTGCTTTTGAGCTGAAAAATCCATCCTGTCTGGCCTATGCTTCAACTGGTGGGTTCAGTCCCTCTGCCTTGTTCACATTTACGTCACTTGACAAGTGGAAAGGTTTTTAATATTAGAGTAGGACTGTCCCACAAAGGGTTGCCTTGACGTGGCGGGATGGCTTGTACATTCTTTTGATCAAAATTATGTTTACCAAATACCCTTATTATTATTTTTACAACTTCATGCATGTTTTGCAATATATTTTTTATTTTGTTTTATTTTAGGATATGTGTTTCTTGTTTTCTCTGTTTAATGGTCATGTGTTTGATATGCATTTACATTTTGCATACACATTAACTTACTTTTTCAGTTCAGACCCAGTTTTTCATAACAGTCTGTGCAGTAGAACTATGAGCTGTGTATCCACCAGACTTCTGCACAACACAACTGATGATCCCAACCCCATTTATAAGGCCAGAAATCCCACTTATTAAACCTGACAGGGCACACCTGTGAAGTGAAAACCATTTCCGGTGACTTCCTCTTGAAGCTCATCAAGAGAATGCCAAGAGTGTGCAAAGCAGTCAAAGCAAAAGGTGGCTACTTTGAAGAACCTAGAATATAAGACATAATTTCAGTTGTTAAACAAGTTTTTGTTAAGTATATAATTCCACGTGTTACGTTTTGATGCCTTCAGTGTGAATGTACAATTTTCAGTCATGAAAATACAGAAAAATCTTTAAATGAGGTGTGTCCAAACTTTTGGTCTGTACTGTATATATTTTGCATAACGACTGTTACACTAAGCACACATTGAATAATATTATGCATGCATTACAAGTACATACAGTAATAAGGAGACATATCTAAAATCATTCATTTATTAGGTAAGGAGGAAAATTAACTAGTATTTACATAGTGCAAAAAAGCTGTTATTTCTCCAAAATGAACAATAAAAATATAATTATCCTTCATACAGAAAAAAAATTCTTCATTTTATTAGGAAAATGTGTTCCCATACATTTTTTTTTCCTTTTTCAATATGAGAAAGATGTTAACAAATACAAGGATACACGCCAAAGACTAGAAGGGAAAAAGCAAAAAACAATACAGAATGCTGAAAAACACCTGCTGTCCTATTATACATTAAAAATATATATATATATAAAAAAAAAAAAACACGAGGAACTGTGGAAAACAACCGGCAGTTAAAATATACGGCTTTCAGAAACTTTAGTGAAGCAAACAGTTATAAATGAACCATATTTCACAATGAAAGGGGCATTGGCACTGTCAAAGATGTTGCACAAGTATTGTACCTTGTATAGCAATAGTTAAGCATATGTATATAATGATTAAAAGAAACATGAGCAGATTTAATGTTATAGACAAGAGTTCTATTTTAATGTAAAAATAGAAAAATAGTCATTACACTGGGAAAGGTCTGAATGAGCACGGTCTCGTATAATAAGTGTTGCTGAACAGGCAGGAGGGCAGCACCGTTTCTGACAAGTCGTACACGTGCTGCTTTCTAAGCCTAAACACTGTTCAAAGCACATACACTTTTGTTGCAGAAAAAGATTGTTGTGGGTTTTTTTTTTAGGATCTGCATTGTTCACATTGAGAAGTTTAGATTAGTCTATTTTAGCTGAGTTATGGTATAGTTTCCCATGACGTGGTCTCACTGTGGGACTACAAGCTCCAGGCTCAGTGGGCACTCCATGTAAAGCAAAAAGCTCTTTCTAGGGTTGTTCAGAATTACAAACATTACTACATTCTTGCAAAAACCAACATTTATCCACAGTTGTGTCTGTTATTGCAGCTCATCTTCATTAAAGTGAAGAGAGCGGGTCTATAGTATCACCAACCTATGGACAGAAGTTTTTTCATTCCTGAACAATATCCTTTTAAACTTTCTTCCCTTAATGTTCTTACCCATCTTTTCACTCACACAGATAGGTTTGTAAAAGTTGTGATTTAACCCCTTCCCGACCCATGACGCCACGTAGGCGTCATGAAAATCAGTGCCAATCCGACCCATGACGCCTATGTGGCGTCATGAAAGGATCACGTCCCTGCGGGTCGGGTGACCGGGGTCACTGAAAGGTCACCCGACCCGCCGGCACAGGACCCTTTGTGCTTCACCACAGGGGGGTTGGCTTAACCCCCCCCGTGGCCACGATCGCTCTGATTGGCTGTTAAAAGTGAAACAGCCAATCAGAGCAATCTGTAATATTTCACCAATATAATTGGTGAAATATTACAATCCAGCCATAGCCGATGCTGCAATAGCATCTGCCATGGCTGGACACCGAGCCCTGACCCCCCCACACGGATTCACGGCGGCGATCGGCCGCCGCCACCGAAAGATGGCAGCGGTCGGTCACCGCCGTCACTAAAAGCTCCCCTCGTCCTGGCCTCCGCTGCCCCCACCTTCCGATCCCCCCCCCTCACTTCCGACCCCCATACTCACCTCTCCCGGTCCACCGATGTCCCTGGATCCTTCCCGGCGGCTGCCCGGGATTCTTCATGGGCGCCGCCATCTTGGAAAATGGCGGGCGCATGTGCAGTGCGCCCGCCGGCCGGCGCATGCGCAGTGCGCCCTGCATAGTCAAAAAATTTATTTTGATCACTGTGATAAACTGTCACAGTGATCAAAATAAAAAAAAGTAAGTGAACCCCCCTGTCATAGGTAGGGAAAAATAATAAAGAATTTTTTTTTTTCCTATTAGGCCCTGTGCACACGTTGCGGATTTTGCTGCGGATCCGCAGCTGATTTCTCTGCTGATCCGCAGCTGATTTCGCTGCTGATCCGCAGCGGATTTCGCTGCTGATCCGCTGCTGATCCGCAGCTGATTTCGCTGCTGATCCGCAGCTGATTTCGCTGCGGATCCGCAGCGGATTTGGCGCTGCGGATCCACAGCAGATCCAGAAACCATGTACAGTACAATGCAAATAAATGGTAAAAAAAAACGCTGTGCACATGCTGCAGATTTTTCAGCGCGGATTTGCTGCGGTTTTAAATCCGCAGCATGTCAATTCTTTGTGCGGATTCCGCAGCGATTTTACACCTATTCCATTATAGGCGTAAAACCGCAGAGAAAAACCGCAGCAAATCCGCGCTAAATACGCAGGTAAAAGGCAGGTCGTTTTACCTGCGGATTTTAGAAAAATCCGCAAGTGAATCCGCAACGTGTGCACGGGGCCTTAGGGTCAGGCTGGGTTCATATTGCATTATGGCAGTCCGTTAGATGGACTGCGTTTCACCGCGGTATAACGCGGTGTAACACAGTCCGTTAACGCTGCCATTCACCCCATTTGTGTGCGCATCGCAACGCATGCCATGAAGCGGCATGCGTTCGCGACGTGTCGTCATTCAGTGACGGAGCCTTGGACGCAGGCTGCAGCGTCTGGGCTCCATCACCGCTAGCACAGATGAATCATCGCTGATTCCTCTGCACTAGCGGGTATAGCATAACGCGATCGCGTTATGCTATACCGTTACCAGCCCGTCAACGCTACGTGTTGAACGGGCTGGTAAAACGCAATATGAACCCAGCCTTAGGGTTAGAACTAGGGTTAGGGTTAGAACTAGGGTAAGGGTTAGAACTAGGGTAAGGGTTAGAACTAGGGTTAGGGTTGGAATTAGGGTTAGGGTTGGAATTAGGGTTAAGGTTGGGATTAGGGTTAGGGTTGGGATAAGTGTTAGGGGTGTTTTGGGGTTAGGGTTGGGATTAGGGTTAGGCTTGTGGTTAGGTTTATGGTTAGAGTTGGGATTAGGGTTAGGGGTGTGTTGGGGTTAGGGTTATGGTTTGTATTAGGGTTAGGGGTGTGTAGGGGTTAGGGTTGGGGTTAGGGGTGTGTTGGGGTTAGGGTTGGAGTTAGAATTGAGGGGTTTCCACTATTTAGGTACATCAGGGGATCTCCATACGCTACATGGCGCCACCATTGATTCCTGCAAATTTTGCGTTCAAAAAGTCAAACAGTGCTCCCTTTATTCCAAGCCCCGACGTGTGCCCAAACAGTGGTTTACCCCCACATATGGGGTATCAGCGTACTCGGGAAAAATTGCACAACAACTTTGGGGGTCTAATTTCTCCTGTTACTGTTGGGAAAAAAAATTGGGGACTAAAAAAGTTATTTTTGTGGAAAAAAAATGATTTTTTATTTTCACGGCTCTGCATTACAAACTTCTGTGAAGCACGTGGGGGTTCAAGGTGCTCACCACACATCTAGTTAAGTTCCTTGAGGGGGCTAGTTTACAAAATGTGGTCACTTGTGGGGGGTTTCTACTGTTTAGGCACATCAGGGGCTCTGCCCGCCCGCAGACCATTCCATCAAGTCGGCATTTCAAAGCGTCACTACATCCCTTCCAAGCCCTGACGTGTGCCCAAACAGTGGTTCTCCCCCACATGTGAGGTACTAGCGTACTTAGGACAAATTAGACAACAACTTTTGGGGTCCAATTTCTCCTGTAACCATTGTGAAAATAAAAAATATGGGGCTAAATAATAATTTTTTGAGAAAAAAAAATTTTTTATTTTCACGGCTCTGCGTTATAAAGTTTTGTGAAGCACCTGGGGGTTCAAAGTGCTCACTGTGCATCTGCATAAGTTTCTTAGGGAGTCTAGTTTCCAAAATGGGGTCATTTGTGGGGGAGCTCCAAAGTTTAGGCATACAGGGGCTCTCCAAACATGACATGGTGTCCGCTAACGACTGGAGCTAATTTTCCATTCAAAAAGTCAAATGGCGCTCCTTCCCTTCTGAGCCCTGCCGTGCGCCCAAACAGTGGTTTATGACCACATATGAGGTATCTGTGTACTCAGGAGAAATTGCCCAACAAATTTTAGGATCCAATTTATACTGTTGCCCATGTGAAAATGAAAAAACTGAGGCTAAAAGAAAATTTTTGTGAAAAAAAAAGTACTTTCTTTTTTTTACGGATCAATTTGTGAAGCACTTGGGGGTTCAAAGTGCTCACTCTGCATCTAGATAAGTTCCTTGGGGGTCTAGTTTCCAAAATGGGGTCACTTGTGGGGAGCTCCAATGTTTAGGCACACAGGGACTCTCCAAATGCGACATGGCAACCGCTAAATATTCCAGCATATTTTCCATTCAAAAAGTCAAATGGCGCTCCTTCCCTTCTGAGCCCTGCCGTGCGCCCAAACAGTGGTTTATGACCACATATGAGGTATCTGTATACTCAGGAGAAATTGCCCAACAAATTTTAGGGTCCATTTTATCCTGATGCCCATGCAAAAATGAAAAAATTGATGCTAAAAGAAAAATTTTGTTGGAAAAATTAAAATGTCCATTTTTTCCTTCCACGTTGCTTTAGTTCCTGTGAAGCACACTGAAGGGTTAATAATCTTCTTGAATGTAGTTTTGAGTAGCTTGAGGGGTGCAGTTTTTATAATGGTGTCACTTTTGGGTATTTTCTGCCATATAGACCCCTCAAAGTGACTTCAAATGTGAGGTGGTCCCTAAAAAAAATGGTTTTGTAAATTTTGCTGTAAAAATGAGAAATCGCTGGTCAACTTTTAACCCTTATAACTTCCTAACAAAAAAAAATGTTGTTCCCAAAATTGTGCTGATGTAAAGTAGACATGTGGGAAATGTTATTTATTAACTATTTTGTGTCACATAACTCTCTGGTTTAACAGAATAAAAATTCAAAATTTGAAAATTGCGAAATTTTCAAAATTTTGGCCAAAGTTCCATTTTTTTCACAAATAAACGCAAAAATTATCGACCTAAATTTACCACTAACATGAAGCCCAATATGTCACGAAAAAACAATCTCAGAATCGCTAGGATCCGTTGAAGCGTTCCTGAGTTATTACCTCATAAAGGGACACTGGTCAGAATTGCAAAAAATGGCCAGGTCATTTAGGTCAAAATAGGCTGGGTCATGAAGGGGTTAAGGAGTGTGGTAAACAGATGGATAAGAGACTCGGGAAAAATGAGCACAGAAGTGGCAGGGAATATTTTGAACATTTGTAAATAATTTGTTACAGAAAAAAAAATCACGTGCTTAGGCAAGGGAGCCTGGTGGTGTAAGCTGTTATTTCGTACTTTGACAGTTTTGCAAGTTCAACTCAAAGCATTCTTGTTCATGTATATGTGACAAAGTGACATTAAGCAACTGACTGCGAGGCCTCACAACAGTTCTACAGCTGTACCACACCAAGAACCCTGCACCAAGTCACAGGAACACATGGAATTGAGATACGGTCGAATTTGGATACAATAAAATGCCAGCTATATCTGTACATAAAATACAATTCAAGCTTACATATTGGTAAAAAAAAAGAAAAAAAAGATTAGTAACACTTTAATGAGCCAGGGTTCAAGGTAAGCTTTAGTTCATTGGCCTTGCCCTTAATTAAACTGAAACTGTTAGAGTTGGGTAAGGTTACATTTCCATTAAATACTTTACTTGTAGACCAATCCTCATTCACAGTCTTTAAATTTATACTTTTTACAAGCACTTCATCATTATTATGTGCCATAACATCCAATGGCAACTGTTAACGGAAAAACAGAAGATTGCACAAAAAAAAAAAAATAATTTAACTATATACATAGAACATGTAGAACAGATCAGTTATCAATCAACAAATGCATTATTTACAGAAATATTTAGGGGATATTTTTAGGAACCTTTCCTACGTCAAGGTTAAATGGAAATCAGCCCTTAACATGTACCATCATGGTGTTCTCCACTGTAGCCTGCCCTTACAATTTTGGTTACCTGTCTGAAATTTGCATGACAGCCATAGACTTGCATGAATATGGAGTGGAAAAAAAATATGGATATAATATAGGGGTAGATGAGCATTTACTCACTTGACTTTTCAAAGCCAAAATTTCCTTTAAGCTTATCTCATTCAGTAGAAAATTAAAAACTTGCTGAAGTGGAACTGAACATGGGGAATACAAAGTCACAAGGCAAGAGCATATAGAATAGGCACTCTCAGAGGAAAAGATCATCCAAGTGCGGCTGGAGAACAGGGCTACCAACAAGCAGCGAACAGTGTTAAGTGCAGTCCTCCAAATAACAGGACCACATCTGTCTGAGCGACTCAGGCCGAGCTGAAATACGCACAACCTGTGCAACAATATAGCGCCCGATTCATTGCCACATTTGCACCGTTCTTTGGGGGCGTTTATAAAGTTTAGTTTACACGTGTTCGATTGTTTTTGTTTAATTCACCATTGGGGGCAGACGGTACTTCCATAGGTTTTGGGCTGATTCATGAATTTCAACTTGTTAAAAAGTCACAAAATTTGTCTCAAAGTAGTGACTCCCCTACCTCCCACCCAGAGCTATTTTGGCACAAATTTTACTACTATTTTGAGAAGCGTGCAACTTTTTACTCTAAGATATTGTAAAACCTGTCAAAGACAAAAACAAACACTTATTTTCTAATTGACGCATTTAATTAATACATTTTGCGCAACTTTGTAGAATTTGGTTAAAAAAAAAAAAACAGCAACTTATACTGCGAGACAGAAAAGTAAGAAAAAAAAAAAACAAGAAACACCAAGCGAACGATAAATTGGGCCATAGTGCTGTTTTTGGAATAAATTAGCCATGACTTTATAATCTTGTACAACCCCTTTATACTTTCTTAAAGAGTTTATCACCTGTCCCATGGCAGGTGCTTTTACTAACTATGCTGGGAATTAGCCCTCTCCAGATTCGTTCCTCTAACTTACATTGTAAGTAGTCACAGATTCTTTCCTTTTTCAAGATACATAGGACATTTGGTTGAAAGCCAACTGTGAAAACATTCCCTAGCTAAGAATTCCTGCTTACCAGGATCAAGAATTTGGTGAACACGTAGGCACACTTACAGAAAGCTTAATGTTCTGTTCCAAACCCTGTCATTTCCACAGGCGAGGCTATGCTTGAAATGTAAAGGCCAAGGTCTGTCATGTACCACAAATGAGTAAAACGACCTCACTCCTCACCCTTTATACGCTCAAGACTCTTTTTCTAGACACGCAAATACATTTAGTTTAATAGAACTGTACAAGTTGCCAATTCCATGTAGGCAACTGAAGAATGCCAACAACCTAAAAACTTCCATCAAATCTAAAATACTTAAATACAAATTCGTTATGAATGCATGAAATTACAAGAACTACCAAAAGACTCAATTTATTAGTAGAACCATAAACCCACATCCTATATACATGCATTAAATATTGTCCCTTTAATGGACAGATTTAATCACCAAGCGTGGTTTTAGGAACAGTTAATCCTAATGTTAACATGTATAAGAAAAATAGAAAATTAAAATCGAGCAGAGATTTGTGGGCCCTTGATCCAGCAGAAATATTGGTAATTGGTGGCCACAAGACCAGAACCCTGGTAACGTTACGCCAGGACTTCTAATCAGAAGAGGTCTTGGGCTGCCGGCTGTGCTTTGGTCCGGCGGCCAAGGACTACAGACTTGTCCTCCGTACCTGGAACCTGTGAGACCAGAAGCCCACGATCTGGAAGTAGCAGCATACGTTCGCTGCGTCCAAAGCGCTGTCATCTATTGAACGCTGGTGAATCCGCATGTGTTCATTGAACTGTGCGAATTCACCGCGTTCAATACATTCTATGGGTGAAATTTCTCTTGCGGAGAATAGTGTCTCCGCTAGAGAAATTGACATGCTGTGGTCTGGAGAGACACGGCGCATGTCCGTCTCCATGGGTGAGCAGCGGGCATCTGTGCACGCATAGTGGGCATGGGATTTATGGAAATCCCATCCACTATGCTGCAACATCTGACCGCTCTGGGTTGAACACTGCACAAGTACTCAGTGCCAACCTACAGCGTTTACTGATCGTGTGCACATGCCCTGAATTGTTTTTTTGTTTAACAATATGAACCAATGCTACAGATCTTAAAAGAGAACCAGTCATCTGATTCATATTGCCCAAAAAGCAGGCAGTATTAATCAGAGCCTGGCTGCACCATTTGAGCAAGGTATATATTTCTCCAAAATGCTGGAGTGTTTCAGAGAAATATATACCTGGCTACAAACATACAACCAACCAGCCTCCGATTTATGCATGTCCACAGCATGAATTTGGTGACAGGTTCCCTTTTAGGGCTCGTCTCAATTGTGCTTCAAGAGCACCGCTCTGCTGCCTCCTGCTTGGCAGTGTGCTGTTGCATGATTTGAAAGTTCAGACCAGGGGCATGGTTGCACCAGTGGTCCATAAGGTTGGTTCTCCATTGATGCAAGCAGAGGCAGGTTTCATTCTGCAGCACTGATGGAGTGCTACAATCCAGCCAGCTGCAGAAAAGTGCTTGCAAGTTCTCATAAATTACAGAGTGGTCAGTAACCTTGGCAGCAAGCCTTAAAAGGGTTATCTGGGATTTAGTGTTTTTTAGGCTTTGAGGCCAAGAACTTACAGGCAGGTAGATACCATTTACCTGCCTGTTCTGCGGTGATCTACTGTATTCTAGCTCAAGTGGTGATTTTCCAGCTTCAGCTGACCTCACATCAAAACAGCAGCTCTTCCACTTCAGACTGCTCTCTCACTGGGTTGTCACTGCCGACGTCATGATGATTAAAAACTGGTTCAACCGAACGCCGCAGAGACGGCGGTCAATTAGCATAACTTCGGCAGTGATACCCTGACGAAAAAGCAGAGTGAAAAAGAAGCTGCTCTGTCGACATGACACCAGAAGCAGGAGAATCACCAAAAGCATCAGTCCATGACTGCTCTTAAATGGAACAGATGGTCGTTAGCAACTACCTGCCAGCAAGTTATTAGCCCCATAGCAAAAAAAAAAAAAAAAAAAGACAAAGTTACGGATAACCACTTTATAAATAAATTAAAAAACTCTAAATTTTTTTTTTAGAAGAGAGCAAATTTTTAATAAGAGGTACATTGAACAATTGCTTGTTTTACAAACATTTTTCAATTACAGTCATTTATGATTTTGAGAAAACCAGTGTAATTGAGACACAATGACCACATAAAGGGACTCTACATGTTTAACTAAATAAGTTTAATAACATAACTAGGGGTGTCTAAAGCCCTAACTTGCAATATAAAATTCTTGAAATCTCTGACCAAGGGGCAAAAGTTAGTTTTTTGTAGAGATACTGAATTATGTTATCTCCGGACAGCTGCAGTCCACATGAGATAACTTGATGTGCACCTTTGTACTGCAGACTTGGCAACGCAGCAAAAAGCCTTCAGGCCTTAAGGCACTGTCACACTTAGATCATGACAACGACACAACCTGGCGAGATCGTTAGTGCGATCGCTATGTGGTCGCTAGTTAGCTTCCAAACACAAAGATCTCATCAGAGATCAGCGATCTGTAGAACGACCTCTGCGGTCGTTGGGAAAACCTAGTCCCACCTGCGACGCTGGTAAAGTCGTTCATAAAGGGTGTCACACTCAGCGATTCAGGCTCACCAGCGGGACACCAACGACCAAAAAATGGCTCAGAACGTTCATAAGCTATCAGCGACATCTCAGCAGGGGCCACATCGCTGCTACATGTCACACACAGCTGCGTCGCTAACGAGATCGCTACTGCGTCATAAAATCGCTGACTCTTTAGCGATCTCGCTTAGTGTGACAGTACCTTTACACCACCTAGCACTGGTAATGCACTAGACTTGCCTGCAGTAAAGGCAGCCATAGCTGATAGATGATCGTGTCTGATGCAAATTTATCACAAGATACATGGGGCCATCACTGTACCAGTGGATCTGATCCTACTCATTTTCTATAAGAAAAGCTTACTAGCAGCCCCTACATGACCTCCAGATTGCTTCAATTGTTATTTTGGGCCTAAAAGTCAGGCAATGCTATATTACAATCAATTCAGCTATAATGCAAAAAAAAAAACAAAAAACAAAACATGATGCCACAGAGTTTTACACTTTGTCCATACAGCTCTATGGACACTCTTTCCTTCCCTCATTCAGCCCCTCGACAAGTTAAGACTTCTACAACATTGCTACTAGAGCACTATTTAGTAAAATGTGCAGAGCCACCTTAATGCTACACCACGTGACATGGTTGCAAATGATCGTTTTTTACCCAGTCGTGTATTATTACATTTCATCAGTTTATTTTTTTCTGTATCTTTTTCAACAGACCAATAAGTTAGTTTCCATTGCACATCCCAAAAAAAAATACGTTCTAAATCTCCTTTACATTGAGCATTAACAACTTCATTAAAGTTGAAAGAAAAACTGACAACTAGATAAGAATGGTATTGCTATTCTTAAAATGGAAATTTCCAAAACTTAAAAAAAAAAAAAAAAAAAAGGCAGAAAAGTTAATCTACGACAAAACTCCTTAAAAGTAAATGCAAAACATAATGATTTTCAAAAGTGTGTGAAATGCTATATTAATAGATATGTACAATAAATTAATAGTCAGTGTACACATAAAACGACAATACTTTTTGAAATGTTTCTTTCCAAGACTATTGGGTTCAACATGACTTTCCGCACAGATGTAAGAATACCTCTGCCTGGATCAATGGTTCAACACTAAACTCAGAGGATAACATTGTCCTGACGGAAAGCTATAGGAATAAGACAACCTACCGCTTCTGAGGATCCGTTCTAAATCTGGTTATAAGTATGAAGGTTTAAGTGGTCAATGGAAATGTCTACTTTTCGTCAGAACAGAGCGACAATATAATGTAAACATGGCTACCGTAAGACACAAACCCACAACAATAGTGTCATATGTAAAATGGATTCCATTAACCCAGATGTAATCAATGTGATATCCAGCATGTCAGATACCAACAATTATCTACAGGTATCTTACCATATGGAAAGATGATAGTTTTACTTTTTTTGTGTATACTCATACCCATTGTTGAAGGAAGGCAAAAGAGCTGGAAAATCCAGGAAACGCCCCCTAATGCTGAAGTGGAGGAAAAGCAGCAATTCAGCTGGACATTAAAACAAGAAAACATTAATGCAGTGCAAAACATTGAGATGAACAAGGTATGGAAATGGCTGAAACTCTCCCAAAAGCAAAGTTCTGTGAGTGGACCGATTCCTGAGTTTGTTTGAATTACATAAAAGCAGTTAGAGCTCGCTTGTAATAAAGACTTCGCACCACTTTGTGTATGTGCGCCATTTCTGACCAGCTATACTTCTAGATATTCTCCACGGCGTCCTCTTCACTTTGTTCAATGTTATCTTCCTCTGGACTATTCACAAGCTGCAGAGTCTCCATAGTTCGCTGGGTTTCTGATACCCAAGACTCTATTCTGCTGACTGAAATAGGTTCCTGGGGATACTCATCATCATCTTCCTCCTCATCATCTTCATCCAGCATTTCGGGCACCAGAGTACTTGTTGTGCTTGTCATGGAGGAATTGAGGACATCTCTGCCACTACCATCCCATGATCCAGTTTCTGTGCTCTGCTGAGAAGCCCATTCCAGATTGTCATCTGGTTTTGCGTCTTCTTTGTCAACCGGAGCCATCTTGCCAAGTTTAGAAACTGAGGTAGTGCTACCAGGACCCAAAAGTGGTTTGTGTGCATTTTTATCAGACTGAACATTAATTGTGTGATGTGAAGTGGTTGTTCGTACTGATGAATCTTCATTTTCAGAAGCCTCAAGTCCATCAGATGTTTCTACCATACTTCTCCAATTGGTTTCTGCAAAAATAAAATGCTTATGTTAATATTTGCCAGGTGCTAATACCATTGACATTATCTGCAAGCCACTTAACCATGTACACAAGGGCTGGTCTAATGGAACAATGGCAGTGTAAAAGAAAATACATTGAAATATATCCCTGAATGGACTCATTACATGCCCAAAATCTTACCATAATCCTTCTCATTGACTTCAGAGATGGGTTCAGAGATGACGCTGCAGAATGAAATTGCACTGGCGGCAGAGGGGTTACGCGAATGACCCATGTGGTGTGGGACCTTTTTAACATTTTTCAAAGCTTCTTCAGCTTGCTCCTGCTCCATTGAAGATACCATATCTTTGTAGGCTTTTCTAGCTTCTTCCGTCAGAGAAACCAGGTTGTTAAATAAACTCTGGGTTGGAAGAAAAAAAAAAAAAAAAAGGTGAAAAGATTTTGTTCATAAAGAAATTGCATAGATTAATTTCTTAAAAAGAATGCAGTTTTTTTTAAATGCTATTATTTGATTACTAGAAGTATATGGTGAAATTAATGATCTCCCTACTTAAGCCTGTGGCTGGGCTTCAGAGGTCTTGGCTGCCATGATAACTCATCAGGTCACCTGTGAATGCATTGGGGGAAGGCTGACAGGTGACTTAAAGGATCACCCTACCCCCATGATCTAACTACTTCAATTCTTCTGTCAAAGATTGACAGAGACATCTAAGGGATTAAATAACAGAAACTGGAGCTAGTTAGATCACGCAGATAAAATTCACACTGAAAACCTGTAGCAACTGCACATCTTGTGAATCCCCCCTCATTGATATCCCAATATATTAATTGGGGACTTTTGATTGAAAAATATAAATAAAATTGAAAATTAACAAAAAAAACAAAACCGTATTTTATTGTAACTCACCTCAGCCCCAGAGTAACTGAAGATACCTACAACACTGACAGGCACCAACTTGTTCACACATCGCCCTAGAGCTTTTCGTCCCAGGGCAAAAACAAATGGAATTTCTTGCTCTCTTGCCATGGCTATTACATTATAGAGTGCCTCATCCAATCCACCTAAGTAAAAGCACAAGAGATCCTCAGTCCACTACACAGTCAGTAATAATGCCCATCATGAAGTGCAATAAAGCAAAAAATACTTGACATTTGGTCACTCAAGTCCAACTCCCGCTAAACATAATGAAAGGACGGCTGTGTCAGGTTCTGTAGCTCATCCCTGAGGAACCTATGTGGTAGTGATACACACGAGGTCTCCAGTGGAAGCACTTCTGAACTAGCCTATTACCGTACCTTATTCTGGGACAGGTGATTACTGATTTATGTGCGGCTCTATAATTTTTGGGGGATATCACATTACATTGCATTATATATGTTAGCTTATAGAAAGAAAAACAAAGAGGTTGCCTAGCTTCAGAAAAAAAAAGTCTGCAGTCACTGACTGCAGACTGCCGAACTGCATTCAATTTACGTACTTGCAATCACATGCCAACTAGTCTTACCTGGATTCACTCAATAAAAGAGAATTTAAACTCGCAGGAGTCTAGTTGGTACATGACCGCAAGTGTGCAAATCGCGTACATGAATTCACACTGCTGATTTTTAAGTGTGCATCTTGTGATGTACAGTAGTACTGTCTTTTCAATACACTTCCAAAAAGTTAATAACTATTTTTTATCTCTATAAGACAATGGGCATACTAGAGAATACCGTGGTCCAGTGGCCACGTCGGCAGTCCATGGCTGTCAGACCAGAGCCCTGTGAACTTCCTCCTACTTGCCACCATTCCTATACCTTGTTCTGATTGGCATGTCACACTGCACTGGGCCTACTAATCAGAAGAGGTTCTGGGTTTACTAATCAGTGAGGAACTGTTGATGCCAGCAGGTAGAAGAAGATTCACTGGGCTCTAGTCCAGCAACAAACAATGCAGCCACCGGACCAACTCCAGGCCAAGGACCGTTCATTCTGCTGTAAGTTTGGGGTTCCAAGGGCTGCACCCAAGGATCAAACATGGGTGGCTTATTTTGGGATCAACGTTTGCTTCCTGATTCGAACGCAATGTCATATTCTGCAGTTCACACTTTAGGCTGAAGGCATTACGATTCCTGTAAAAGATATCATACCTTTAGACTGAATTTTCTCACAGTTGGGAGAGATAATGACACACTTTATTTTATTCAACTTCATGTGCTTGGTGACTTCTCGCAATCCCATCACAAGTCTCCTCTTTGACTTGGCTTTGACAGGATCTTTCTGGTATACACGTTCTTGGAAGCTGACCAGTTCTTGCAGTAATACGGTCACACATTCATCTATTTCTTTACTCAATACTTGATTGCAGTATCTGTAGTACAAAAAAAGCGTAACTCAATGATAAAATAAAGAAACTCTAGGCTTAACTAAAATCTTACTAAAAAATTCAGCTACTGCTAAACAATACACAAATAACATTACCTACATGCATCACATTTACATACAAATGAGGAACTTGCTGTATTTGTTCACTTGATATGAAAAAATATTTAGGCATCAATGTTTAGATGAACGTTCAGCTCAAATGTTGGAATGGTTCTCAAGCCTTGAGAGAAGCCCTAACATTTGAGCTAAAACTGTTTAACTCTTTTTCCCACCCCCTCCTCTTCTCAACTCAAACTGAGCAGCTGAGTGTTGCTTTGTCTCTTTGGTGAAAAGGATCTAAAATCAAGGTAGTTGGTGCAGGGACTTGTACAACTAAAACACAAAGAGCTGCTTAAAGGCAATCTTTCAGCAGGATTTCAAACCCAAACTATTTATATGTGGATGTATCTCTTTCAAAGACAAGTCCAGCAATACCTTTACATGGCCAGTCCCTTCCTCCACTACTGAGAAATCAGAGTTTGAATTGATATACAAATGAGGCTGCATATCTGAAGCCTGTGTCACTCTAGCTCTATTCCCCGCCCAGCACTGCCTCCTCCTACTGGACTGACAGCTTCTATGCTTCAGATCTACAGCCTAATTTATATATCAATCCAAACACAGAGTTCTCAGTAACTGAGGAATGAACTGCCATGTAAAAGGTATTGCTGGACTTGGCTTTGAAAGAATTACATGCATATATAAACAGTTTGGGGGCTGAAATCTTGCTGACAGATTCCCTTTAAACTATGTACAGTATGTCAGAAAGGCATAAATATTGAACTGTATATCAGATGGAAAAAACATGTCTGCTTTCTTTCAGAGTACCACACCTGTCCACAGATAGTAGCAATGCTGCACCCTGAGGCCCATTCTCTTCCATAGAGAAGAGCTGCAATACAAGGCACCACCACCACGGACAGATGTGGATGTCAACTAGATTATAAGTGCTCTTGTTTTTTTTCGACAATCAACAGAGATTAGATTTGCAGGTGCTGGAAGATTTCCATCTGTCAAAATCTTTAGAATTCCCTTCGTAAAGATACAATTAATAATTCAAAATGACTTGATTGCTCTCCACTTACTCTCTGAACCTTTTGCTGTGAATTTTGGTGATTGCAGAAGAGGCCATGGGGCTACCGATGCCAGAACTTGCGGGTGATCCCTGAGATACGGGCGTCATGCAGTAAGGCGAGTTCTGACTTGCTGGAGACAATGAAGTATCGCTTGGTGCACTCAGACCAGCTTCTAATCAGGAGGTAAAAGTAACATTTTTAAGAGGAGCAGTTTCAAATATAGAAGCTCTTGTAAACTAGGCATGCCATCTACTAAGGTGGCTTAGATGCTATTTTAAGTTACCATCTTGAGATGCCAGCTCTTCAGACTGATCCTCAGTGAAACTTAAAGACATGTCCTTCTGTTCATCTGAACTAAGTACATTCTGATCCACTGTCAAACGTCCTTTCTTTTCTTCTCTTTCTTTCAAGATTATCTAAAATAAACACATAAGTGATCACTTAGAAAACCAACAAATTGAATATACACCAAAGCTACAACCCTACTGCAAAGATGCCGGGAATGTGAGTCTTAAAGGGAATCTGTCACTTTGAGTATAAGATGCGGCCACCGCCATCAGGGGCTTATCTATAGCATTCTGTAATGCTGTAGATAAGCCCCCGATGTAACCTGAAAGAGAAGGAAAACGAGTTATATTATACTCACCCAGGGGCGTTCCGATGGACGTCGCGGTCCGGTTCGGCACCTCCCTTCTTCTAGCGAAGCCGTCCTCTTCTTTGCTTCCCGTCGTGGCTCCTGCGCAGGCGCACTGCTCTGCCCTACTAGGCGCAGAGCAGAGTACTGCAGTGCGCAGGCGCCGGGAAAGGTCAGCGAGGTCCGGCTCCCGCACACTGCAGTACTTAACTCTGCCCTCAACAGGGCAGATCAGTGAGCCTGCGCAGGAGCCGCGACGAGAAGGAAAGAAAAGGATGTCTTCGCTGCTAGATGGGAGGCGCCAGACCGGACCGCGATGCCCATCGGACCGGACCGCCCCTGGGTGAGTATAATATAACTCGTTTTTCTTCTCTTTCAGGTCACATAGGGGGCTTATCTACAGCATTACAGAATGCTGTAGATAAGCCCCTGATGGCGGTGGCCGCATCTTATAGTCGAAAAATGAGGTGACAGATTCCCTTTAAAAAAAGAAAAAAAAAAAACACAACAACACAAAATATAAGTATAAAATATTAATATGCAAAACATACCTCCTGTGATGATGCATAATATATCAAATAAGCCAGATGAAAGAAAAGCTAAAAAATAGCTCTGATGTCATAGGCTATGAGCCAAATTGTGCAAACCTCCACCCTCAGCAATACAAACAGAGCTGCAGAATGAGAGTGACTGCAGACCGTGTACGTCATGTTGTGATCAGGTGATGGATGGGGACATGGATTATATTATATACACACCTCCACTGACTCTGAAGTTCCACCAAATTTCCCAAGTAGAGCTACCTGTTTTTCTGCACAATCTAGCTCACAATGTTTACGAGGATATCACAGGCTGTGTGTATAGAGTAATGCAGCTGACATACATTTATGCGGTCCAGACTTAACCCTGCGCTGACGTTCTAAAACATCAATTCAGATTAAGCAGCTTGCACAAGATTGTGCAGCTGCATTGGCGGGAAGGGGCAGGCAGCTGGCAGTCAGACATAGCCAAGCTTCCTATAGAGAAGGCAGACATGGTTTATTACCATCTCTGACTTCTTTATCGCAGAGTATACCATGTTGAACAAGCGATGTGTACACAGTATAGGAAGCACTTCTTCCTCCAGACTCAGTGATGCAATTGCTGAGTATGTAGTGAGCAGGAGCTGCTGGATTCTAAGAAACCCAGTCAGCTGAATTTCCCCTATAACTGGGACCAATTACAAAGAAAATCCACAATAAATAGAATGTGTTAATATGTTAAAATGCCCCAAACATTTGAAAGATTAAAAAAAATATTAAAATGTGTCCAACGTGTTCCGCCATAAAAAAGTGACACAAAAATTAAGCCCCGTGCATCACAAAAAAAAAAAAAAAAGGCAACATTTTTTTGAGTCATTAAATGTATATATAAGATACCACCATAAATGTTCCTGGTAGGAAATGGAGGAAGGATAGCCTTCTCCTGAACTGGTAAATAGGCATAAGCACAGCAGATATAGGTTTTACACATATATTTCACAGATTAGTGTTTTGTTTGTAATTCAAAAGGAGAGACTATGGTAACTCTACTTCATAATTTCTTGAAAGCGTTACATTTTACAGAAAAACCCCATTTCTGTGGGATCAGACAAGTAACGTAACCCTAAGGCTATGTTCACACGTTACTCTCTTGGCAGTAAAAAAGCAACGTAAAAAAAGCATGTTTTGCTGAGCTTTTGTGGCTTTTTTATTGTGTTTTTGTTAGGGTACATTTGGCTCTTGTGCATGCTGATAAAGTTTAGTGGATAAAAAAAAATCAAATTCATATCTTCATCAGGTTTTGGCACCAAAACTACTCACTGCTTTCAATGGGTGAAAAACACTGTGAAAATGCTGCAAAAATACAGAAAGTAGTGACATGCTGCATTTTGCAAAAACGCAGCACTTTGACAACAGTGTCAGGAAAAAAAAAACAGGGTGTACTGTGAAATGCAGCTGAAAATTTGCATAAAAAAGCATAAAAAAAATGCAACGTGTAAACATTGCATATGTAAATTATTCTGATAGGAGTTTTTTCACGGCTAACATTCATACCTGCGACAGACTATGGAGTTGTTCACAAGTCCTATTTTTTTACCTCGGACCCAGTGGTCCGAGCAAACTCAAGGAGGCTTGTCAGATATAAATCTGGATCAGAAAGGCCAATGCAGGTCTATGGATCCATTGAAGGGCGAAAAAAAAAAAAAAATTACTGAAGTCTGAATGAGCCCTAATCCATGTTCTAGACACAGAAGCACAAAATACTGCAAAAGTATGACTTTGCAGCACTAACAAACTTGTTCTCCGTGTGCTAAACATGCCACTGCACATTCATAACGACTCACCTTCTTTAGAGGAGTGGGACGTTTTAATTTCGGAATTTCTTTTTCTTTTCCCCTTTTCATCCGTGGTGCAGTGGAATCCAGTGGGTTAGGAGAAGCCATTAGTGCCTGGTTATTTGTGAAGAGAACTCGGTTTGTGTGCTCTTTGGTGTGGAACGGCACAGTGCTGCCAACTAAAGTAAACATTTGTTTGTATTGAAAAGATTGGAAACATTTTCACAAGTTCTTAAAATAATCAGTAATATTGACTATTATCAGACAATATCTAAGTAGCACAGCAGATGTGTATTAGTTAAAAAAAATATATGCATTTCTTTAACTTGTTAACAACCTATGATGTACACTTTAGTCATAGGTGGTTAAGCAAAGTATGAAGCTGGCTCAGCAGAGCCTGCTGCAGATGCCAGCTGTGTAACACGCCTGGAACTAGAGACCAGAGTGCGCTCAAATCGCTGTAGTACAACTTCATTTCCGCTGTCAATCTCTAACAGTGGCATTTTAAAGGACAACATTGCTGGTGTGTAAGAGCCTGACAGCAGTATTGCAGGTTTAAGGTGATTAAAAAAAAGGATATATATTTAATTAAAATCACTTCCACCCTTCAAAAAGGATACAAAAAAATGTATTTTTTATGGTCATGGCTGAAAATTCTGATCTGGTTTTTATTCCCCATCACAATTGCACTGCACTTTTAATTTGCTTTACGGCACATTATATGGTAAAACAAATTGTTTAATTCAAAATTACATTTAGTCTCGCAAAATAAATAAATAAAAAGAATATCATATGTCTACCTCAACAGAAAAAAAAATGATGGCTTTTTGAACACAGGGAGGAAAAAAACAAAAAGCAACTGTGTATCATGTACATTAGAAAACAGCTTTACCAATATCCAAATGTTGGCAAAAGTGAATGTTTAATGGGAAGAAGTATATAATTTACAGATTTTATGAAGATCCCACCCAATCAGATCTACAATAAGGCAGATAACGTACCTGTGTAAGATAATGGTCTGGTGTTGGTAATCTGGCGAGCTTTCATTGCTTGCTGTTGCCTCTCCAATTCTGCCAGCATGTCCCCTAAATCTAGCTGAACTGGTGTCTTGCTTTTCTTACCAGATGCTTTAGATAAAGCTTCCTGTAAAGCAGACACAGGCCATGGAATATGATACAAGGGTTCAGAAAATGGTACTGGATCAGAACAGAAGTGGCACAATGTTACTACCATAATTACTCAGTGAAAAAGTTCTCCACCATTAAAAATATTATAATAAGCTTATATGGTAGAGAATAAAGGGGATGCTCACTTAGTATAACGGTGCTCAGGAGAAAAGTGTCTAGTAATTCCAAAATAAACTCCGGCACACAATGAAGATGATATTTCAAAAGGATCAGTCTTATTTCAGACAATTACAGCCATATAATGAAAATCGGAATATTCAGATACAGTACATTATAACTCTTCAAAAAGACAGTCTATTCACAATTACAGCTCATATAATGAAAATTCCGGGAAATATTTCATGAATACAGGTACATTATAACCTTCTTCCAAAAAAAGGATCAGTCTTTATTTCAGACAATTACAGCTCATATAATGAAAATTCCGGGAAATATTTCATGAATACAGGTACATTATAACCTTCTTCGACGTTTCGGCATAATATGCCTTTTTCAAGAAGTACCTTTTTTAGAAAAAGTAAAAAAATAAAAAATTCAAAAAGAATATAGAAAAAAAATAATAATAACTCATGCATATATATACACATATAACAAAAGGGTTCGACATATATCAATGTAAATGAATCTAAGAATGAGCCATAAAGTAAAGTATGTACCTTAGCACATACAATTGGAGCACAAAATCCACATATTATTGCAATTAACTGATAACAGAAAAACTTCAACAGCGTAATTTATATGTACTCAAGGAGAGACAATGAAAATTGATGTAAACTATGAAAAAAGGAAAATAAGATATATATATACCCACATATTCATATAGCTGTATATGTTTAAATAAGGATCAGATATACAAGGATAATCCAATGAAAAAATGACCAATATATGCCTCTTAATGCAGTGCAAGACATGACGCCAGTAATCCAGCTAGAGCGGGGATATTTGTAGGGAAGCAGATACCTATACTGCACAAATGAGTGCTACAAAGAGGAGAAACCTCTGAAAAAAGATTCAGAGACTAAATGCCAACACACATACCTTATAAGAACCAAATAAGAACAGCATCCGGCGGCTTGCGATATGGTAGTGAGCTGCTGTGCTATAGCTAGCGTGCTTTTTATGCAAGTGTCCGAGAAACGCCGTACCGGAGAACTTCCGGGTTAGGCTAGAAAGGTGAAGTGGGTAGTGCGCATGTGCAGGGAGCGGACAATACCGAAGGAGAGCCGAACAAAGTCGAGTTTGGAGAGATGGAGTGCGCATGTCCAAGACAAAATCAGGGCATAGGATCGGTGCCGACGTGCTGCAACAAGCGGAGACAAATGGTTAATCATAGGAAATATATTAAGGGCACAAGATAAGTAACAGCTCAAGATATAGGGTTTAAATGACCCTGTTTTAAACTGCAATAATAGTGTAAATAATATTTTTTAGGAATAGAAAATAAATATAGTAATATAATGTTACATAACAATACACTCAAGTGGTCTGTCATGTATATACATTTACTTGTTATATACTCAATTAGCGATAATCTACAGCAGTAAAATTGCTGAAAAATGACAAAAATAAAAATAAAATAAATATTCATATGGACCAGAATGTCATATACAACGAACACAGACATAATACAGGATCAAGACTAATTCATCAAAAAAAATTTTTTTGACATATCACAGAAGGGAATATTGAAAGTGTATCCATTAGTAAGAAAGCTCGTATTCTCTATTAAGACCATATGGTGTGAGTGTTCTCAGCGTATGGATCCAATAGGATTCTCGTTCCTTCAATGCTTTGATTCTATCGCCACCCCTCCTTGCCCTTGGGACATGGTCAATGATCTGATATTTCAACTGGGCAATCGTATGTCTATTCTCTAAGAAATGGGCAGGAATAGGTAGAAGGGTACGCCCACACGAATACTGATTTGTGGGCGTACCCTTCTACCTATTCCTGCCCATTTCTTAGAGAATAGACATACGATTGCCCAGTTGAAATATCAGATCATTGACCATGTCCCAAGGGCAAGGAGGGGTGGCGATAGAATCAAAGCATTGAAGGAACGAGAATCCTATTGGATCCATACGCTGAGAACACTCACACCATATGGTCTTAATAGAGAATACGAGCTTTCTTACTAATGGATACACTTTCAAATATCCCTTCTGTGATATGTCAAAAAAATTTTTTTTGATGAATTAGTCTTGATCCTGTATTATGTCTGTGTTCGTTGTATATGACATTCTGGTCCATATGAATATTTATTTTATTTTATTTTTGTCATTTTTCAGCAATTTTACTGCTGTAGATTATCGCTAATTGAGTATATAACAAGTAAATGTATATACATGACAGACCACTTGAGTGTATTGTTATGTAACATTATATTACTATATTTATTTTCTATTCCTAAAAAATATTATTTACACTATTATTGCAGTTTAAAACAGGGTCATTTAAACCCTATATCTTGAGCTGTTACTTATCTTGTGCCCTTAATATATTTCCTATGATTAACCATTTGTCTCCGCTTGTTGCAGCACGTCGGCACCGATCCTATGCCCTGATTTTGTCTTGGACATGCGCACTCCATCTCTCCAAACTCGACTTTGTTCGGCTCTCCTTCGGTATTGTCCGCTCCCTGCACATGCGCACTACCCACTTCACCTTTCTAGCCTAACCCGGAAGTTCTCCGGTACGGCGTTTCTCGGACACTTGCATAAAAAGCACGCTAGCTATAGCACAGCAGCTCACTACCATATCGCAAGCCGCCGGATGCTGTTCTTATTTGGTTCTTATAAGGTATGTGTGTTGGCATTTAGTCTCTGAATCTTTTTTCAGAGGTTTCTCCTCTTTGTAGCACTCATTTGTGCAGTATAGGTATCTGCTTCCCTACAAATATCCCCGCTCTAGCTGGATTACTGGCGTCATGTCTTGCACTGCATTAAGAGGCATATATTGGTCATTTTTTCATTGGATTATCCTTGTATATCTGATCCTTATTTAAACATATACAGCTATATGAATATGTGGGTATATATATATCTTATTTTCCTTTTTTCATAGTTTACATCAATTTTCATTGTCTCTCCTTGAGTACATATAAATTACGCTGTTGAAGTTTTTCTGTTATCAGTTAATTGCAATAATATGTGGATTTTGTGCTCCAATTGTATGTGCTAAGGTACATACTTTACTTTATGGCTCATTCTTAGATTCATTTACATTGATATATGTCGAACCCTTTTGTTATATGTGTATATATATGCATGAGTTATTATTATTTTTTTCTTATATTCTTTTTGAATTTTTTATTTTTTTACTTTTTCTAAAAAAGGTACTTCTTGAAAAAGGCATATTATGCCGAAACGTCGAAGAAGGTTATAATGTACCTGTATTCATGAAATATTTCCCGGAATTTTCATTATATGAGCTGTAATTGTCTGAAATAAAGACTGATCCTTTTTTTGGAAGAAGGTTATAATGTACCTGTATTCATGAAATATTTCCCGGAATTTTCATTATATGAGCTGTAATTGTCTGAAATAAAGACTGATCCTTTTTTTGAAATATCATCATTCATTGTGTGCCGGAGTTTATTTTGGAATAATAAGCTTATAATCACCAGGTCAACTTACTAATGACATGTATGTCACAAGTCAAATAAACAATCATTCACTGCTGCTGGGAATTTGTGACATTTCATTCTTTGATCATGTAACACAGAGTGAGGCAGATGAGACCCCCTGATCACGAGCACAATCACATGTCCACCTTGGCACGGCTGGCTAATCTGCCTACTGTGCACACTCATTTGTATTTACTCTGATTGAGCCTGTTGCATAAAAGCATCTGTACATGGGGGCACCAAATTATACAGGCTACAGGGCAGAGAAGAAGGGAAAAGTGCCCGGGTGCTGGGACATATAGCTGCCCCCCACCCACAAGCTGAAAGGATGAATATAGACAATATGGTGATATTAGCATATCAAATTATTCAATTCATAGTAATGAGAGATCTCTTGTAGACAACTGTACAGAATAAATAGGGTTTTAGTATTTTTCTATAAAGCTCAGAAAACCCCTCTAAACGCCCATGTTTTATATGCAGAACAAAGCTGGGATTTCCTCCCACACTCCAAAAGACATACAGATAGGAGCTGTAGATTGTGAGCCCCATTGGCGACAGTGATGATAATGTATGGAAAGCTCTGCAGAATAAGATAGCGCTATATAAGCAATGTATAATAAATAATAAATCAAGTAATAGAGCTCTTACGTAACGTTCATAAGTTCAGTATTTAACCTCAGTATCTGTAAGCCAAAACCAGGAGTGGGTGATAAATACAGAAGTGGTGACGTGTTTCTATTATACTTTTCCTCTGATTGCTCCACTCCTGCTTTTGACTTACAAATACTGATATCAAATACTGAATAAATACTGAACATGTGAACGTGGCCTAAAATTGATACATTTTCCTAAGAGGAATGATTCACAAACCTGGAGCTTTTTCTGTTCCATGCTGATTTCAGAATATTCCTGGGCGGTGGCTAAAGCAGCAGCAAGAGCTTTCTTTTTTTGACTTTTTGCCCGTTTTGGTACAGATGTTGTAATGGGTATTGGAGTCTGAACAATATTAATGGGGGAATTTTCTGGTAAACCATCCAACTGGAAATAATAATGAGAAAGACAACAAATGTTGGGAGGGGGAGAAAAAAGCACAGTCAATGTTTAAATAGTAACACTTTTAATAATTTTGTCCAGCTTGTAAAATAATGAAACTTTGCAAATCACTTTAATTATGGGATTTGTCTTCATTCCTGTCAAAAATATAGCATGTAAGTGGCTTCCCCTACTTGGATTGCCTTTTGCAGCATTTAAAATCACAACAGAGTCATTTGGAGGACAGGTGATGGCAGTGAATCAGTCAGCTCAGCACCATTGTCTTCATGCAATCCATCCAATCTTGGACTGGCTGCGGATCACCCGACTGAAGCACGACAGCTTCATGTATTTCTATGAGGCTGCACAGCTCTGATCGGAAAACCTGCGGCCAGTCTGTGCATTTGTCAGATATCGGACGTCTGAATGAACCCTAACTCTGGGAATAATCTACTCAAGAAACTGTTGTGAACACGCACAGAAGACCGATGCTCACCTTTTCACTTCCAGCATCGGCACTGCAAATGAGTATGTTCTGATATTAATTCATTTAAAGTCAGGCAAAATAGGGAAAAAACAGGAGTTTGGACAAATAATTTGTTTTTTTTCACACGGAAACGAAAATAAATCTCCTAATACAGTAATTTGCAAAGACTCTTAATTTTGTCTATAAAAAGTTATTTAAAAAAGGGAGTTCAGTTACTCTTCACGCATCATATATTTCTACATACTGAGATTCATATAAAAAATACATTTAAATTACCGAGATCTCTCAGGTTATGCAAATTCTCAACAAGGGAAATCATGACCTCCCAATCTATCAGAAGTCGAGTGAACCTGACAGCTGACTGCATAATTCAGCCAAGTAGATTTCACTCTGAAACGCTGCGATGTTTCAGGGAAACGTACCATATGAAGCCAGCAGATGACTAGTTCAAGAGGCTGGTCACAGACATACAGGTAAGGAGAGACCAGTCACACAGGAAGAGCAGGGCGGAAAGACGTGCCACAAGGTTTCAAGGTAAAACATGCCTGGCTGAAATGACAGTGCCGAACTGATTCGTGTTGCCTGTGGAATCAGCCGTCAGGTTCACTCTAGCTACTGAACTTCCACCTACCACTTTAGCTGCCATCTTTGGTTGGGTTTCATTTCTTGAAGCCATAGAACTGCTGATTAATTCTGGAAACTCATCTTCATCCTTAGATTAATACAAATAATATGCAAATCAACAAAGTTTTAATAAAAAAAAAAAAAAAATCGCTCAGAATACATTTTTTGGATGCAATGTTTTAATCTATGCTTCCTATAACACAATCAACATGAAATCAGAGGAAGAGAATGCAAGATGTCTTGAGAACCAACGTCATATTTGCAGGAGCAGCAACTAAATCATGACGGGTCTCCTGTCTTTGCATGTTAGCAGCTCCGCAGGCTCAAAACTGTCGACAGGTTCTCTTCAACTGAAAATGCTACTAGACCATGTGGACAACAGGAGGACCAAAGCTATCAAAATTCATTACCTCAAAGTAGAGCTGCTCATGGCTTTGATCAGATCTGCTTAATTGAGCCGTACTCCCACTTTTACTATCCTGTTTTCTATGGATATTCTGTCTTCTTTCAGATGACGTACTCTGCCCTCTCACACGATACCCAAGCTATGGTCACAACACAAAAATAGGCAATTAAAGTTGCTCTATAAAAGCACATATCGGGGTTCTCTCATCAGAATGCAGTCAACAGAGTGATCAATTGCCACCAGAGATTATCAGAGATTGTTTGTTTTCACGGCAAGGAGCTCGCGCTTACAAGCCCCTTGTTAAATATAAAGCATGCAAACACTGCTCTGAAGCTGGCCAGTCTGCTGGATCTGGACAACTTGGGTGTCCCGATGCGCCTCCGATACTGCAGAGGCAAAGCTGACTTTGCTACAGCGTCTGAGAGCACATGGTTCAGGCGCTATCCTGAAAAGAGATGAGCGAATTTGTTCGGATTCGGTTCCGAATATGATCGGAATCGAATATTGTTTTTGCAATATTCATCGAACACAGCAGAACGTCATTAGAGTCAATGGGAGTAGATATTACTGAATATGTTCGGAACCGATCATAACACAAACATTCGGCATGAATATTGTTCGAATATGTCAATCAGATTCGGAGACAAAATCCAAACAAATTTGCTCATCTCTAATCCTGAACCGTCATTTGTCAGTAGTGTGAACAGGAAGCAGGAAGGCAGAGGGGAGCAGTGCGCTCCTCAAAACAGAAGACAAAACAAATTCTAACATTATGTATTAAATGGAAAGAGCCATCTTAACATTCTAGCAGTAAATTAAGATGAGAATACCATCCAGAGTACAAAAGGTTTTGATTTTTCTTTATTATTTCATTACAATTACTGGGAGACAGCAACATTTCAACCCAGACAAACAGTGTGAAAAAGACCCATCAGTTCATCAGGGTGAAATAATAAAAAGTAGACTTTAGTACTCTGGATGCGTCACCATCCTCACTTACTGCTTGGATTTCTTTGAGGACTGGGGATTGTTCTCTTTTTGGAGTACCTGTATTCCTGACATTGTGCAGTTGTCAATTAACGGTTGATGCTGTCCAATTACATTTTGGTTGCCTTTTTCACATACTAGCTTCCAGGACCAAAAATTGGAAATTCTGCTATTGGGCAGTATTCTAGCGCTAACACTACTGCTGTGCTAATGTAAAATATAAAAGAAAAAATAAAATGTTTTTATGCATCTGTATATGGACTGTAACATGTGGGTAGCAGAGGTTAAAGAATAAAAAAAATAAGTACATCAGATATACAATATGTTACCTGAGCATTATTACGTGATTCAGCCGGTCTCCCACCTCTTGAGAAAGCTTGACTTTTTCATTCCAGGGTCTTTTCTGAGTACCCTGGGAAGCTACATTGGCCCAACTCCCTCCTGCGTTTAATAGATACAGAAAAGACAAATATCTTCCTAATTGTGACCACAATTGCTATATAATAGACTCCTGTTGACATTTTCCACCTAAAACATAAATGTCATTCATTTGAAGAGCTGCAGCCCATTTTTACTCTGCATTTATGGAATATTTGCTTGTGGAAACTTACGGAGATTTTGGCATTTTTTAGCTGTGATGGCTATTGTTACAAAAATGACAACAGAAAAGTGATAATTACATGATGGTAATTTCATGTTCCCGAAACCCATGACAGCACCTGAAAGAGCAGGATCTGCCCTATTACTGGACAGGAAGCCAAGAGCAAACAATAAAAAGGCAACTCCCACCTTCTCCCTTAACCCCTTCACCACCAAGCCCATTTTCACCTTCAAGAAAAGGCCACATTTTTCAATTCTGAACTGAGCCACTTTATGAGGTAATAACTCTGGGATACTTCAAAATGCCCCAGTGATTCAGATACCGTACAGTTTTTTCGCAACATGTTGTACTTCACATTTTTCCACATCTTCACACATTTTTTCATTGCTAATTTTTATTTAAATGCTTTGACACATAACAATATCCTGTGAATAATTTCCTTTTTTGCACACCAATTCTTTAATTTTCCCTATGTGGCTATAACAGACAACGTGAGGTCCATCGCTCCAAGCCGGCGTCTATGTGCGCATGCGCGGTGTGTCTGCCGCGGGCCCTTCGGCGAAAGATCCACAAGGAGGCCGGCGCTATCGCTTGGCAACACGTCTGTGCTTGCATTCCACTGGACCACAAGCGGAAGGAGTCACATACGACGTCAGATACACACCGCGCACGCGCCAAATACAGACATCCTGGCGGCTCTCTGATTGCTCCGGCAATCTAGGTTATAGTATATCACCTGCTTAATTAGCGCACCATTGGCTGTACTGCACTATATATGTATTAACCTCCCTCCCCAGCACACGCCTCCTAAGGACGTGACCTTCATGAAACGTTCGTTGGGGCGGCAGGAGCACCCTCTTCACACCTTGTCCACCCATATAAGTCCAATATGTAAATTGTATTGCACAGCATTTGCACATTAAGCAGTAGAACTTTAGGTTTTAAGATGTCTTTCCTTAATTTTGATTAAATGGACATAGAACAGGATATAAGGGCAAAATATGTATTGAGGACTCCTTAGACTATTATATGGAATTGCAGCCTCTGATACGGTAATTTTACCATGGTACTTAAACTCTTTTTTTTGCTTTTTGAGGTGTTAATATGTTGTACTTCATGTTAGGCTGCGTGCCCACTATCAGTAATGCTAGCGTTCTGGACGCAGCGTATGTTCGCTGCATCCAAAACGCTGCATTGTAACAGTACAAGGGAACACTTAGGGAGAAGAGGGATGAACTATCACAGAGTATAATCCATAAAATTTAATCTTTATTAGATAAATCTCGTACAATAGAAATAGATAAAAGAGGGCTGCTAGGTACCAAAATTGCAGGGGCACAGGTTACCATGTAAAGAGCAGCGAGCACACAAATACTCAACCAACACGTAAGTAAAACAGAGACTGTGGTGAAATGGAGGTAACCAAAGTGTCCCCGCTTGATGTGAAGATTTTCACTCTTCTTCCATGGATCTACTTAGTCCCCGGTGTGCATGCGCCGCTGACCCTTTGGATATGCAGACACAGAATTACACAGAGTACGCGCCGTTTCCATGACGGCTGTGTTGCGCTTCAGCACTGTGTGTCAGAAGATCCTGTTGGACGCGGGGTCAGTGACGCATGTGCCATCACGCTGGGACATTCCCTGTATACTTGTTCATGCGCAGTCAAGCCGCAGTGTGCTGTAACATTCCTTGCACACACTCCCCTATATCGCTTCATTCATTGGACGAGCCTTCTCTATATAGTCATGAAATCCCTCTCCCATCACACTCCTGAAGAAGAAGTCCAAACGAAGCGTGCGCTTGGGGCAGCGGAGACACTTGTTACCTCCATTTCACCACAGTAAGTTCATTCCTCCTGCTCTGTGCCCTGATAGCCACCGCTGATTCCTCTAGACTCCTGCAGTTAAAGTATTTTTGATAACATCATGGTAATAGGACTTGGATGTCTCCAAAGGTACTTAAGCAGTTTAAAACTCGACATAGAATGCATGGGTCCCATAAGAGAGTGGGGGCCGTGGGCAATTGACCAGTTTGCCCACCTCCCCATACATCGGTCCTAATGTAATGAGGGCTTATTTTTGGAGTATGTCTTATTTTTCAAACATATACCAAAATCCTGTAAAATCATGCCAGGTCTTATTTTTGGGGAAACACTGTATTAATCTTCAGATAACCAGAAGCCAGTCAATATGGCTGCACTTCTTTGTTGTCACTTTTGTAAAATTCCCACCAAAACAAAAAAGAAAAATTACAATATCTCCAAGAGTAAACAACCAAACTTTTGGCTGCTGCTCTAGCTGCTGATATATTAATGTACAACACATGTCTGGAGACTGTACACTTTAAAAATGAGTTTTAGGACAGTGAATTCAATTTTATGCAAGAGGTCTTTCTAAACTGTGTAGCTTATGTGAAACCAAGAAAAATGATAGTGTTACCTGTACATACAGCCGCTTCAGCAACCTGGAAAAAAAAAATTAAATAATGTTTAATATAAATGGAAGTCAACAATATTTCAGGGGTGATTTAGTTAATGTCTTATGGGTGTACACACTTCCCTTTCTAAACACCCATCACCATTTTGAGGACTACAAGACGCACCCCAAATTTTTCCTTTTTTCCCACCCAAAACATTTTTTTTTTAATATACAAAACGGTGGTGGTGCGTCCTAAAGTCTGATTTTTATGTAGCTTGTGGGCCCCAGGCTGGCAGGAGGGAGGTGTTCAGCGGTACATGGCAACGGCAGACCACGGAATTTAAGAAAATGTTGGCGTAGTCTTCTTCCTATTGTTTTCAATGCAGTGAACTTCAGGAAAAGGCCGCATGAGGTGGCACTTGTACAGATTGAGAGCACTCGGATCTTGGTAGCAGAGATCTCAATCTGTGCATGCTCTGCCTCTGGCGGCCATTTTCCCGAATTGAAAACTATAGGAAGTAATCGATGAAGGTGGGAGACCATTCACATCAAAACAGCAGCTCTGGGAGGCTATTCTGACATCTAAAAACTGAAGTTCAATGGATGCAAGAATTGTGAAGGTGATATCTAAGAAGGGTCCTGTGTTAACATGTAACTTGGCCTGTTCAAATGATTTTCAATCAAAAACATCTTATTTCAGTGAATGTGACCTCTTAATGCTGCAAATTCAACAACTGACAATTTTCAGTCCTTTACAAACTATACAATGTTGGGAACCTCTGTTGTACAGAATAATTAGTAACAATATTTTTTTTTAGTTTTGAAAAAAATACTGTTGTCACTGGGAGGCATGTTCAATAAACTTTGATTTATTCTCTAACGCAGTGATCCCCAACCTTCCTGCCTTGAGAGCCACATTAAGCTTTGAGAGAGGGTCGCAAGCCACATTTAGGTCCAAGGGAGAGTCGTGAGCCACATCCAGCTCCCGCCCACCTCAGAATAGCGAGACACATTGCCCCCATTACTGGTAGAATGATAGCCAAAGTTTTTCCACTGAAATTACACAAAGGCAGTGTACCAAGAACCAGAGGTTCCCACATTACCCCCACTCAGTATTCTCGCATCAATCACCCCCACCACACTGTTGGATCCAGCTTTAAGCATCTCCTCTTGACACTTCACATCATCCATTATTCACCATACCATACTTAAATTATTTCCAAACCCCCAAGGCCAGAATATGCACATTCAGATCTGCTCTTCTGTACTGGGCTACTCACAAAATTCACCATCTGGAAAACTGCTCTTCATAGTTGTTTGCTAGACCTGATGCTAATGCACCAAGCTGGCAGCCAGTCGCGAGCCACATATCATGGGCCAGAGAGCCACAAGTAGCTCCCAAGCCACAGGTTGGGGACCCCTGCTCTAATGGTTGAGGATTTCAACATTATACGGACTCATTTGCATCAAACATTTAGGAAAATCATTGAAAAATAGCACGTGCATAATAATGTGGAACAGTGTGTATAAAACCCCTTACCAACGAAGACTGTTTTCACCTTCCTCACCAAACCAAATTTTTAAAATCCATCCATATCTTTATGAGGTAATAACTCTGTAACACTTCAACGTACCCAGGCAATTCTTACTGTTTTTTTCATGACACATTTTACTTCTTGTTGGTGGTAAACTTAGGTTGATATTATTTGCGATTATTTATTAAACTAATGACAAATTTTGAAAAACACTCAGTTTTCAAAACTTTGAATTTTTATGACTAACCCCTTTCCGTAACAGTACGCCGATGTTGGACTCTGGCGCTGTGCCCACATCTTTCATGGCAAATGTCAGCTGTTTTGAACAGCTGAAATGTGCTTCTAACAGCCACAGGTGGAATCGCGATCCACCCACGGCTGTTAACCGTTTGAAAGCCGCTGTCAAACTGATAGCGGCATGTAACTCGCGCTTCCAGCAAGCGCGCCGGAAATCCCGCCCATCGGTGACCCCCCGTCACATAATCGTGGGTCACCGATGGGTTGACATGACAACCAGAGGTCTCCAGCAGACATCTATGGTTGTCACTGCTGGATAGCTATGAGCGCCGCCTGGTGGTCAGCGCTCATAGCAAGTGAGCAATTCTGCTACATACAGGCAGTCTGATCATCGCCTGCATGTAGCAGAGCCACTCGGACAAATGCAGCTTCTGGTCTCCCACGGAGACTTTTGAAGCATGCAAAAAGTAAAAAAAAAATAAAAAATGTTTTAAAAGAAATTAAATTTTTTTTAAAAAATATAAAAAGTTCAAATCACCTCCCTTTTGCCCCACTCAAAATAAAAAAAAAAAAAAAAAAAAAAAAACACATATTTGGTATCGCTGCGTTCAGAATCGCTCGATAAATATAAAAAAAAAAAATTAACCTGATCGCTAAACGGCATAATGAGGAAAAAAGTCAAAACGGTGGAACTAAGTTTTTTTGGTCGCCGCAACATTGCATTAAAATGCAATAACGGGCGACCAAAAGATCGTATCTGCACCAAAATGGTATCACTGAAAACATCAGTTCGGCACGCAAAAAGTAGGCCCTCACCCAAACTGAGATCACGAAAAATGGAGACGCTACGGGTATTGGAAAATGGCACGATTATTTTTTTTTTTTAAAACGAACTTTGGAATTTTTTTTCACCACTTCAGTAAAAAAGCAAACCTAGACATAATTGGTGTCTACAACTCGGAATGACCTGGAGAATCATACTGGCATTTCAGTTTTAGCATTTAGTCAACATGGTTATAAAAAAAAACAAAAAACAAAATGGTATTGCACTTTTTTGCAATTTCACCGCACTTGGAAGTTTTTTCCCCCGTTTTCGAATACACGACACGGTAAAACCAACGGTGTAGTTCAAAAATACAACTTGGCCCACAAAAAACAAGCCCTCACATGGTCATTTTGACCCAAAAAAAAAAAAAAGTTATGGTTCTGGGAAGAAGGGGAGCAAAAAATGAAAATGCAGAACTAAAAATACCTCTGAGCGTCACTGCGGGTTTCAATTCTATGTGAGAGCTGACACCCTGCAGCAACGTCCACGATAGATCGCGGATGTTTAATCCCTCTAATGCCGCTGTCAATAGTGACAGCGACATCCAGGAGCATCGCACAGGGAGTGAGCTTCTTGTGTGCTTCGATTGGCAAGCGCAATGTGCTGATGGTCTCCATGGTGACCCCTGCCCGCAAGATGGCCATGGGGTCATTCAGGGTCCTGCGGTGAAGGTGGTTTGTGAGCGCCTGCTAAGAGCAGGAGCTGACACGGCTCCTCCCCTGTCGTCAGACGTTGCTCCGATGCCTTCCAGTGCAGAAGCATTTCAGAGTATCAGATCAGCTATCTGTCAATGTAAAGATGATGTCCCATCCTGGGACAATGTAAAATAGTTATTAAAAAGTGTAAAAATAATTATAAAAAATAAACAAAAAAAAAATTACTCCAATAAATGTATGCATGCAAAGTCAATTCTTTTTTCTAAAAAAAATAGTTTTTGTTGTGTAAAAGCAGCAAAACAAGAAAATGATATAAAACGTGGTATCGCTGCATAGCGAAGAATAAAACAGACTTATCAATTTTACCACATGGTGAACTGCATAAAAAAAATTAAAAAATTCCCGAATTGCTGGTTTTTGTCCATTCTGTCTCCCAAAAATCGGAAAAGAAAGCAATCAAAAAATGTCATGTGCTTGAAAATGGTACAAATACAAACGTCAACTTGTGAAGCGAAAAACAATCCTTCACATCACTGTCTTACGAAAGAAGGAAAAATTATAGCTCTTAGAATATGGCAATTGTTTTTATTTTTTTTATTTTTTTTTTTACAAACACACAAAAAACAAAAAAAACAACATTTTTTAGTGTGACAGCAGCCAAATAGGAAAGAAAAGTATCTAAATCTGGCATCGCTATAATCGTACCGATCCAAAAACTAAAGTCGCCTAATCACTTATACTGCTCGAGGAATGTTGTAAAAGATAAATAAAACCAAATTCTTCACCTGTTGTTGATTTTTTCATTCTGCCTCCCAAAGATCGCAGTAAGGATCGGCGCACATTTATCCTGCGCTGAGAGCTTATACCGGGTTTCCGTGTAAATCTCTGAAATACGCGATTCAGACGGAACCTCTGGCAGAAGATTCCCTATAATGAGGCAGATGGAGGTACTGTGAACGCCATAGGACCTGTGATACGGTGGTGTCCGTCTTTTTAAACATGAGTAAATGTGACATGGAACCCTTAAACCATTCCAGCAAAATCTGAACTCCAATATGGCGCTTCTTAAGTTCTGAGCTTTGAAAGTGACAATATTATCCATCCATATTATCCATCCATAAATGCAAATACTGTAGTTCAATCTCACTGTTTTAATTCAGCTGGTATCACTGTAGTTAAATGAAAGACACATCATGTTTCAATCTTTGACATTTGTATAATTGCCTCCTCTCCAATGTTTAACTCTTTCCATTCCCCAAAAGCTAGATCCTTTGAGGCTACCATTGTTTTACTCTTTAAAATGTTTAAAAGACTGACATCACAACCAACAAGCAATCAAACCCCACGGCACCAGCTGGGACGCTGTGAATCGAAGTTCCTTATCCATCAGAAACATTACTTGGCAGTTCAGACCTTCAACAACTCATAATTTACCAGTCAAAAGGCTACGAAAGATGTTTTTCCATCTACGAAGGTAGTAGCACATTTCGCCTATATTACAGTAAGAACAACTTTATTAGATGGTTACGTGATGGATGATTGATTAGATGGAAGCCTCTTTCATACAACATCTTAATGTTATCTAAAAGGTCATTTGGTATTGGATTATTTCACTTTGAAAATTTTTTATTAGCGCACTCATTTCTGTATATACTGTATTTAATCCATTGTGGAGCAAAAACTCTTTATTAATTTCAATTGGGAGTGCTGGCGTTTCATACACAGCTCAGCACGTTTAGAAAGTTTGTTAATTGTTCAGGTGCTTCACAGAAATGTAAACAAAATGGAAGAAAAAAAATGAAACATTAGTTCTTTTCCCCAAAAATGTTACTTTTAGCCCCAAAGTTTTCTTTTTCACAAGGGTATCAGGAGAAAATGGACCACTCAATTTGTTTTGCAATTTCTCTGGAGTACACAGATAGCCCACATGTGGACGGAAACTACTGTTTGGGCACACAACTGGGCTCAGAAGGGAAGAAGCGTTATTTGATTTTTAGAGCGCAAATTTGGCTGGAAAAGATTGCAGATGCAATGTCCCATTTGGAGAGCCTCAAATGCCAGTACAGCAGAAAGCCCCCACAAGTATTTTTGTAAACTATACCCCTTAAAGAAATTCATTGAGGGGTTCAGTAAACATATCACTGGACAGCCACAGAATTTTATACCATTAGGCGGTAAAGAAAAAATAATTACATTTTTACCACGAAAATGTTGTTTCAACCCCAAGTTTTTACATTTTTAAAAGTGCCAATAGAAGAAGTTATGCAACATATTATGTAGTCTGTCTCTCCTGAGGACACAGATACGCCATGTATCATTGAAGACTACTCAGAAGGGAAGGAGCGCCATATTGGTGTGCACATTTTGCTAAAATGTGTTGCTGGTGTCATGTCACATCGGCAGAGCCACCCTTCCCCCACACAAGTAACCCTATTTTATAAAGTCACTTCTCAATGAATTCATCTAGGGGTGCAGCGAGTATATTTACATCAAAGGAACAAAAAATAACAATTTTATACCATTGGGTAAGGAAGAAAGAATAATTACATTTTTACCACTAAAAATGTTGTTTTAGCCCCAGACTTTTCATTTTTACAGGGGAAAATTGGTAGGAAAAAAAAAGCCCCATAATGTGTCTCACAGCTGTACAGTACTGTTTAACCACATGGTGGGCTGGGGAGGAAGGAGCACTATTTGACTTGGAACACAGATTTTCTTGCAGTAGTGGCAGAACAACAGAACACCCCCCTCAAGTGATCCCATTTTTTGAAAACTAAACTCTATGGGAATTCATTTACAGGTGTAGTGATCATTTTTACTACATGTGTGGTTTCCAGTAACAAGCATTCAGTGGATGTTGCAAAGTAAAAATTCCAAATACAGTGCCCAATACACTGTAGTGCCCAGTACATTGCAGTGTCCATTATATTGTGCCCAGCTCTTGCTTCTGGAAACATGCATCCCATTCCTTGCTCTAATAATGCCAAACAGGTGAATGCTAGCTGTGGTTTAGGCACAAGGTAGGGCTCATAAGGGCGGGAGATATTTGGTAGTGCATATTTCACTGGATTTTTTTTTTTTTTTTTTTAGGCGAGAGCATGTCACTTTCCCAGAGCCATTGTGCTACCAGTAACAGACAGCCCCTATATTTCCAATAAAAGATGTTGAAGCTTTAACCCCTTAACGACTGCCGATACGCCTTTTAATGGCGGTCATTAAGGGTACTTAAACCACAGCTGTGGAAAAAGCCTATAGCGCCCCGCAGAGTCGGATTTTCTCCGGGGTCTCGGCTACCGGGGTTAGCCAAGACCCCAGAGAACATGATTCGGGTCGGTAAAAACCGACCCCGCTTTTGCGATCGCCGTTATTAACCCTATAACGGCGATCGCAAAAAAAAAGCGTTTTTCCCTTTAATTTCTCTCTCCTCTGATGTGATCGCACATCAGAGGGGAGAGAAATGGAGTCCCCGGGACCCCGATCAGCCCCCCGTGTCTCCCCAGGCCTCCCATGTCTCCTGCAGTCGCCTGTGTCTTTTTCCGGTAAAGAAAATGGCGGGCGCCTGCGCAGTGCGCCCGCCGAGCAGGATTTTCTCCGGGGTCTAGGCTACCAGGGGTAGCCGAGACCCCAGAGAACATAATTAGGGTCCCCCCCAGTCACCCCGCTTTTGCGATCGCCGTTATTAACCCTATAACATCGTTCACAAAAGAAAAAAAAAAAGACGCAATCCTGCAAGCAATTTCTCTCCCCTCTGATGTGATCGCACATCAGAGCGGAGAGAAATAGGGTCCCCAGGACCCCCGATCCCACCCCCGGTACCTCAAGGTGTTCCCCCATGGCCCCGCTGCCCTCCTGCAGCTCCGCGTCCTCTTCATCCTGTAAAAAAAAAAAAATGGCAGGCGCATGCGCAGTGCGCCCGCCGAATCTGCCTGGCGGCAGAGTCAAAAAATGAATGATTCCATTCATTCTCTAAAAGTACATTTTGATCACTGTGATAAACTATCACAGTGATCAAAATAAAAAAAAAAACAGTACATAAAACCCCCCTTTATCAGCCCCTTTGTTAGGGTCATATAATAAAATAAAGAAATTTTATTTATTTTTATTTTTCCATTAGGGTTAGTGTTATAATTAGGGTTACAATTAGGGTTAGGCTGGGTTCATACTGCGTTATGGCAGTCCGTTAGACGGACTGCGTTACACCGCGGTATAACGCAGTGTAACGCAGTCCATTAACGCTGCCATTCACCCCCATTTGAGGGCGCATCGCTTTACGGCATGCGTTCGAGACATGCCGTCATTCAGTGACGGAGCCTCGGACGCGCGCTGCAGCGCCTGGGCTCCGTCACCGCTAGCGCAGCTGAATCATCTGCTGATTCCTCTGCGCTAGCGGGTATAGCATAACGCGATCGCGTTATGCTATACCGTTACCAGCCCATCAACGCTATGTGTTGAACGGGCTGGTAAAACGCAATATGAACCTAGCCTTAGGGTTAGGGTTATAATTAGGGTTAGGGTTGGAATTAGGGTTAGGGTTACAATTAGGTTTAGGGTTACAATTAGGGATGGGATTAGGGTTAGGGGTGTGTTGGGGTTAGGGTTGGAGCTAGAATTGAGGGGTTTCCACTATTTAGGCACATCAGGGGGTCTCCAAACACGACGTGGCGTTCAAAAAGTCAAATGGCGCTCCCTCCCTTTCGAGCCCTGCCGTGCGCCCAAACAGTGGTTTACCCCAACATATGGGGTATCAGCGTACTCAGGACAAATTGCACACCAATTTTGGGGTTCTAATTTCTCCTGTTACCCTTGGGAAAATAAAAAAATAGCTGGCTAAAAAAATCATTTTTGAGGAAAAAAATGATTTTTTATTTTCACGCCTCTGCGTTTATAAATTTCTGTGAAGCACTTGGGGGTTCAAAGTGCTCACCACACATCTAGATAAGCTCCTTGGGGGGTCTAGTTTCCAAAATAGTGTCACTTGCAGGGGGTTTCTACTGTTTAGGCACATCAAGGGCTCTGCAAACACAACATGATGCCCGCAGAACATTCCATCAAAGTCTGCATTACAAAATGGCGCTCCTTCCCTTCCAAGCTCTCCCATACACCCAAACAGTGGTTCCACCCCACATATGGGGTATCAGCGTACTCAGGAAAAATTGCACAACAACTTTTGGGGTCCAATTTCTCCTGTTACCCTTGAGAAAATAAAAAAATAGCGGGCTAAAGAATAATTTTTGAAGAAAAAAATGATTTTTTATTTTCACGGCTCTACGTTATAAACTTCTGTGAAGCACTTGGAGGTTCAAAGTGCTCACCACACATCTAGATAAGTTCCTTAAGGGGTCTAGTTTCCAAAACGGTGTCACTTGTGGGTGGTTTCCACTGTTTAGGCACATCAGGGCCTCTACAAACGCGACATGGCGTCCAGCCAATTCTGCGTTGAAAAAGTCAAATGGCGCTCCTTCCCTTCAAAGCTCTGCCATGCACCCAAACAGTGGTTTACCCCCACATATGGGGTATCAGCATGCTCAGGACAAATTGCACAAAAACTTTTGGGGTCTTGTTACCCTTGGGAAAATAAAAATTGGGGTGAACAGATCGTTTTTGTGGAAAAAATAGGATTTTTTATTTTCACGGCTCTACGTTATAAACTTCTGTGAAGCACTTGGAGGTTCAAAGTGCTCACCACACATCTAGATAAGTTTCTTAAGGGGTCTAGTTTCCAAAATGGGGTCACTTATTGGGGGTTTCCACTGTTTAGGCACATCATGGGCTCTCTTAAAGCGACATGGCGTCCAGCCAATTCTGCGTTGAAAAAGTCAAACGGCGCTCCTTCCCTTGCGACGTCTGCCGTGCCCCAAAAAAGTGGATTACCCCCACATATGGGGTATCCGCGTATTCAGGAGAAATTGCACAACAAATTTTGTGGTTCATTTTTTCTTTTAACACTTGTGAAAATAAAAAAAATTGGTTCCGAAGTAAAGTTTTTGCAAAAAAAGTTAAATGTTAATTTTTTCCTTCCACATTGCTTCAGTTCCTGTTAAGCACATAAAGGGTTAATAAAATTCTTGAATGTGGTTTTGAGCACCTTGAGGGGTGCAGTTTTTAGAATGGTGTCATTTTTGGGTATTTTCTATCATATAGACCCCTCAAAGTGACTTCAAATGTGATGTGGTCCATAAAAAAAAAAATGGTGTTGTAAAAATGAGAAATCGCTGCTCAACTTTTAACCCTTATAACTTCGTAACAAAAAAAAATTTTGTTCCCAAAATTGTGCTGATGTAAAGTAGACATGTGGGAAATGTTATTTATTAAGAAATTTGTGTGAAATATCTCTCTGATTTAAGGGCATGAAAATTTAAAATTTGAAAATTGCTACATTTTCAAAATTTTTGCCATATTTCCACTTATTTCATAAATAAACGCAAGTCATATAAAAAATTTTTTACCACTAACGTGAAGCACAATATGTCACGAAAAAACAGTCTCAGAATCAGATGGATTTGTTAAAGTGTTCCAGAGTTATAGCCTCATAAAGGGACAGTGGTCAGAATTGTAAAAATTGGCCCGGTCATTAACCCCTTAATGACCGCCGATACGCCTTTTAACGGCGGTCATTAAGGGTACTTAAACCACATCGCCGTTAATTAACGGCGCTGTGGAAAAAGTGAATAGCGCCCCCCAGAGGCGCATTTTCTCCGGGGTCTCGGCTACCGGGGGTAGCCGAGACCCCAAGAACATGAATCGGGTCGGTTTTTACCGACCCGATGTTGCGGTCGCCGTTATTAACCCTATAACAGCGACCGCAAAAAAAAAAAAAAAAAAAATCTGATGTGCCATTTAATTTCTCTGTCCCCTGATGTCATCGGTCATCAGGGGACAGAGAAAAAGGGTCCCCAGGACCCCCATGTAGCCCCCGATCCAGTCCATGTGGCCCCCGGGCCCTCCGTTGTCCCCCGGTGCTGGCGCTGTTAAGAAAATGGCGGGCGCATGCTCAGTGCGCCCGCCGCTATGTGCCGCTGTGCTGGTGGGGGGATGGGCAAATATTCTCTGGGGTCTCGGCTACCGACCCCAGAGAACATGATCCGGGTCGGTATTCACCGATCCCGGTGTTGCGATCGCGGCTATGCAAGCATAGCCGCGATCGCAAAAAAAAAAAAAAAAAGATTTCTCTCCCCTCTGATGTGATCGCACATCAGAGGGGAGAAAATGAGGGTCCCCGTGTCCCCCTGAACCCCCCCTATACTTACCGGTGTCCTCTGGCAGGTCCCCCTGGCCTCCGATCATCCCGGTCTTCTTCCTGCACAAAAAAAAATGGCGGGCGCATGCGCAGTGCGCCCGCCGATCTGCTTGGCGGCAGATTCAAAAAAAAGTTTAATTCATTCTCCAGAAAGTGCATTTTGATCACTGTGATAGACTATCACAGTGATCAAAATAAAAAAAACAGTACATAACCCCCCCATTTATCACCCCCTTAGTTAGGGACATATAATAAAAAATAGAAATTATATATTTCATTTTCATTTTTTGGTTAGGGTTATAATTAGGGTTAGGGTTATAATTAGCGTTAGGGTTAAGCTGGGTTCATACTGCGTTATGCCAGTCCGTTAGACGGACTGCGCTACACCGCGGTATAACGCGGTGTAACGCAGTCCGTTAACGCTGCCATTCACCCCCATTTGAGGGCGCATCGCGACGCATGCCGTAAAGCGGCATGCGTTTGCGACGTGCCATCATTCAGTGACGGAGCCTCGGACGCGGGCTGCAGCGTCTGGGCTCCGTCACCGCTAGCGCAGATGAATCATCTGCTGATTCCTCTGCGCTAGCGGGTATAGCATAACGCGATCGCGTTATGCTATACCGTTACCAGCCCGTCAACGCTATGTGTTGAACGGGCTGGTAAAACGCAAAATGAACCCAGCCTTAGGGTTAGGGTTATAATTAGGGTTATAATTAGGGTTACAATTAGGGTTAGGCCGGCGTCACACACAACCACAAAAAAACGGTCCGTTTTAGACGGTCGACAATCGCAACAAAATCAAAACATCACACATCCTTCTGGCATCCGATTTTACTTCAAAGATGCGATTTAATCGCATGTGTGTGTACCTTGTAACATCCGATTTTCATCCGACTTGCGAGATTTTCTCGCAGGCTTGCAAAACTGACATATAATGCATCCAAAAGAATAGTATTAAAATCACAAAGAAGATAGAATATACATAGACATATTATATATATAATATATATATATATACACATCATTGTGACATATATATATATATATATATATATATATATATATATTATATAGTCTTACACTTCTACATACTGTATTAGCCGCTCATTCAATTGCCGGCTTCTGTGAAATCACAGAAGCCGACATGAAATGATACATTGTTTCCACACAGTTAACCATATAATTTCTTTTTTTTTTATATATGGTATTAAGTTAATATTACATAAGTATATGTGTGCAAAATTTCAGACATGTAGGGGTTAATTAAAGGTGTAAATTCGTTGTAAAAAAGAATTAATTTTTAACAACGAATTTACACTTTTAATTAACCCCTACATGTCTGAAATTTTGCACACATATACTTATGTAATATTAACTTAATACCAATATAAAAAAAAAAGAAATTATATGGTTAACTGTGTGGAAACAATGTATCATTTCATGTCGGCTTCTGTGATTTCACAGAAGCCGGCAATTGAATGAGCGGCTAATACAGTATGTAGAAGTTTAGAAACTATAATTATATATATATATATATAATATATACACACATGTCACAATGACATATATATATTATATAAATATATATATATATATATATATATATATATATATATATATATATGTATTCTATGTGTGTATATCTATTGATTCGATTCTTTATTAAAGCTGTCAGTGTGCTTTTACAGTATAGGCAGGGATGAATTGCCGGCTTTTCTAAAGGACACCGATGCGATTTCATCGCAAGTCACACAGTGTGGTCCGTTTGTAATCCGATTTTTCATCGCTCCCATAGACTTGCATTGGCGATTGTCGACCGACAATCGGTGACAATCGCAGCATGCTGCGATTGTACACGGACGTTTAAAACGGACCACAAAAAATCGGATACTGGGAGCTGCTCCATAGATTAACATAGGTCCGACTGCAATGCGATTTTTCATCGCATTGCAGTCGTCCGATTCTGTCGCCAGTGTGACGTCGGCCTTAGGGTTACAATTAGAGTTAGGGTTACAATTAGGGTTGGAATTAGGGTTGGGATTTAGGTTACGATTAGGGTTGGGATTAGGTTTAGGGGTGTGTTGGGATTAGGGTTGGAGCTAGAATTGAGGGATTTCCACTATTTAGGCACATCTCAGGGGGTCTCAAAACACGACGTGGCGTTCAAAAAGTCAAATGGCGCTCCCTCCCTTCCGAGCCCTGTCGTGCGCCCAAACAGTGGTTTACCCCAACATATGGGGTATCAGCGTACTCAGGACAAATTGCACACCAATTTTGGGGTTCTAATTTCTCCGGTTACCCTTGGGAAAATAAAAAATAGCTGGCTAAAAAAATCATTTTTGAGAAAAAAAATGATTTTTCATTTTCACGGCTCTGCGTTCATAAATTTCTGTGAAGCACTTGGGGGTTCAAAGTGCTCACCACACATCTAGATAAGCTCCTTAAGGGGTCTAGTTTCCAAAATGGGGTCACTTGTGGGTGGTTTCCACTGTTTAGACACATCAGGGGGTCTCCAAACACGACGTGGCTTTCAAAAAGTCAAATGGCGCTCCCTCCCTTCCGAGCCCTGCCGTGCGCCCAAACAGTGGTTTACCCCAACATATGGGGTATCAGCATACTCAGGACAAATTGCACACCAATTTTGGGGTTCTAATTTCTCCGGTTACCCTTGGGAAAATAAAAAATAGCTGGCTAAAAAATCATTTTTGAGAAAAAAAATGATTTTTTCATGGCTCTGCGTTTATAAATTTCTGTGAAGCACTTGGGGGTTCAAAGTGCTCACCACACATCTAGATAAGCTCCTTGGGGGTCTAGTTTCCAAAATGGTGTCACTTGCAGGGGGTTTCTACTGTTTAGGTACATCAAGGGCTCTGCAAACACAACATGACGCTGCAGAACATTCCATCAAAGTCTGCATACAAATGGCGCTCCTTCCCTTCCAAGCACTCCATGCGCCCAAACAGTGGTTTCACCCCACATATGGGGTATCAGCGTACACAGGAAAAATTGCACACAACTTTTTGGGTCCAATTTCTCCTGTTACCCTTGGGAAAATAAAAAAATAGCGGCTAAAGAATCATTTTTGAGGAAAAAAATGATTTTTATTTCACGGCTCTACGTTTATTAATTTCTGTGAAGCACTTGGGGGTTCAAAGTGCTCACCACACATCTAGATAAGTTCCTTAAGGGGTCTAGTTTCCAAAATAGTGTGATTGTGGGGGGTTTCGACTGTTTAGGCGTATCAGGGCTCTCCAAACCGACATGGCGTCCAATTTCAATTCCAGCCAATTTTGGTTTGAAAAAGTCAAACGGCGCTCCTTCCCTTCCAAGCCCTGCCGTGGCCCAAACAGTGGTCCCACCCCACATATGGGGTATCAGCGTACTCAGGACAAATTGGACAACAACTTTTTGGGTCTAATTTCTCCTGTTACCCTTGGAAAAAAAAAAAATTGGGGACTAAACGATCAGGTTTGTGGAAAAAATATGACTTTTTATTTTCATGCCCGGGAGTTATAAACTTCTGTGAAGCACTTGGGGGTTCAAAGTGCTCACCACACATCTATATAAGTTCCCTAGGGGTTCTAATTTCCAAAATGGGGTCACTTGTGGGGGGTTTCCACTGTTTAGACACATCAGGGCCTCTACAAACACGACATGACGTCCAGCCAATTCTGTGCTGAAAAAGTCAAACGGCGCTCCTTCCCTTCCAAGCTCTGCCATGCACCCAAACAGTGGTTTACCCCACATATGGGGTATCAGCATGCTCAGGACAAATTGCACAAAAACTTTTGGGGTCTTGTTACCCTTGGAAAAATAAAAATTGGGGTGAAAAGATTGTTTTTGTGGAAAAAAATATGATTTTTTATTTTCACTGTTCTATGTTATTAACTTCTGTGAAGCACTTGGAGGTTCAAAGTGCTCACCACACATCTAGATAAGTTCCTTAGGGGGTCTAGTTTCCAAAATGGGGTCACTTGTGATGGGTTTCCACTGTTTAGACACATCAGGGCCTCTACAAACGCGACATGGCGTCCAGCCAATTCTGCGTTGAAAAATACGGATTTTTGTGTTACTCACCGTAAAATCCTTTTCTCCGAGACGCTCATTGGGGGACACAGGACTGTGGGTGTATGCTACTGCCGCTAGGAGGCTGACACTAAGTAAACATAAAAAAAGGTTAGCTCCTCCTCCGCCGTATACACCTCAGCACTGGCCGCAGACAAACCCAGTTTAGTGCAAAAAGCAGTAGGAGGCTAAAACATAAATCAGTGCTAATACAGGTACAATATATCCAGAAGTAAATCTACTGATATAGACCCAATCAAATAAAATTAACTTAGAAAACAAAGCCATCCGGCTATAAGGGAGGGAGCTGTGTCCCCCAATGAGCGTCTCGGAGAAAAGGATTTTACGGTGAGTAACACAAAAATCCGTATTTCTCCTTCGTCTCATTGGGGGACACAGGACTGTGGGACGTCCCAAAGCAGTCCACTTGGGTGGGAAACTGACTCCACAGTGCAATTATACATAGGCATTGCTCATAGGTGCGCTACCGCGCCCTGAAGAATCCTTCTACCCAGGCTAGCATCCGCTGACGCCTGAGTATGGACATTGTAATGTTTTGAAAAAGTATGCAAACTGGACCAGGTTGCCGCCTTACAAACCTGTTCCGCCAAAGCCTGATGCCGAAGAGCCCAGGAGGCACCCACTGCTCTGGTGGAGTGAGCCCTGATTCCTGCGGGAACCACCGCGCCTCTGATGCGGTAGGCCTCTTGAATGGTTACCCGTATCCATCTGGCTAAAGTTGACATAGAAGCAGCGAGTCCCTTCCTGCGACCCTCAGGGAGATAAACAGTGTGTCCGTCTGCCGAAAGGATGCCGTCCGAGATACATATCTCCTGAGTGCTCTCACCAGATCTAGCGTATGGAGAGCTTTTTCTACCCGGTGCGTCGGAGTTGGGCAAAACAATGTCCTCATTGATGTGAAATGAGGACACGACTTTAGGCAAAAAAAGGAGGTGCTGGCTTAAGCACTACCTTATCACGGTGGAAAAGTAAGTACGGAGCTCGGCAGGATAGTGCTGCCAGCTCCGAAACCCGCCTTATGGATGTTATGGCCACTAAAAACACCACCTTCCAGGAAAGGTATGTCAGGGAAACCTCCTGAAGAGGCTCAAAAGGAGATTCTTGCAGAACTCCCAGAACAAGATTGAGATCCCAAACATCTAAGGGAGCCTTGTAGGGGGGCACTATATGGACAACCCCCTGAATAAAGGTCTTGACCTGTAAATTAGATGCGATCCTTCGCTGAAAAAGAACCGACAAGGCCGAAATTTGACGCCTAAGAGTACTTGGTGCTAGGCCTGAATCTAAGCCTGCTTGGAGAAATGACAGAATGTTGGGGATTGAAAAGTGAAGTGGGGAATAACCATGTTCCCTGCACCATGTAAAAAAGACCTTCCAAGTACCGTGGTAGATACGAGCCGAGGTGGGTTTTCGGGCGCTAGCCATTGTGGCGGCGACCTTTTTGGAGAATCCAGCCCTAGTCAGAATCCAAGATTCAACGGCCAGGCCATCAAACACAGGACCGCTGAGTTCTGGTGGTAAACTGGGCCCTGGGAGAGAAGATCCACGCGTTCTGGCAGACGCCAGGGTGCGTCGCTGAGCAACTGTACCAGCTCTGCGTACATGAGCGACGCGGCCAATCCGGAGCGATCAATATCGCTGGGACCCCCTCTAACCTGATCTTCCTGATCACCCTTGGGAGCAGAGCCATTGGTGGAAACAAGTATAGAAGATGAAACTGATTCCATGGTAGAACCAGGGCGTCCACTGCAATTGCCTGCGGATCTCGGTACCGGGAGACGAAGTTGGGCACCTTGGCGTTTATCCTGGAGGCCATCAGGTCCACATCTGGGGTTCCCCAGCGTAGGCATATCTGCTGGAATACCTCGGGATGTAGCGACCATTCCCCTGACGCTATCCTGACGGCTGAGAAAATCCGCTGCCCAGTTCTCCTCGCCTGGAATGTGGACCGCTGATATCACAGAGTGATTTCTTTCTGCCCAGGATAGAATGTGTCCTACCTCGCGCATGGCTGCCCTGCTGCGGGTACCCCCCTGATGATTTATGTATGCCACCGCTGTGGCATTGTCCGATTGTATTCGGACAGGGCGGCCCGCCAAATGATGGTGAAAACGCCTCAGAGCCAGCCGAACAGCTCGGATCTCCAAAATATTGATTGGGAGGGTCGCTTCCTGCTGACACCAAGTCCCCTGAGCTGTATAGTGACGAAACACTGCTCCCCATCCGAGAAGGCTGGCGTCCATTGTGACTATCAGCCAATGGACTGTAGGAAAATATCGCCCCTGGCGAAGAGTGATGTACCTTGTCCACCACGAAAGAGTCTGTCTGACCTGCCGGGACAGACGGCACTGAAAATTGAGCGAGTAAGGGCTCCCGTTCCATACTGCCAAGAGAGCATGCTGAAGGGAGCGGAGATGGAACTGGGCAAATGGAATGGCTTCGATCGCTGCCACCATCTTTCCTAGGACCCTCATGCAAAACCGGATGGTGTGAGGTATTGGTTGGCGAAGGATCCGTACCTCCTGACGGAGAACTAGAGCCTTGTCCTGAGGAAGAGTTATCAACCCTTGAGCAGTGTTGAAAATCATTCCTAAAAAGGTGATCCTTTGAGATGGCACGGGAGACGATTTCTTTAGATTCACCAGCCACCCCAGGCGAGCAAGGGTGTCTAGCGTAATGCTGACACTCTTCTCGCAAGCCTGATAGGACGAACCCTTGATGAGGAGATCGTCCAAGTATGGCAAAATGACTATCCCCCGGGAGTGCAGAATGGACACAACGGCAGCCATAACCTTTGTGAACACCCTGGGGGCTGTGGCTAGTCCGAACGGCAAGGCTGTGAACTGGAAGTGAAGGTTGCCGATGGCAAACCGAAGAAACCTCTGATGAGGAGGGAATATGGGGATGTGGAGATAGGCATCCTGAATGTCTATTGATGCTAGAAATTCCCCCTTTTCCATGGCTGCAATAACCGATCGGAGAGACTCCATTCGAAACCGTCGAATTCTGACAAATTGATTCAGTCGTTTTAGGTCCAAAATGGGTCTGACAGAGCCGTCCTTCTTGGGCACTATGAACAGATTGGAGTAAAACCCCTGACCCCCTTTCGACCTCTGGAACAGGAACAATGACCACGCTGCGCCGAAGAGATTCGACCGCCTTGAATAAGGTGTGAACACGGGATTCTTTTTTGGGAAGACGCGAGGGAAAAAAATCGATTTGACGGACGACTGATGAATTCTATTTTGTACCCCGAGGAAACTAACTCCCTGACCCACTTGTCGTGAGTAACTGATAGCCAAGTGAGGCGAAACCAGAGTAAGCGGCCGCCTACTCTGGATAAATTGACCGGATTCTGCCTCCAGTCATTTATCCGAATATCTTTGGGGTTTAGACCCTCTAGATCTTGGCTGTTGAGATCGCATTCTTCCCAAAGGGTTGGTCTTGTAGGAGACCTGGCGATCTCTGGCCTGATTAGGTCGACCTGAGCCGCTGGAGGTGGCTGGCGCGGCCCAACCTGGGTTACGAAAGGCCCTAAAGCGAGGCTGAAGCTGTCGGCGAAAAGGCTGTCTAATCCTCTGCTGAGGAAGGAAGCTGCTCTTTCCTCCCGTCGCATCAGATATGAGCTGATCCAACTTCTCGCCAAATAATCGGCCGCTCTGATACGGTAAGGACGTAAGTGATTTCTTTGAGGTTGAATCCGCTCGCCAAGTTCTCAACCACAAAGCTCTCCTGATAGCAATCGCATTAGCTGCAGCTAATGCCGCGCAATTTGCCGCATCCATAGAAGCGTTAATTAAAAAATCTCCTGCAAGAGCTATCTGATTGGAGATTTCCGTTACCACAGAAGGCACCTCTATACCGTGAAGGCTCTGTTTAGAGACTCCGACCAAGATATCATGGCCTTAGCAACCCAAGTCGCTGCAAAAGAAGGAGAGAGTGCAGAGCCTGATGCCTCAAACACTGAGCGGGCCAAGCTTTCAACCAGACGATCCGTTGGATCCTTGATCGAGGAACCGTTAGGAAGGGAGAGAAGCGTTTTAGACGCTAAACGCGATACAGGAGGATCGACTGTAGGATTTTCTGCCCACTTTTTCAGAAGTTCGGGAGCAAAAGGATATCTGGTATTAAGGGCCTTTTGTCCTGCAAAGCGCTTGTCCGGTTTTTCTCGGTGGCGCTGCACCAGCTCCTCAAACTCAGGATGAGCACCAAAAACCTTATGAGTTTGTCTGGCTCGTTTGAAAGACACCTTATGACCGGAGGATTCATCGTCTATCCCCAGGAATTGATTGACAGCTTCAATCAGACTGTCAATTGTCTCCTGACAATTCGGTGCCTCTAGATTGAGGGACCCTTCAGAATCGGAATCTGAATACTGATCACTTGCCCCCAAAGGAGAGGGAGAGCGAGAAACTGAGCTAAAGGATGCCGAGGCCCCGGACGGCATAGGCGACGCAGTATGGGTTCGCTTCCCATGCGTCTGCCTGGTAAGAGCGCGGCCCCTGCAGGCCGGAGGTTCCTGAGGCGTAGTCAAGCCGGGTGAACCACTGTCCCTGCTCCTATCGGGAGCTTGAAGGGACTCGATTGCTCTGGTTAATGACGCCACAGATTGAGAAAGAGACAAGGCCCATTCCGGAGGACCTGACGCACTAGGCTCGGTTATAGGTAAGGACTCCTGAGCCCGTTCGGAGTCACAGGCTTCGCAGACCCGACTAGTCTGGGCGTGCGGAAAAGGGGATCTACAGGCAATGCATGCAGTATAGAGCACCGTGTGGGTCTTAGCCCTTCTGGACATACTGGATCTGTCACAGATTTCCTCCTGTCAGAATAATTTGGATGTGGCGGTGCGGGTAGTAGCGGTGCGGAGCGCGGCAAAGCGGAGCAACCAGGCTGGAGGTAGTAGCACTTACCCCAGTCCTGTTCCCCGAACGTCCTTTAATGATTTTCCACCTCACTTGCTGGACCGTGTGGCGTAAAAGGGAAGACGGAAGCTCCAGACTTCCAAAAAACCGCTCCCCTTTCAGGGAGGCGTTCCTAAATAGCCGAGCCCTAGGGGGAGGGGTTGCGGGGCGCGGCCTAGCACCGGCCGAAGCCGGGGACCCGATTTCCAGCCGCGGCCTAGTCTCCGGCCGAAGCCGGGGGCTAAATTTCAGGCCGCGGCCTAGCGCTGGCCGAAGCCGCGGCCTAAATTTTCGGCGGCGGCCGCTCGGGATCAGGGGGCGGGCCCGCCGGAAGTGCCGCTGCTGGGGGGAGGAGCCCGAGAACGCGCCCATCCTCTGGAACACCGAATTACCCCCCGCGCTGCCTGACCCTCGGCAAAAGCCGGGGGCTAGATTTCCGTCCGCGGCCTAGCGCCGGCCTGAAGCCGGGAGGTAAATTTGTGGCGGCGGCCGCCCCTGTGGTCGGAGAGCGGGCCGCCGGATACGGGGGGGGGGGGGGGTATGGGGAGCTCAGCCATGGACTTGCCTGATTCCTGGCTGAAGCCAGGCTGAATCTCCCGCTTTTGCTTTGGACGCGCTGCTCCTGAATCCTCCCTTTGCTCCAACTACCTCCACGACCGACGATCCCGGATTGAAGGTGGGTTCCCGGCCGTGATCCACAGGAGCATACGTAGGAAAAAAGGTCCCAGCGTCTCTCAGCCGCAGTCTCAGGTTAGAGAGGGGCTTCACAGAAAAAAAGGGGTGAGGACGGTGCAGGCACCCTAACTCCATCAACCCTTCAGGGGGTGAGGAGAGGGACCGTCCGCCTCCTTGCAGCACCGCGGTCTTGCCTTGGTGGTGCAGTGGGGGCCGCACGGACTATTTTCTGCCTCTGTACAGCCTAGGGTTTCAATACCCTAGGGTGGTCAGGGCTGAGTCCGGCACTCGTGTCCCACGTTGCGGGAAAGGATACGTGGAGGCTTTACTCCACGTGCTCGCCCGTTGATGGTTTGGGGAGATCAGACCCCTTCAAAAGGGTCCGTCGCCCCTGTCACATCTTCGTGGGAAAGTAGAAAAAAAAAAAATGGTCTGGAAGAAACCAGACGTGTGCCTCCATCAGACACTAAGCATGAACTGGGTTTGTCTGCGGCCAGTGCTGAGGTGTATACGGCGGAGGAGGAGCTAACCTTTTTTTTATGTTTACTTAGTTCAGCCTCCTAGCGGCAGTAGCATACACCCACAGTCCTGTGTCCCCCAATAAGACGAAGGAGAAAGTCAAATGTCGCTCCTTCCCTTGCGACCTCTGCCGTGCGCCCAAAAAGTGGTTTACCCCCACATATGGGGTATCGGCTTATTCAGGAGAAATTGCACAACAAATTTTGTGGTTCATTTTTTCTTTTAACACTTGTGAAAATAAAAAAAAATAGGTTCCGAAGTAAAGTTTTTGCAAAAAAAGTTAAATGTTAATTTTTTCCTTCCACATTGCTTCAGTTCCTGTGAAGCACGTAAAGGGTTAATAAACTTTTTGAATGTGGTTTTGAGCACCTTGAGGGGTGCAGTTTTTAGAATGGTGTCACTTTTGGGTATTCTCTATCATATAGACCCCTCAAAGTGACTTTAAATGTGATGTGGTCCCTAAAAAAAAATGGTGTTGTAAAAATGAGAAATTGCTGGTCAACTTTTAACCCTTATAACTTTGTAAAAAAAAAAAATTTTGGTCCCAAAATTGTGCTGATGTAAAGTAGACATGTGGGCAATGTTATTTATTAAGAAATTTGTGTGACATATCTCTCTGATTTAAGGGCATAAAAATTTAAAGTTTGAAAATTGTTAAATTTTCAAAATTTTCGCCATATTTCCGTTTTTTTCATAAATAAACACAAGTCATATCAAAGAAATTTTACCACTAACGTGAAGTACAATATGTCACGAAAAAACAAACTCAGAATCAGCGGGATTCGTTAAAGCGCTCCAGAGTTATAACCTCATAAAGTGACAGTGGTCAGAATTGTAAAAATTGGCCCTGTCATTAAGCTGCAAAATGGCTCTGTCACTAAGGGGTTAAGCTGCAAATTGGCTCTGTCACTAAGGGGTTAATTGGTAGCATTTTGAGGTAACAATATATGGGTCACACTTCAGGTTTGGTTCACATTTATCCTGTGCTCTACGCTGTGCACATACATCGGTGTTTTCCCATCTTACTCTCTGAAATACATGATTCATTTAAAAACCCCAATGTATCCATTGAAGCAGCAGTTACTTTGGACTCTGTCTAGCCTCTGTTCAGTGGTATCCGTCTTTTCAGAGGCACACAGAACTGTGGTCGACTGTACTTTTGTGCACCACTAAAAAAGAAAAAAAAAAAAAACAGATCGGCGGATGATAATCCAGACAGCATCCACAGTGTCTTCATCTGCCTCACTGCAGTGAATTTTCCGTTGGGGGACTGTTGTCTAAATAATTTATTTCAGAGAGTTACACGGCAACCCCAATGCAAGTACTCTGCTTACAACGCATGATCAATGTAAGCAGAGCCTTATTGCGACTTTAGGGAGGCAGAATGAACAAATCAACAGCAGTTTTAAGAATTGTTTTTTTTTTCCTTTTTTTAATGCCATTCGTCATGCAGTACCAACTGATAAGCCCTCGCCACCTCCTGCCGCCTCAAACTCAAAAATATTTCCCGGATACGCTCATTCCTCAACCATGAAACCACAAAAACACTAGTGCACGCCCTTATCATCTCCCGCCTCGACTACTGCAACCTCCTACTGTCTGGCCTCCCCTCTAGCACTCTGGCACCACTCCAGTCCATCCTACACTCTGCTGCACGACTAATCCACCTGTCTTCCCGCTATTCCCCAGCCTCCCCACTATGCCAGGCCCTTCACTGGCTTCCTATTGCCCAGAGGCTCCAGTTCAAAACCTTAACCATGGCATACAAAGCCATCCACAACCTTTCTCCTCCATACATCTGTGACATGGTCTCCCGCTACCTACCTACACGCAACCTTCGATCCTCTCAAGATCTCCTTCTCGACTCCCCCCTCATCTCTTCTTCCCACAACCGCATACAAGACTTCTCCCGGGCTTCCCCCATACTCTGGAACTCCCTGCCGCAAAACATCAGACTTTCACCAACAACGGAGACCTTCAAGAAAAACCTGAAGACCCACCTGTTCCGACAAGCCTACAACCTGCAATGATCCTCAGTCTACTGAACCATCGCACGACCAGCTCTACCCTCTCCTAGTGTATTCTCACCCATCCCTGTAGACTGTGAGCCCTCGCGGGCAGGGTCCTCTCTCCTTCTGTACTTGTGTGTCCCTTGTCTAGCACATGTTTATTGTATCTGTCTATATTTTTCCCTTTTCATATGTAAAGCGCCATGGAATAAATGGCGCTATATAAATGTATAATAATAATAATAAGACTGATTTATTCTTCAAGTCAGTACAATTACAACGATACCACTTTGGATACCACATTGATGTGGGGTTTTTTTTTACGCTTTGCCGCTTTTACACAAATAAATTTTCTAGAAAAAACTACATTACTGTATTCTGAGAGCTATAGCATTAATATTTTTCTACTGATAGAGCTGAGTGCGGGTTTTTTTTGGCAGGACAAGATGATGTTTTCAGGGACATCATTTTTATTTACATACAACTTTTTGATTGCATTTTATTGCAATTTTTTGTTCGGTGATGTGATAATTTTTTTTTGTTCGATATAGGTGTTAAATAGTGTAACCATTTTATAGATCAGGCTCTTCTGGATGAATATCAAATGTGTACTTATTTTGTTTATTTTAGTTTTTACATAAAATATTCTTATATATTGGCATAATATTTTTTCACTTTTTTTTATTCTTTGTGCTTCTATTTTATATTTTTTCACAGGATTTTTTGAAACTTTTTTTTTGTAGCTTTTACTTAGTCCCTCTATGGGACTTTAACATATTTCTTTGATCACTGTTATAATGCATTAGCGCTGTCAGGTTCACACTGACAAAACGCCTTTTACACCATGCTTAACAGGCCACCATAGCTAACTGACAAGGAGGTCATTCATTATTTGACATCCTGCTGCAATGGCAGCTAACAGCAGCCTGCAATAGCATCACAGGGGTACTAATAGTGTGAGAGAGAGTACGCTTGCTCTCCTAACTTTCTAAATACTGCAATAACTACTGATTGTGGCATCTAGAGGGTTAAACAGACAAGATGGATTTGGGGAAACGACCCTGGCTGTTACAGCAGGATCTTGGCTGTCAGTTAAGCGGAGCGTCTGAGCTCCTAGCTGCGATCATTCGGGCACAGCTCGTGCCCACATAATCGCCAGGTTGTACAGGTACATGCATTTGAGGGACTGCATTTCAATAATAAAATAAAACTCAAAAATAATATTTGGGCAGTCCTTTTATAACCGTCATCATTTGGTGATAAGGTGCATATATTTATATACAATAGTGAAACTAACACAATCGTACTATGAGATGTTACATATAAACCTACATTGACAGCAGAAGCTGTACAGTCTGGGTGCCTTGAACACATTGCAGCTCCTTGGCAGTGCTTCGGACTGCAGTACCCGCTGTCACTATCAATATCTGCTTCACTCGCACCCTGTTCACTAGATGACTCTGCAGTAGGGTGAGAGGACCGCCTCCGTCTTGCTTTTGTTTTCCAAGGTGTTGAACCCACGCTTTCAGAGAGTGATTTGTTGGCTATTTCATTTGGAAAATCTGAAAATAGAGGGAAGAACAATTCAAAATTATAGAAGCATCAGCTGTGAAGGCGATTTAGTCTGAATGTAAAATTGTAGACCGATTCAGAGTTCTCTCACATAGTTTTTGGAGTACAAACTTGCATTTTCTATCTCAAAACCCAAGCAAGATCTTGTGTCAGTAGTCCAATGCTGCCAGATGAGAGCCTCTTCCCGCGATACTTCATTGTATCACTATGATGCACATATGATGTTGCGCTGAACTTACTAAGGGGCATTGTGGATATTGGGAAAAAGTTAATTCACATGCAGTGGTCACGGATTACTGACATGGCTGAAAACAGGGTACTGGGAACAGAGTCACTCGCAATGGTGTTCATACAGTGACAATTATTGCTGGTGCGTTTTACAAAACTAAATAAGTGACACATCAGACATCAGGACACCTGCCTTATCCCCATGTAGATCTGCGGCTGTTTAAATCACAAATATGGGTCAGTTTCTTCCTCTCATTTCTGCAGTGGACTCCGGAGTCAATGGAGAGCGGATTTTATTGACGTGTAATTCCTCAGTGCAAATTATAAATTTTAGCAGTAAAAGTAATAGTTACCAGTTTGCTGACAAGCATCAACCAACAGAATAATTCTGGAGCGAGCATCAGGGCCTGCTGCACAGGTTTCCTTCTGTACCGCCACACTTTTCATGGGCGGTCTCTTGCATTTTATCTGTGGCATTAGTGGCTGGGGCTGCTGCAAATGAAAAAGTTTAAACAGTTAGATTTGATGCCATTTATTGCGCTGGGAAATAAACGGTTGCACAGCATGAAGTCAAAATTATCAATTGCACACTGCTTAAATTCACAATTATAAAAACACTTCTACAACCCTGGCATAAAAATTACTAGTCAAACACTAAGAACTAGTTGTAAGAAAATGAAAAAATATCAGTGCCTTCTTCAGTACATAACTGCATACACGTAGGATAGCAGGAGTTCGTTACTAGTACAGTATGTGGAACTATTTTACAATAGAACATGGGCCCTAGACATCACATTGTATGATCGCAATCAATTAATACTGGAGACTTATCCAGTCTTGGGCCATGCTCAGATGCTGCAGTCTTTATGTAACTTTCACAACTGAAGATGTTTAAAAAAAAAAAAAAAAAAATGTTCCTGTTGCGAGATAATCATGTAAGGCTATGTTCACACGTGGTGTTTTCGCTGTGTTTTTTTCTCCAGCAAAACCTGATCTCTTGGTAGTAAAGACGCTGCAGAAAAAAAGCAAGTTTTCCTTAGTAACATAAATGTTACGAAGTTACTAAGGTTTCCTTGTTTTTTTGCTGCGTTGTCATGCTACATTTGTCTCTTGGATAAACGAAAAAAATTGGTTTGGTACCGTGTTAGCCAGTAGAAAGACGGATTTTGGTAAGAACTTACCTGTAAAATCCTTTTCAGCGAAGGAAGGGAGGGAGACACAGTAATTCATTACTGATGGGTAGGCGGAGCCCCAGATCAGGATGACACCTCAGATCAAAAGCGTGTTGACTGGCTGGCTCCTCCAGCTCGGGCTCCTCCTACTCAGCTCCTTCAGTCGTACCAAAGCTTTAAGGAAGAACCAAGATCACCAGCGGAGCAACATAACCCCTTCTGAAGGAACTTCAGAGAAAAACACAAGAATACAGGTTATGCATGCAAAGTAAGCCAAAAACCACAGAGTTCCAGGTACTACTCACTGAACCTGACTACTGCGATGAGCTGGCGATGCTGGAACAGAGCCTTAGCGCGCTGACCTCAGCCCAGATAATCGCTATCAGATAAGAGTCGCGCTGCATCTGAAAACATCAACACACTTCTGCCTTGGGCGGGATCTGTGTCTCCCTCCCTTCCTTCGCTGAAAAGGATTTTACAGGTAAGTTCTTACCAAAATCCGTCTTTCAGCTGCAGATGGAAGGGAGGGAGACACAGTAATTCATTACTGATGGGACGTCCCAAAGCAGTTCAAAAATAAGGGTGGGAAAAACCAACAAAGGCAGAAACCCAACAACCTTAACAAGGAAGCGCAACCAGTGCTAAACACAAGTTCATCTAGAAACTTTAAACTACAGCTGCCTGCAGGACCCTACGTCCGAGGGCTGCATCAGCGGAAGCACTGGCGTCCACTTTATAAAAACTTTGTAAACGTGTGGACAGAGCGCCAAGTTGCCTCCCGGCAGAGCTGCACTGCCGAGGCACCTTGATGAAAAGCCCACGATGAAGCCACAGCTCTCGTGGGATGGGCTCGAACCTTAATCGGCAAGATTCACCCCCAATACGGTAAGCTTCCAGAACAGCTGACCGGATCCAACGAGCTATAGAATCCTTGGAGGCTCGTTGACCACGCCGACGACCTGCTGGAACCACAAACAGGGAGTCCGTCTTACGAAAACCTTGAATAATAGATAGATAAAAATTCAAGGCCCGCACTAAATCCAAAGGTGTAAAGCTCGCTCTTTCGCATTCTTCGGATCCGAACAGAGTGAAGGCAACACAATATCCTGGTTAACATGAAATTGTGACACTACTTAGATAGAAAATCACCCCGTGTGCGAAGCACTACCCGATCCGGAAAAAAAAAAACTCCAGAAAAGGAGGCGAGCAAGAAAGAGCTGCCAACTCAGAAAAACTCTCCTCAAGAGGCGACCGCTACTAGGCAGGCCACCTTCCAAGAAAGTAAAGAAAGGCTTGCAGAATCCATAGGCTCAAAATGGTTTATGCTGAAGAGCCTCCAAAAACAAGGTTGAGCCGCCAAGAAGACACGGGTGCCTTCCGCGGCGGAAACTTACGAGCTATACCGCGGAAAAGGGAAAGCACGTCCCTACGCGAAGCAATAGCCCTCCGAAAAAATAAGGACAGAGCAGAAAACCTGACCTTTCAGGGTGCTAACTGTCAAACCCTTGTCTAACCCATGCTGTAGAAAAAACAACAGATTGGGAATGGAAAACTTTCTCGGGTTCCGTGAAGATCCCGAACACCACGAAAAGAAGGTTTCCCAAGTTTTGTGGTAAATCCTAGTAGTAGTAGCCGGACTTCTGGCTGAAAAAACCTCTACGGGTTAACATTTCGGTCTCAAGAGCTACTCCGTCAAACGCAGAGACTTCAAGTCCGGATAACGAGTGAGTCCCTGGGTTAACAGGACCGGGCGCAGAGGAAGTGGAAATGGCGGCGCCGCCAAAAGCGACACTAGTGTCGAGAACCACGTCCTCCTTGGCCAATCTGAGCTATCAAAATAGCCGGAATTCTCTCCAGTCTGAACCGACGCAGCACCAGAGAAAGTAAAGATATCGGCGGAAAAACAGACTAGCTCGAAATGGTCCCACGGATCCACCAGAGCGTCTACCGACCACAGCCTTCGTGTCCTTGTACCTGAACACGAAGGTCGTAATTTGGTATTAAACCTGGACCCCATCAAGTCCACTTGGTGAGTTCCCCAACGGAAGCACAGCAGTGCAAAAAAATTGTCGGATGAAAACCCCATTCTCCGGGAACCATCTTTTCGCGACCGAGGAAGTCCGCCGTGGTATTCTGGACTCCTGGAAAGTGAATTGCAGAGATGGCTGGAACCCTGGTCTCGGCCCAAATCAGTATCCGAGACAGCTCCAGCATGGGAACTCCTTGTCCCGCCTTGGTGGTTGATATACGCGACCGCCGTCGCGTTGTCTGTCCGCACTCGGACTGGCATACCGCTCAAGGAGACCGTCCAGTGTTGGAGGCAAAGAAAAAATTTTGCCCTCAATTCTAGGATGTTGATCGGTAGAACCGACTCTTCCGATGACCATACTCCCTGGATCCGAAGATCGTTCCAGACACCCTCCCCAGCCCGTCAGGCTGGCATTGGTGGTTATGACCGACCACTTTGGAGGGAGAAAGACTTTCCCAGGAATAACGCTCCTGGACGTGACCACCATCCTAGGGATTCTCGCACCCCGCGAGAAATGGTGACACTGCAATCCAGTGATTGCGACCGATTCCAACGACTCAGAATGAGCCTGGAATGAAATTGGGCAACGGAGGTGCTCCATGGACGCCACCATCAAACCCAGAAGGCGCATACCTTCCGAAGGGACATTGCTGTCGCAGCCTTCATAATCTGTACATGTTGGAGCAGACATGCCTGCTTGTCTGGAGGTAGGGACAACACCGCCCGTACCGTGTCGAAAAGCATCCTCAAAAAACAGGATTGCCTGCGACGATTCCAGAGACGACTTCCCCTTTGAGGCCACAATCGAAAGGTCGTCCAAATAGGGACAATCGTAAGTCCCCGTCTTTGAAGAATTGCCATGAGATTTAGGCGCCAGAATCGTTGTAAAAATTCTGGACGTTAAGGCCAAGCCGAATGGCCGAGCCACAACCTGGTAATGGTTGATTCTATGGCAAAAACGAAGGAAGCGCTGATGAGCTCTTCCGACGGGAACATGCCAATAAGCGTCGCGAATGTCGATTGACCAAAGAATCGATCTGCGACAGGGCTGCCATAACAGAGCGAAGCGACTTCATGCTTGGCTCTAACGGAATGTCAGATGTCAGTCCGCCTTGGCGGATTTTTTTTTTTTTTTTGAAAAAGAGAGAGAGAGACGACACAAACCCCCCGAGGGTTGGCCAGATCATCCCTTGAACCGAAAGGGACTGCCAATAACTATCGGCACTAGTCCTGCCAGACGCAGAAGTCACAGCTCTGCGCTACGGTAAAGCTGTTTCTTTTGCCTTAGCCTTGGCAATCAGCTCCGTGAGGTCAGTCAAATAGCTGACCACTTTCTAAGCTAAAGATAGCAAACCTTGTTGGAAAACCGCGTTCCATCCATGTTACAGTGCTCTTCTGACTGTAACTGCCGAGGATTGCGCCCTGGATAGCAGTGACGCATTATCCTTCAACTAGAAAAGCCCATCTACCTCGATAGAGGGGATCCAACTTGCCTCGCCGTCCTTAGACGGTCCAACCGGCTCAGGTGAACTTAACAAGTACACTTTCTTGAAAAGTATAATATTACAGGCTATATTCACTAGTTTCCTAGATACAGCGTTGATCCAGGGAGCTAGTCTGATTGCCGTATGTGGAGTCGGGAAGGAATTTTTTTCCCCAATGTGAAGCTTACTGTTTGCCACTTGGTTTTTTTTTGCCTTCCTCTGGATCAACATGTTAGGGCAGGTTAGGATAGGATATGGGTTGAACTAGATGGACTTAAAGTCTTCCTTCAACCTTAATAACTATGTTACTATGTTACCTAGATCCTTAATACCGAATCTATGTCCACGGCCTTGCAGATGGAAATTGTTGCCGTCTCCGTTTTTCTGTCCAGCGTGTCCTGCAGACTCGCCTTCCCTTTTACCAGGAAGATTTGCTAAGCTGGAATGAAGGAACATTCACTTCAGGAGAAGGGGTAACAATTAACAAACAACTCCGTAGAAAAAACGGATACAGTTTGTAAGGTCGTCGCGACCCATGCGACCCTTGCAACATCCGGGCCGACTTACCAGGACGACTTGTTACCTCCTCCGGTAACTGTAACGTCCACATGGCTTCCACAGAAATTTTAGTACGGCCCATGAGAGAGGCAGGGAGTCCCTGCCGAACCTCCTTGTCCGAATCGGACTTCTTCGCTAAGCGAAAAAGAAGGCACCGATTTTGTGTCGCTTCCTTGAGAGGATCTAGCTGACACTCCATAACCAAAAAGGTCAGACAGGCCATCAATAGAAACCAGTGAAGGCCTCCATTTTGACACCACTGGAACCTCCGACCGTGCATGAGTCGAGGTCTGCGTGTCAGATACGCGAGGCTGGTCCGTAGCGGATCTGGGAGAGGGTCTCTGACATGCCCTTGCATAGTATATGGCAGGCTAAACCTGTCAGTAACTAGAGCAGTTCTTAAATAAAAAACAAAAACTGAAGGGTTAAAGCTCTAAAGAGAGAGCTACCCCAGCTGTCTCCCATTAAGAGTTAACCGCCTAATAAGGGGTTAAAGTAGCAGACTCCCCACAACCTTGATAATGAAAAAGGGTGTGCGAATCTCAGGCGCCTCTTATAAGGTCGCAGCTGCAGGACAGTTATGCCACACTAAACAGAAAAAACGTACTGTAGCGTAGGCGCAGGACACAACATATCCGTAGCGCAGGACACAGCACATCCGTAGGACATAGCGAATACATAGCGCAGGCGTCAGGTGAGCAGGTGTCAGTCACCATCTGTAGTACAGGTGTAGGTGCTGGATAGAGCTTCTGAAGCGCAGACGTTATGGAAACGTCAATCACAAGCATTTGGACGCTCCTCACACAGTATATGACGGGTTTAAAAACTGTCAATAACTGTTTCTCATATAGCTGAAGGGTTTAAAGCTCTTACAGCATGAGCTACCCCAGCTGACCCTTCAAAACAAGGGTTAACCGCCTTCCAAGGGGTTAATGCCGCAGCCTCCCATAGCCTCTGCTGGACGGAGGCGTATTGCAGGAACTGGCTCAAAAAAGACGCCCTGCGCTCCCAGATATATGCGGCACAGCCGCAGATAGGGAATAAAATCAGGAAGGCGCCCTGCAGTTGAAGGGGTTAGCTTCCGCAGAAGCGACTCACCCTGCTGGTAATAGCTGCCGGGAGGAAAGGGAGAGCGATGACCCGAGGAGCTTCCAGCTCCTGCATTAATAATGGCCGCCGCGCTGTGTCTCCATGTAGAAGATGCAGGAAATGGAGACTGCTCAGAAAGCGCACGCTCAGAGTACCGCGAAAATTCAAATAAAAAAGCGGGAACTCCTCTCTCCTCACCGTGACTGAATACATGTACCGGCGGTCGCCGCCGCGACCGTTGAATGCACACTGATCATAATTACAGTGAATACATGTAATAACGCTGCCACCGCAGTCGTTAAAACACACTGACATAATCACAGTGAAATACATGTAATAACGCTGCCACTGCAGTCGTTAAAGCACATAGTGGTACATGTAATAGCGCTGCCACAGCAGTCGTTAAGGCACACTGATAACACACAGTGAATACATGTAATAACGCTGCCACCGCAGTCGTTAAGGCACACTGCCATAATCACAGTGAATACATGTAATAACGCTGCCACCGCAGTCGTTAAAGCACATAGTGGTACATGTAATAGCGTGCCACAGCAGTCGTTAAGGCACACTGATAACACACAGTGAATACATGTAATAACGCTGCCACCGCAGTCGTTAAGGCACACTGCCATAATCACAGTGAATACATGTAATAACGCTGCCACTGCAGTCGTTAAGGCACACTGATAACACACAGTGAATACATGTAATAACGCTGCCACCGCAGTCGTTAAGGCACACTGATAACACACAGTGAATACATGTAATAACGCTGCCACCGCAGTCGTTAAGGCACACTGATAACACACAGTGAATACATGTAATAACGCTGCCACCGCAGTCGTTAAGGCACACTGATAACACACAGTGAATACATGTAATAACGCTGCCACCGCAGTCGTTAAGGCACACTGATATCACACAGTGAATACATGTAATAACGCTGCCACCGCAGTCGTTAAAGCACACTGACATAATTACAGTGAATACATGTAATAACGCTGCCACCGCAGTCGTTAAGGCACACTGATAACACACAGTGAATACATGTAATAACGCTGCCACCGCAGTCGTTAAAGCACACTGCCATAATCACAGTGAATACATGTAATAACGCTGCCACTGCAGTCGTTAAGGCACACTGATAACACACAGTGAATACATGTAATAACGCTGCCACCGCAGTCGTTAAGGCACACTGCCATAATCACAGTGAATACATGTAATAACGCTGCCACTGCAGTCGTTAAGGCACACTGATAACACACAGTGAATACATGTAATAACGCTGCCACTGCAGTCGTTAAGGCACACTGATAACACACAGTGAATACATGTAATAACGCTGCCACCGCAGTCGTTAAGGCACACTGCCATAATCACAGTGAATACATGTAATAACGCTGCCACCGCAGTCGTTAAGGCACACTGCCATAATCACAGTGAATACATGTAATAACGCTGCCACTGCAGTCGTTAAGGCACACTGATAACACACAGTGAATACATGTAATAACGCTGCCACCGCAGTCGTTAAGGCACACTGATAACACACAGTGAATACATGTAATAACGCTGCCACCGCAGTCGTTAAGGCACACTGATAACACACAGTGAATACATGTAATAACGCTGCCACCGCAGTCGTTAAAGCACACTGCCATAATCACAGTGAATACATGTAATAACGCTGCCACTGCAGTCGTTAAGGCACACTGATAACACACAGTGAATACATGTAATAACGCTGCCACCGCAGTCGTTAAGGCACACTGCCATAATCACAGTGAATACATGTAATAACGCTGCCACTGCAGTCGTTAAGGCACACTGATAACACACAGTGAATACATGTAATAACGCTGCTACTGCAGTCGTTAAGGCACACTGATAACACACAGTGAATACATGTAATAACGCTGCCACCGCAGTCGTTAAGGCACACTGCCATAATCACAGTGAATACATGTAATAACGCTGCCACTGCAGTCGTTAAGGCACACTGATAACACACAGTGAATACATGTAATAACGCTGCCACCGCAGTCGTTAAGGCACACTGATAACACACAGTGAATACATGTAATAACGCTGCCACCGCAGTCGTTAAGGCACACTGCCATAATCACAGTGAATACATGTAATAACGCTGCCACTGCAGCCGTTAAGGCACACTGATAACACACAGTGAATACATGTAATAACGCTGCCACCGCAGTCGTTAAGGCACACTGAATAATCACAGTGAATACATGTAATAACGCTGCCACTGCAGTCGTTAAGGCACACTGCCATAATCACAGTGAATACATGTAATAACGCTGCCACCGCAGTCGTTAAGGCACACTGATAACACACAGTGAATACATGTAATAACGCTGCCACCGCAGTCGTTAAGGCACACTGCCATAATCACAGTGAATACATGTAATAACGCTGCCACTGCAGTCGTTAAGGCACACTGCATAATCACAGTGAATACATGTAATAACGCTGCCACCGCAGTCGTTAAGGCACACTGCCATAATCACAGTGAATACATGTAATAACGCTGCCACTGCAGTCGTTAAGGCACACTGATAACACACAGTGAATACATGTAATAACGCTGCCACCGCAGTCGTTAAGACACACTGACATAATCACAGTGAATACATGTAATAACGCTGCCACTGCAGTCGTTAAGGCACACTGCCATAATCACAGTGAATACATGTAATAACGCTGCCACCGCAGTCGTTAAGGCACACTGATAACACACAGTGAATACATGTAATAACGCTGCCACCGCAGTCGTTAAGGCACACTGCCATAACACAGTGAATACATGTAATAACGCTGCCACTGCAGTCGTTAAGGCACACTGCCATAATCACAGTGAATACATGTAATAACGCTGCCACCGCAGTCGTTAAGGCACACTGCCATAACACAGTGAATACATGTAATAACGCTGCCACTGCAGTCGTTAAGGCACACTGCCATAATCACAGTGAATACATGTAATAACGCTGCCACTGCAGTCGTTAAGGCACACTGCCATAATCACAGTGAATACATGTAATAACGCTGCCACCGCAGTCGTTAAGGCACACTGCCATAATCACAGTGAATACATGTAATAACGCTGCCACCGCAGTCACTAAAGTACTACACACATTAGAAAAAAGGAATGTGGAGTACTCACCAGCTTAGCGCCACAGGGAACCCTCAGGATTTGTGGCGCTTGTGCCCATGCTTCCCCCCAGGGCGAGGAACGCAGTGACCGCACGTGTGGTTTGCGTCCCCGCCAGGGAAGCCATCCTCATCCCCCAGGGCGGCAAGATTCTGCAGGGACTATAGTGTAAATACAGATCCGCCAAGGGAGAGGATGGGGTACAGCAGCGCTGGTACCCCTGAGACTTCTAGACCAACTAGTGATCCAAGTCTCTTGTCCGATATAAAATAATAAAATCTTCTGAGGAGCTGCATTAGCAGCGACCATCCTCTGAGACCTCAAATCTTAGACTGAAGGAGCTGAGTAGGAGGAGCCCGAGCTGGAGGAGCCAGCCAGTCAACACGCTTTTGATCTGAGGTGTCATCCTGATCTGGGGCTCCGCCTACCCATCAGTAATGAATTACTGTGTCTCCCTCCCTTCCATCTGCAGCTGAAAAAAACATATAGTGTGTTCTCAGTGGGAGAAGGTATCATACCCACAAGATTCCTATTTTGCTTCTCCCACTGAGAAAACTCTATATGTATTTGTCTCTTGTGCATGCTGATAAAGTTTGGTGACAAAAAAAAAAAAAAAATCATATTCTACTTCATAAAGTTCTGGCACAAAAACCACAGCAAAACCCGATACCTGATTTTTTCAGCGTTTTTTCAACACGCATTACTTTCAATGGGTGAAAAAAAAATGCTGAACGAAGCAACATGCTCTATTCTGCAAAACAAAAATACTGAGGACAAAAAAAAAATCAAGCTGTGTGCATGAGGTTTCTGAAATCTCAGACTTTGCTGGTACTGTAAAAGGCAGCTGAAAATTTACATAAAAAAAAAAATGCTGCAAAAACCCGTGTGAACATATCCTAAATGTGCCCCTGCTGTGTACTGTGTAATGTCTGTGTCTGACCGTACAGGGAAATGGTCTTAACATACCACAGCTCCTGGGCAGAGGAGGAAGTAAAAGAGGAAACAGACAGGACAGCATGGGGATCACAAATAATTCTTTGAAGTAAAACATTGTTCAATAACAGGCAGGGAAATGCTTTCTCTCAAGAAGAACCAGCTGTGATCCCGTGCAGTAATGTCTGTATACTCTTTTACATCCTCCGCTGCCCAGATGTGATATGAACAGACCATATGCCTGCATAGTCAGACACAGCCATTACACAGTACACAGCAGGGGCACATTTATAAGATTATCTCAGTACAGGAACATTTTATTTATACACATCCAATTGTGGAAGTTATTATTATTCCAAGATCTATTGATTAAAATCAACTTTAAAATTAACTTTGCTCTTTATTATTACTATTATTTATTTATATAGCACCATTAATTCCATGGTGCTGTACATGAAAAGGGGTTACATACAAAGTTATAGATATCATTTACAGTAAACAAATTTACAATGACAGACTGGTACAGAGGGGAGAGGACCCTGTCCTTGTGGACTTACATTCTTGTGAAAATCCCTTTAAGCATTTAAAAAAAACAAACGAATCTGTCAGCTCCAATGACAAGTCAGTTTTATTTGTATTCTAAAAGAAATAGCAATGCTGGTGCATCTTAAAAGGGTATTCTGGCTCCGCTCACCTCCACATCAAGAGATGAGCAGGATCGGTGGCGTCACATCTGCAGGTACAGGTGGGTGGTGTGCGTGACTGGCAGGTAGTGGGCACCTGTCCTATTCTTTAGAATATAGTAAAGGCACATATGCATGTGATCGCACATGTGACTTAGCAGGTATTGGTAGAATTAACATTATTGGCCTCACACAAACCTCTTGATGCAGAAGTGAGCAAAGCGGAGCTCTGCCGCTCCTCGGTTATTACTCCTAAAAAATTATAAATATATATTTTCAAATAGGTATTACAACTCTCCTGACACGAGCACTACTGATAGTAGGACAGTGTCATACTGTAGGGACACACCACACCCAGTTATCAGTATACTGAATGAGGGCAGAATAAAAATAACCATAAAGACCATAACTGAAGTAATAACATAGTAATTACAGAGCATTCTGACATTAGTACATTATAACCTATTTAAGGCTGTCGGCTACGTGACGACTTTGGCCGCAACACAGATCGTGCAACCAAAATCAGTCTATGTAGCTGCTACATCACCTACTGCGACTAAGACAAACAAGTCACAACCAGTAGGATTTTTTGTGACAAGCTGGTTGTGGTCACGAACCCTAGAGGTAGCTTTGCGACCCCATTTACCTGCATTATGCTGCATTGTAACAGCGCATCGGTCACGCAGACAAAGGAGACGAAGTTGAACATGGTAAGTCACTTGTATGTTCAGCATCTGAAACCTCCCAACTCAACTGAAGCATCAAAACAATAGAGTTCATGGGAAATTTCACACCAGCAACGAGGAAATGACAGAATCGGACATCCTCCCCACGGCTAGTAGTATACGTGACAGCAATTAAGTGACACTCTGTAGTAACTCATCATAGCACTGACACTATAGGTTACATGTATAGAAATCATTCTTACCCTTAGTACTCCCTTCCGTTTCATTATGGACTCTAATAATTATCCCTGCCAACAAAGTATCATGTAGCTAAAATATATCTGCTAGGGAAGAATAATATACCGACCTTGTGGCCAATAGGTGGTCTGGTGGCATTTCTGTTCCTCTGGCTTGGTAACACATTAACTTGTGACTGTGGGTTTGTGCGGTCATTGCAATCTATAGAAATTGCATTGATAGGATTAGTTGCTTGGAGGGGTGCGGTGTAGGAAGCGGGGAAAGGATGGTAGAATCCCATGACCTGAGCGCATGGCGCGGGCATTAGCTGGTAGTACATGTACTCTGTGGACACAGGTGGTTGAGCAGGTACGATGGGATAGGCAAGGTACGGTCCTGGAGGATTTGAGCTTGACTGTTGCCATCTAATATCATTTATATACAGGGGAAATTGCCTAAAAGAAGAAATCAGTACAAACTATTACAAATATTAACATTTGCAAATTTTAGCTAAAATTATAGGGGAATGACACGATCCATACTTCCTGAACAATTGGAAACTAAAAGGGAAGAAAACGAACAGGTAACATACGGAAAAAATTAAATATGCTCAAGTACGGATAGAGAGCAGGGGGAAAAGGAAAAGGCGGTGAGCGGGCAATACAGAGCAAGTGAGAGGCGGAGATGGGCATTTTAAGGGATGGATTAATATCAAGAAAGGCAAATATTTTTTTCCTTCCCACAACTATTTTTGTAAGATTCCATATGCTCTGCCCTTTATAACCTTGCCATAGAGAGTTGTATTTTATAAATAAGGAAAAACATTCACAAAATTGCAGCTTTATGTGGTTTCCCCTTATAAATGGTTTCCTTAAAGCGAACCTGTCAGCTGTTTTGGCCGACATAAGATATGGCCACCGCCTTTCAGGTCTTATGTACAGCATTCTATACTGCTGTAGATAAGCCCCGATCCGACCTGAAAGATAAGAAAAAGTTTTATTATACTCACCGGGTGGGGGCGTCCGGTCCGATGGGTGTCACAGGTCCGGCGCCTCCCATCTTCTTGCGATGCCACGGTCCTGTGCAGGCGTACTTATCTGCCATGTTGAGGACAGAGCAAAGTACTGCAGTGCGCAGGCGCTGGGCCTCTCTGACCTTTCCCGGCACCTGCGCACTGCAGTGCTTTTCTCTGCCCTCAATATGTCAGAGAATTACGCTTGCTCAGGAGCGCAATGCCGGGAAGCCATGAAGCAAGCAAGAGGGCAGCATAATAAGAAGGTGGGAGGTACCAGACCTGGACCTGCGACACCCATTGGACCGGACCGCCCCCCGGGTGAGTATAATATAACTTGGCTTATCTACAGCATTATAGAAAGCTGTAGATAAGCCCTGAAAGGCAGTGTCCGCATCTTATATCAGCCAAAACAGCCGACAGGTTCCCTTTAAAGAAGAAATAAAATGAGAAAAAAAAATTTGGAAACATAAACCCGTCAGGTCCCTGGATAGCGTACAGCATACGTCCAGATACAGGTATACTGTCATTGTATGGAGAAATAGCGCGTAAACAGAGCTTCATAATTCTTAATCCCTTTCAGCTCAGAGGCAATTTCCACATCTATTTTTGCACCAACTTGTTTTTATTCACTTGTTTTCTACAAGGTAACCAGAAGTTCCTTACTACTCCGGCTTATAAGCAATGAGATAACCGTATGCCCAGTCCAGGCTCTCCGCCAGTCGAGTGTGCACTATAATAAATGGCATATACTAACCAGCAGTGTCCTGTATGGGTATACTGTAAAGGGAGGCGACCTATACACTCCTGTATGTTACCATGACTAAGCAAACATTACCACATCTAAACTGAAGGATCGCAGGATAATATTTATACAGAGCAGAAGGCAAAGTTCACTTAGCAGATACAGTACTCCGTGACAGGCTCTATTTATAGCCAGTAAGTGCCCTAAAATCAGATCAGCGGGCGAGAGTTTGCATATCACAGAGAAGGCAAATTACCTATTGGATTGGTTTTCCTGCACAAAGGGGTAGCAGGTTATCAGATAGCTTGGAATGGGAGTAGATTCCAGTCCGCCAACATTTCCACCGTCACCTGGAAGAGACATTGGGATTGCGATGGCCTCATTGCCTTTCTTCTGGGGAACGAATGGCTCGACCTCAGCAGACAGCTTTCCATTCTAAAAAGAAAGAGCACACGTTTTAGGCATTCTCAAAACTGAAAATAAAAAGAAGCAAAACCTGATGCACTAGGAAAATTGGATGCAACTTCACTAGTTACTAGAGATGAGCCAATCCATTAGTCCAGCAGTTATGTCAGTATTCTGTGCCGCATGACCAAAGCTCTGTAAACCGATCCTACACGCCCAAATCCTGAAAACGCAAATTCATGTATCGTGGCACAACGAGGACATTGGGCTGAGCCTAAATATCATTTGAGGTACTGAGGATTACATCAGTAAGGAGGAGATTTACAGGGCCCCCATCTAGAGGCAGGAGACCACTAATGTGGCCACTGGACCAGTGTCTTGCAAATCGATTTGCTCATCTCTACTAGTTACCAAAAGGTCACTTTGTTGTGGTCAATTTCAGCTACAACAACTGGGCCTAAAGTGGCGGTCTCAAGATATTTCTTCAGCAGCGCACCCCTCCCGAGCCTAGCGACTTCCTGAGTGATTGACTGTTTAGACCAGCGGCATGGTTCAGTCGCTGGCCTAAACTCTGCAATCTGATGCTGCAGAGGTGTGCAAGGGTAACGTAGCTGGACAGATTCGAAGAATTTCAGAACAGCGCTTACAAGTTGTATAGCAGAGAGCTTGTATGTGCTGCACTCCTTGCCTAGGAAACAGGCCAGCACTGATAGACATTAGAGGGGGCTGGTGACCTAAGCAATGAGCAGTAAAATTACAGAATGAGAACTTCTGTGCCTGTAGAAGCTTGATATGGGACCTGTCTAAACATGTATAATCTAATGCAATAATTTCATTTCTATTTCCATGCTGAATTATTGCTCCAAGAAGTTATTTTAAGTGGACCATGCAGTGCCCTTTCTATATGGCACCAGTACCTGTAAGCAGTTTGTACGAATCATACTGAACATATGCAAAGCCTTTGTCGTCACATTATAATGGGCTCTACATGTAGATCAGACACATTTTGGCTGGGACATCTTAACCCCTTAATGACTGTCAATACGTCTAAACTGACCTGAGATATAAAAGAATAGCATCCCCATACAGGTGACAATCCAGCAGCTGTCAGCTGTGCATTATAGCTGACAACTTGCTGTATCAGCCACGATCAGTGTTGTCACCGTCCATATCTGTTTAACCCCTTAGATGTTGCTGTCAATAGTGACAACATATAAATGTTTAAAAGAGTGTGGCTTCTACCTCTTTATCCCATCGGCACCCTGAGATCATGATTGTGTGGTCCTGATGTTTGCCATGGTAATTCACGAGCAAATAACGGCCTTAAGCCCCCTTCACACTAAAGCCCCCGTCTCACACAGCCATCTCGCTAGCGAGATCGCTGCTGAGTCACTAGTTTTGTGACGCAGCAGCGATCTCCCCAGCGATATCGCTGTGTCTGACATTCAGCGACGATCAGCCCCCCTGCTGGGTATCGCTGATCGTCGCTGAAATGTCAGGACATTTTTTTGATTGCTGGTCTCCCACTGACAGGCACGCATCGCTGCGTGTGACAGGCGGGAGACCAGCGATCCGCTGGTAACCAAGGTACACAGCGGGTTTCCAGGCGCGGGGCTGTGCCTAGAAACCCGCTGTGTACCTTGGATACCAGCGCCCTGATGCAGGGAGCTGGTAACCAAGGTACACAGCGGGTTTCCAGGCACCGCGCAGCACCTGGAAACCCGATGTGTACCTTGGTTACCAGCTCCCTGCATCAGGGCGCTGGTATCCAAGGTACACTGCGGGTAACTAAGCGATGTTACCCGCAGTGTCGCTGTGCTGATCGCTGCCCTGAGCTGCCTGTTTGGCAGCTCAGCAGCGATCATGTAGCGATACACCAGCGATCCTGACAAGTGCATATCGTTGTCGGGATCGCTGGTGTATCGCTATGTGAGACCCAGGCCTAAGCGAGATCGCTGCTGAGTCACAAGTTTTGTGACGCAACAGCGATCTCAGCAGCGATCTCGCATGTTTGACACTTACCAGCGATCAGGCCCCTGCTGTGAGATCGCTGGTCGTGTCGGAATGGCCTGGACCTTTCTTTGGTCGTTGAGATCCCGCTGGGTAGCATGCATCGGTGTGTTTGACACCTTACCAACGAACTCGTTTGCGACTCAGCACTGAGACACATAGGAGACACATCGTTACACGGCCGCTACGGGTCGCCGATCGTTGCTTGTCTTGGGAAGATCTGACTGTTTGGCATCTCACTAGCGACCACATAGCGATGCAGCAACGATCCCTGCCAGGTTGTATCGTTGTCGGGATCGCTGTTGCGTCGCTGAGTGTGACGTACCCTTAGAGTCTGCCGACTACAATGGCCTGATCAGAAGTTACCAACATTTAGGTGTTAAAAATCAACTTTTTCATTCCTTCCATGTCACTTTGTATTAATTCCTGAAAAGCACCTGAAGGTTAATAAACTACCTGACAGCAGTTTTCAGTATGTCAGGGGGTGTTGTTTATAAAATGGTATCACTTTTGGGGATTTTTCAATATATAGGACCCTAAAGTCACTTCAAACCTGGATAGGTCCCTAAAAAATAATTTTGTAAATTTCCATGAAAAATTACTGCAAAATTTTGAAACCTCCTAAAATGCTAACAAAATAAAATAACATTTTACATATGGTGCTGATGTAATGCCGACATGTGGGAAATATTATTTATTAATGTTTTTCTGTGGTATGACTATCTGAATTAAAGGGGTAATCATTCAAAATTTGAAAATTGCTAATATTTTTACATTTGTCAAATTTCTGATATTTATAAATAAACACAAAACATATCAACCTAAATTTACCATCATCATAAAGTATAATGTGTCACAAAAAAAAAAAAATTTCAAAATCAGAATTTATCAAAGCGTTTCAGAGTAACCACATAAAGTGACACTGGTCAGATTTTTAACATTTGGCTCCGTCACTAAGGGGTTAAAATAAACAGTGATGTGAAGCGCAGGCAAATCGAGGTATAATCCATCCTTATACATGAGCACACCTACTATTATTTCTATTAACAAGATTAACTCCATGACATCAGTGTAATCCATGCAAGTGTAAAAATAGCCATTCTAAGCCTGTCCTGGGTGTATAGGAGGCAAGAGACACGTGCCAGGGAGTCAGCCCTTACCACAGGCTAACTGCCATGTAATGGGCGCCATTACACAATGTTCTGTTTAAAGGGACAGGGGACAAGAAGACATTAAGGAACAATGCAGTGTCCCGTAGAGACGGGATAAGGATGTGACAGATTTGTAGTGTACTGTACAATATGTAGATCTTACAGCACTTTGGTCTGTAGGTTTACACATTTTACACTGTATCAATCTGTCACCAGGCTATTTAGTCTGAGGGCACCATGATGTAGGGGCTGAAACTCTGATGCCAGCGATTTATCATTTCCTGGTCTACCTATTGTCATTTTGATTCAATCTATTTTTTTACTGCCGCTGATCTAGCAGTGCTCTGAATCCAGGGGTCAATTTAGCCGGATTGGCAGCTTTCTGATTACATTACACTGTACATTGCCAGCTTGCAGCCAATTGGTAGGGCCACAAAACACCTAGTCCTGTGTGATAATCTCCTGCTAATAAATCACCGATTGTATTGAAACAGCAACGTACAGTCCAGGAAGTGACATAGCAGTAATCAGGCTCTCAGTCCCTACAGTATTCTGCTTTCAGATTACTCAGCAAAAAGCTGCTGACAGATTCCATTTGCGCTCCATTTTTATAATAACTTTGTTACACTTTACAGCTCAGAAAACTTATTTAATTTGAACAAAAATTTTCACATTACTATAGTTAATTGACTAAAAGCAAGTTCTAGATTTAAAAAAAAAAAAAAATTACATTAGCTTCCATATAAAATATATAGCAGCTGAATGGCCTTACCAAAACAACAAGCTGGTGAGAATATTTATTCTGTGTTATAAATTCCGGCATTAATGACTATAGATCTGTCAGATAAGATCCCAGTGACTAGAATGGGATTAAAGGTTTCTATTATTTTACTGGAAAAAAAAATAGTGCAGAACGCTGCTCTCCTAAGGAACTGAAGCCCCAAAAAGGAGCCCAAAAGGCAGATGTAATAAGGGGCCTAGCACATCCACTGCTTATCCTGGTTACAGAAAGGATTATTGTCAGTGCTGCAGTCACATTTCTGCAGTCCACATTTGGTTGACAGACACATCTGCAATTGCACACTAACAGCGTCGCTAACGAGATCGCTAAAATACGTCACTATTTAGCGATCTCGTTCGTGACGCTAACGTGTGTGGCATGTAGCAACGACGTGGCCCCTGCTGTGATCTCGCTGATCGTTCACCAGAGTTCTGGACCGTATTTAGATCGTTGGCGTCCCGCTGGTGAGCCTATATCGCTGTGTCTGGCACCTTTTGTGAGCGATGTGCGCTGTTTTTTACATCGCAATGACCGTTAAAGTCGTTAATGAGATCGCTAATCGCTTTTGAGTCGTTAACGAGCTCACTAAGTGTGGCAGCTACTAGAGACATTAAAACGATCACAAAAAACGATCTCATTAGCTTGCGTCGTTATTGAGATCGCTAACGAGATCACTAGTGTGGCAGTACCTTTATTAGGGTAGTTTGAATGCTAAATTGCTATTTGCTGCCCTCCATTCTGGAAGCAGTGTGACCTGATGTTGATGTAGCAGTGACTTGTGGGTGATTCCGTGTGACAGAATGTGAATAGTCGCTCTAGATGACAATATGACCTGTAATATGGATGGAACTATTCACTGCTCAACTTGTAGTACTCCTAAAAATTGCAGCTCCTAGACACCAAGTATCAACTGATTACATATGCAAAAGCAGGAATCCTTTGTAGGAGTCTCTAAGGGCTTCATTCACACTTCAGTGATCTTTCTCTCATGCAAAAAAACGCTCAGCATTTCAGTAGTGTTCAGTAGTAGCAGTTTTGCAAATGTGTAGCATCAAGGTTTTGTCAGTTTTCTCAGAGGGTCTCCTATCAAACAATCTGAATAACAGACCACACAAATGGCATGAAACTTTTTTTTTGCCTTTTTTTTTTTTTTTAAATCTGACCCATAAACTTTCATTGGTGCATAAATACCTCAACACCTCATTAGATTAGTCCAGGTTAAGCTTTTGTATAAAACAAACATTATTTGAATGCATTGATAAGTGGCGGCCATTTTCCCGAAGCCTACCGCAGGTACATTCTAAGGAAAATGGACTCCACTCACCGGCACCGACGCCCTCTGAGGGCCCAGGCACTGCAGCATTGCCCGGTTCCTACTTCCGCCGGCCTTCTGAAGCAGCGACCCTACTTCCTGTGGCCCCGCTCCACTGCCGCCACCCACCGGTAAGCTCACTTTGGATTATAAAACGCACCCCCATTTCCTCCCACATTTGGAAGAAAAAAAAAAAATCAGAAAAATACGGTAGGTATATTGGTGAACAACAAAGTCAACTTTAGTGACCAGTGTCAGGCAGATACTGCCAAGGTAAATAAAATCATGGGATGCATAAAAAAATATATATATTGACGCCCGTGGCAAAAACATAGTTTAGCCTATATAGAAGTCACTACTGCGGCCACACTTGTACACTGGAGCCCCAAATTATACGCAGTATTCTAAGGAGGATATAGCTGGACTACAGCAGGTGCAGAGAAGAGCAACCAAGGTTAAGAGAATAGGCGGACCACAATACAGTCATGGCCAAAAGTTTTGAGAATGACACAAATATTATATTTTCACATGATCTGCTGCCCTCTGGTTTTTATGTGTGTTTGACAGATGTTTTTATCACAGACAGAAATATAATAATTGCAAACATATGAATAACAAAAGCTTATATTGACAGTTAGAATGAGTTAATGCAGCAAGTCAATATTTGCAGTGTTGACCCTTCTTCTTCAGGACCTCTGCAATTCTCCCTGGCATGCTCTCAATCAACTTCTGGACCAAATCCTGACTGATAGCAGTCCATTCTTGCACAATCAATGCTTTCATTTTGTCAGAATTTTTAGGCTTTTGTTTGTCCACCCGTCTCTTGATGATTGACCACAAGTTCTCAATGGGATTAAGATCTGGGGAGTTTCCAGGCCATGGACCCAAAATCTCTATGTTTTGTTCCCTGAGCCATTTAGTTATCACCTTTGCTTTATGGCAAGGTGCTCCATCATGCTGGAAAAGGCATTGTTGATCGCCAAACTGCTCTTGGAGGGTTGGGAGAAGTTGCTCTTGGAGGACATTCTGGTACCATTCTTTATTCATGGCTGTGTTTTTAGGCAAGACTGTGAGAGAGCAGATTCCCTTGGCTGAGAAGCAACCCCACACATGAATGGTTTCAGGATGCTTAACAGTTGGCATGAGACAAGACTGGTGGCAGCGCTCACCTTGTCTTCTCCGAATGAGACCTTCCTTGAGACCAGGCCTTGCTCCAAGAGTCTCCGCCTCACAGTGCGTGCAGATGCATTCACACCTGCCTGCTGCCATTCCTGAGCAAGCTCTGCACTGCTGGTAGCCCGATCCCGCAGCTGAAACACTTTTAAGAGACGGTCCTGGCGCTTGCTGGTCTTTCTTGGGCGCCCTGAAGCCTTTTTGGCAACAATGGAACCTCTCTCCTTGAAGTTCTTGATGATGCGATAGATTGTTGACTGAGGTGCAATCTTTCTAGCTGCGATACTCTTCCCTGTTAGGCCATTTTTGTGCATTGCAATGATGACTGCACGTGTTTCTTTAGAGATAACCATGCTTAACAGAAGAGAAACAATGATGCCAAGCACCAGCCTCCTTTTAAAGTGTCCAGTGGTGTCATTCTTACTTAATCATGACAGATTGATCTCCAGCCATGTCCTCATCAACACCCACACCTGTGTTAATGGAGCAATCACTGAAAAGAGGTTAGCTGGTCCTTTTAAGGCAGGGCTGCAATGATGTTGAAATATGTTTTGGGGGATAAAGTTCATTTTCTAGTCAAATATTGACTTTGCAAGTAATTGCTGTTAAGCTGATCACTCTTTATAACATTCTGGAGTATATGCAAATTGCCATTAGAAAAAGTGAAGCAGTAGACTTTGTAAAACTTAATATTTGTGTCATTCTCAAAACTTTTGGCCATGACTGTACAAAGACAGGTTATCAGACTTGCAGATATTCAGTTTGGAAAACCACAGGCCTATGGGCGATGGGACACTACAGAGATCTTTCTAATGAGCTTTTACACCTAAGCCTGCAATGATAATAAGGGGGCATCATCTACATCTAGAGGAAAGAAGGTTTAATCATAATCATAGACGCAGATTCTTTACTGGAAGAGCAGTGAGATTTTCGAACTCTCTGCCACATGTTGCTGTAATGGTTGATTCACTATACAAAGTACAAGGAGGGCCTGGAAGCCTTTCTTGTAAAAATATAATAGGTTATGGACACGAGATTCTGTGATGGGACGTTGATCCAGGGAACTAGTCTGATTGCTGTATGTGGAGTCGGGAAGGAAATTTTCCCTTAGTATGGCATTTGTGCCTTCCTCTGGATCAACATGTTCATTTATAAGTTAAACATGACAGACCGGTTGTGAGATATGGGAAAATTGTATAATTTTGATTTCTGATGGAATTTCCCATCAAGATAAGTTTGAACCAAAAATACTTGCTTGACCACTGAGCCCCCTCCCTTGGCATGCATTCCCAAGGCCATAAAAAGCCATGCAATGTTTCTCTTTAAAGGGAATCTGTCACCCCATTTTTGGACTATAAGCTGCGGCCACCGCCATCAGGGGCTTATCTACAGCATTCTGTAATGCTGTAGATAAGCCCCCCCGATGTTACCTGATGAGAAAAACGAGTTAGATTATACTCATCCAGGGCGGTCCGCCGTCCGGTCCGGTGGGAGTCGCGGTCCGGTTCGGCGCCTCCCATCTTCTAGCGAAGCCGGCCTCTTCTTTCCATCCCGTCACGGCTCCTGCGCAGGCGCACTGATCTGCCCTAGTGAGGGCAGAGCAGAGTACTGCAGTGCGCAGGCGCTGGGAAAGGTCAGAGAGGTCCAGCGCCTGCGCACTGCAGTACTCTGCTCTGCCCTCACCAGGGCAGATCAGTGCGCCTGCGCAGGAGCCGCGACTGGATGGAAAGAGGCCGGCTTCGCTACAAGATGGGAGGCACCGAACCAGACCGCGACGCCCATCGGACCGGACGGTGGACCGCCCCTGGGTGAGTATAATCTAACTCATTTTTCTCATCTTTCAGGTAACATCAGGGGCTTATCTACAGCATTACAGAATGCTGTAGATAAGCCCTAATGGCGGTGGTCGCATCTCAGTCCAAAAATGGGGTGACAGATTCCCTTTAATTAAAGAGAGCCAGGAAGAAACTTTTTGAAGCTCTTACCACAAGGATGCAAACTTTTCTGCAGCTACAGCAAACTGAACTCTTTTGTCTGATTGAAGCACATAGAGACACCGTGGTACAACAAGTCACAGCAGTCTCTGAAGTATTAAATCTGGAAAATGACCTAATCGGCATTCCTTTCCCCACACGCCCATATTATTTAGCCACTTCCAGAACCTGCATTATGGAGTTATAAAGCATAGCTAACAGGAATTACAAACGGTAGGCATATTTAGTCTCTATGCGCAGATAAAATCCAGCAGAACCCAGTGGTGGCACCACCGAGCCATTCAGAGCTTCGGGCAGAAAGTTATGGGCCATCCACGATTCTGGACAGAAAATCTTATTCTCAGACATGGGAGGGAGGCAGCCCCAGCCCAGGGGTGGCAGCAGAGTGTGGGACGGAACAGCCTCGGAGATGTAAGGCAGTTCCTCATTTTGGACTTAGCTGACGCGGCCAAGGGAACCAGGTAACTAAGATTTGGACCTGTGATCCATCAGCTCCCTGTGGTCACATGCTACATAACACGGTAATTACAACCTATCTATACCCTATCCTTGTACTACACTTGTGACTGTATACCGGTATATTGTTCTTGTAAATATATAACCTGTATACTTCTAGTGCGCCTTTTCAGCGATTAAATATAAAATTAAGCTTGGGCTGCTCTTTTATCTCGATTCACAAATCCCCACGTCCGAACGCTCGGGTGGTTATATTATACGCTACCCGGGTTGGTTTCTGACCCGTTATAAGCCGGCTGTCGGACAGGGCTTATTCCAAATGAGGAACTGGGGGCAGAATACCGTATTGTTTTAGTGAGGAACTCTGGCAGTGACAGCAGGGAGGAGATATATATATCCCCAGCCTGGACAGGTAATATATATACCCCCTCACTAACTCATACCTATAAGGGAAGCCTTTCCGGCGACTATTTGCCCTCCGTGCAGTTCACTGACCTGGAGCAAGTTGTGGCGCCAGAGAGACAATCCCTGCGGGTCCTTCTCTCCCCTCCTCCAAGATGAGCGAAGTTGACGCCCCCTTCCCCTGTGAGATCCGTCACACCGGTGTTTTTTTAACCTTAAAACTATGAAAATGCAAAATCCTAAAGTAGTATTACATGTAATGACTAACATAACAGAGTGAATGCAGATTGTTAATGTCTGCTCACTTAACATAGGGGAGAGCCAGAGCAGAAGTTTCTTCTCATGTAGGACATTGAAATACCCATGTGTGTAGAAAAGAGATGCTTTGCTAGAATAACCCTTATGGGTGTTAAATTAAATACATTAAAGGGATTGTCTACCACTCGGACAACCCATTGTCCATCACTATGTTTCCCTTCTTATAAAATGACAGCTATAATGACCTCTGTGCAGGTGTAGAACCAGCGGTGTCGGCACTGGTTATCCCGATGCTCACATTACACTGTTATGTCACGCGATCCCTGAGGACAATCAGCGGGCTCCTTCAGATATAACTGACATTCAGAGGAAATCAGATGTCAAGTTAAGGAAAGACAGGGCACCCCCTTAGTCTGAGGGGCAGTTCAGGGGCCCAGTTTCCTCGTCCCGTTTTCCCATTACTGCCCCGTGACATTATCACCAACCGACACATTGTTTCTGGTGAGCCATGGCCCAAATACAGGCCTTTGCCCAACTGCTCCAGACTCTCACCGATGAGCTTAAGGTGCTGCGGGGTGAGGTGGTGCAGCCGTTGCAGCAGTTGGTGGGGTTCTGGGCCTCGGCTCAGGTGCAGGCTCAACCAGAATGATATCTCTCCCTGACCGGTTTTCTGGAGGGAGAGATAATTTTGTTTTTTCAGGAAACCTGTAAGTTATAATTCAGGCTCTGCCACCGTTCATCAGGGAGGGAGGAACAGCGTGTGGGGATTATTGTCTCCCTTCTCAAGGGTGATCCCCAATCCTGGGCCTTCTCCCTGCCGACCGATTCACCATCTTTACGGTCGGTGGAGAATTTTTTACGGCTCTGGTATATGGAGATCCTGATGGCGTCTCCCTGGCGGAATCCCGACTCCGTAAAATCAAGCAGGGGGGCTGGCCGGCTGAGGAGTACTGCTCAGAGTTCAGGAGGTGGGCCACTCACACACAGAATGACCCTGCCCTTAGGAGTCATTTTATGCAAGGTCTGTCCCCAAGGTTGCAGGATACTCTGGTGCCATACGCCGCCCCCAGGTTGTTGGAGGCCACCATGTCCCTTGCCATCCGGGTGGACAGACGACTCAGGGAGAGGCATACACCAAATCTGCCCCTGTTGTCCTTGCTAGGGAGGAGGACACACCTGAGCAGTCGGACGAACACATGCAGGTGGGAGGAGTAGGTTCCCAAACAGGGTTGCCTGCGGTTCATCGTGGTGTGGGGGCATGTTTTTACTGTGGGCAGACTGATCATTTCATCGGAGTCTGCCCAGCTCGCGCCAAAATACCTGTGCCATCTAAGAAGCTACGTCCCCCTGGTTGTGTGGAAGGAGGAAACCAGGAAGTGTATATTTCCTCCATTTCTTCCCTTCAGTGTACCCAGTCTGCAGAAGTCGTGGTGGGTGGGGTAACTGAGGGAACACCAGAGTTTTTGGACAGTGGAGCAGGAGTCAATTTGGTGGATGCTCACTTTGTCCAGACCCATGGTCTGAGGTGTAGGACGCTAGCAAAACCACTAGGCGTCCATACCATTGACTCTGTCCCACTCAGCCAGAGGAGGGTGACCCAGGTTGTAGTGATATACACCTGCGTATAAGGACTCATCATGAAGAGTCCCTGTCGTGCTACGTCTTGGGGGGGGAATGCCAACACCCATCGTTTTAGGCCTCCCTTGGTTCAAAAAACACATCCTGGTCATGGATTGGCGGTCCAATAAAGTAGTCAGCTGGGGTCAGTCGTGTGAGGGCTGCTGCCCGGGGGCTACTGTCTCTGCAGTCTTTCTACAACCGTCCCCTTCTTCTCCAATGGGGGCAGCAAGGTGCTGCCAGGGAGTAGAGGTAAGTCTCAACCCTCACCACTAGCTAACCGAGTGTCGGAGTCCTCTTAGAAGCAGGGGTCAGGGGAGGGTGGTGGTTTCCTCTGAACATTGGGAGGGTGTGAGCATGGTGACACAGGGGAATGCCTCTGTTGTCAGTTCCTCGAAGAGTTCACCATCTTGTGGCAAACATGTGTGTGGCAATACATGTTCAGGTCCGGACCGTATGGGTGTCCACCAAAAACATCCGGTGGAAGTGTGCTTCTGGGGCCTGGAGTTCTCGGGTAATCGGGCCGTATCGGGTGTCGGCCATTCTCGGTCCGGGAACTTACCAGCTGGAGTTACCCCAGTAATGTCCTACACAACTCATTCCCAGGTCAGCGCTCTGGAGATTTGTGGCACCTCCGGAGCATACGTTACTGTCACTTCCATCAGTCCACGTTTGCCATAAACCTGAGAGACGGGTGACTGCCGGGTTGAACTCTGGTGGATCGAGGCGTCCTCACCGTAGGTTGTTTTCTGGTGAGGTGCGGTGTTGAGGGTCCAGAGGCCCCTTATTGAAAGGGGGTACTGTCACAATCCATTTTTGGATCTGTGGCAGATTTTGCTTTGCATATTAAAACTTTTTTCCTTTCAGGCCATCAGGGGTTAATGTCAGTCTTTTCCCATGGTGGCTGCTGGTGTAATTACATTGCTGCTGAGTTGTCAGGGGAAGGTGGTGACCACTCCCACCATCCTTTAAAAGGTCACCTGACTGTTGGTGATACACTCCTCTTTGGAGACCAACCAAGCAGGAGTCAGGAGTTTTTCTGGTGCTTCAGCTGTATAATGTGATCTGGTGCCTTACTCTGCTGTGTGGTGCTTTGCAGCAGAGAAAGCTAAGTTTTGGGGTTTTTTTTTAGTTGATTTAACCCCTAGGTGTCGGACTTTTCTTTCCTTTTGTTTATATTGTTGCAGTTCACTTTATTCCTTTGTCTCACCTCCTGGGGAGGGGGTTGGGGGGTTTAGCTCAGGGCTAAATGGGAGATAGGGACAGGTCCGTAACTTGGGCCTTACTACCTTCAAGTGTACCTCCAAGTTAAAGAAAGACAGGGCACCCCCTTAGCCTGAGGGGCAGTTCAGGGGCCCAGTTTCCTCATCCCCTGTTTTCCCACTACTGCCCCGTGACACCCATGATCAAACTACTGTGCTCACATCTAAAGTGGTTTATGGTTTCTACTAAAATATTTATCATACTTTTGCTATATTTATAGTCCCGGAAACATACAACTCAAATAATAAAATGTCAGATTCCACCAACACCAGTATATCTATCATTAACAACTCCAGAACTGAGTCATCGGGTTAAAAAGTGCGATATATAGAGGAAGAGTTATAGTTTGTGAACAATAATAAAACACAAAGGGAAAAAGGAAACAATGGGGTTTTATAGGTCTGAAAACGTGATGATAAACTAAAGCTTCCCTTATCCGGAAATAGTAAAAAAAACTGTAAAGGAAATGAAGATTAGTGTACATGATTCTATATAAAAACATACAATGCAAATCTCTGCAACTTCATTTCATCACTACAAATAAAAAACGCAAATGTCAGTTTACATCAGACCTTATTTCATAATAGCCATAGGTTGCAGGAACGCTAGGAAGAAACTGAAGTCGTGCTGAGACTTTCCAGCAATTTGTGACTTACAGGAGAGAATTTCTCAAGATTAGCATTTCCTACACCAGAGTGTTAAAATTGCCAATTGTCATGGAGTGACATGACCCAACGGGTGGTTGGTTAACGGACGGCACGGGATAGGGGAGAGGAAGGCCCTACGGATAGGGAATGAGGGATTGTCACCACCTGCGCTCAAACCTGAGCCTATCCCTGCACTCCTTTAACGCCCTATGTGGGTCCTTCCCAACCCCCCCCCCCCGCCATCAGGATACCTCATCCCTCGCTGTCACCTGAAACTGCCCTGGCTAGTGCACTGGCTGGAGTAGGGCGTTAGCCTAGCCACTACAGGTAATATCACACAGGAGATAGTGCAAGCACGTAAGGGACAGGGAAATAATAACTTAGCTTATTGACAACGCTGCTAAGCTCCACACCGCAGATAACACAGCAACTGGACTCCAAACACCATACCTGGCTGACACGAGAGAGCTGCTCCTGCTATGCTGGTCTCCAGAAAAAACTGTATCACCAACAGTCAGGTAATGCATCAGGTGACCTTTTAAAAGATGGTGGGAGTGGTCACCACCTGCATCAGCTGACCCAGCAGCACCGCAATTACACCAGATTGCCAGAGGATAAACTGACATTAACCCCGCTGGCCTGAAAGGAAAAAAGGTTTAACTGAGTGGAACCAGATCTGCCACAAATCCAAAAATGGATCGTGACACCAATCGTTTTTTCTTAAGTAAACAATGGTAACGTTTTTAACCACTTCTCACTTTTTAAGACAATAATGATGCTGGTGAAACATTGAAAAAAGTTGCACAGCATATATGTAGATTTTTTTTTAATTTGCAACATTTTTACATCAGAAAACCTGTATTCAAAGAAAGAGGAGTTCTCGCCTAGTTGTGCAGCATGAGTCTACCATCTCCTGACATGTCAGGAGCTATCTGGGGATCTGCTAGTTGAATACCAACTTTTCCAGAGTAAAGAAGCTGCATCCTTAAGGTCTATAAAGAGCATGTTACACATTATTATTATTTATTTATATAGCACCATTGATTCCATGGTGCTGTACATGAGAAGGGGTTACATACAAATTACAGATATCACTTACAGTAAACAAACTAACAATCACAGACTGGTACAGAGGGGAGAGGACCCTCCCCTTTCGGGCTTACCGTATATACTCATGTATAAGCCGAGATTTTCAGCACCTTTTTTTGTGCTGAAAATGCCCCTCGGCTTATACACGAGTCATTGGGCAGAAGCCAGCGGGGAATGAGGTGCCGCGGCAGGAGCCGGTGGCTGGGACATCATACTCACCCTCCCCGTGCCATCGCTGAACGTCCCGGCAATCCTGCGTTGTACCCGGCTTCCTGCAGCTCTCCTGTGCTGAGTGGTGACGAAATACCGCTCATTAAGGTCATGTAATATGGACGCGACGCCACTCCCATAGGCGTGGCGTCCATATTCATGGCCTTAATGAGCGGTATTACGTCACCGCTCAGCACAGGAGAGCTGCAGGAAGCCGGGTACAATGCAGGATTGCCAGGACGTTTAGCGATTGCACGGGGAGGGTGAGTATGACGGGGGAGGGGGGGTGGGGAGAACGGAGGAAGCATGGAGGACAATGAGCACGGAGCAGGACGGGGGGGGGGGACAGAGAGCTCAGAGGAGCACGGAGCAGGACGGGGGGGAGGGGAGGATGGAGGGCACAGAGAAGCACGGAGCAGGACGGGGGAGGATGGAAAGCACAGAGAAGCACGGAGCAGGACGGGGGGGGGGGGAGGATGGAAAGCACAGAGGAGCACGGAGCAGGACGGGGGGAGGATGGAAAGCACGGAGCAGGACGGGAGGGGGATGGAGGGCACAGAGGAGCACGAAGCAGGTCGGGGGGAGGATGGACAGCACAGAGGAGCACGGAGCAGGACGGGGGGGCACAGGAGGACGGAGAAGGAAGGGGGAGCACAGAGTAGAATGGGGGAGCACAGAGCTGGATGGGGGAGCAAGGAGCAGGACGGGGGCAGCACAGAGCAGGACAGCGGTTTATACACCCGGCTTATACACGAGTCAATAAGTTTTCCCAGTTTTTTGTGGCAAAATTAGGGGGCTCGGCTTATACACGGGTCAGCTTATACAGGAGTATATACGGTACATTCTACAGGATGGGGGACGGCGACAGCAGGTTGGGGGATTGCAGCAGTTCTGGTGTTGGTTGAGGCGATATCTCCGGTTATGGTGAGGAGGCAGCGGGGTCATTGCAGGCTGTAGGCTTTCCTGAAGAGATGGGTTTTCAGGTTACGTCTGAAGGATTCACATCTCCTTTCCTTCACCGCTCCGTATATAAGCTGTAATACACTGCAGGAAAATGGCATATGGCTACAAGATGAGAGTTAGTGCTATGAATTCTCTTGTGCAACATGGCATACAAAGGAGGAATGACTATGCCAAAACTCTTCAAAGTAACAGATTCATTAAAGAAGCAATTCAAAAACAATTCAGTGAACAACACAATCGTAAGCAAACAACTCAACCTCAATTTACGTAAGGAAAAAGGATCTTTGGGAGGTCAACAGCTGAGAACCAAAACAGAGCCATTTCATTTCAATAACATCCCTCTTCAACTTCAATTAAAGTGTTTGGTATCTCAGACTACAATGTGTGCACAAATAGTAGAAAAGTGGCTTATCCTGCTCTCACCTTCTAACGCTCTGTCTGCTACTCCTCATCGCTGGCGATGTATCCCCAAATCCTGGCCCTCCTCATCACATCCCCACACTCATTTCTAACACCCTGCCACGATCTTCCACACGTTTTTGCAACCCTGTCAACCTCATACCTATCCATCCACACCCCCCTCCCCCAGTCCCCCTACCCGGAGCACTATGGAACGCACGCTCCGTCTGCAATAAACTGTCATTTGTCCACGACCTCTTTATCACCAACAAACTCTCCTTCCTTGCCATCACTGAAACCTGGCTCACCCCCTCTGACACAGCCTCTCCAGCTGCGCTCTCCTATGGCGGATTTCATCTTTCTCACACCCCTCGCCCCAGCAACAAACGTGGTGGAGGAGTTGGCTTACTCCTGTCTGATACCTGCTCCTTTACCCCTATTCAAATTCCACCCTCCGCTGCTATTCCCTCGTTCGAAGTGCACTCCGTCCGCATCTATTCCCCCTCCAACCTCCAACTGGCTGTCATTTACCGCCCCCCGGAACTAGCCATCTCCACCTTTCTCGACCACTTCACCACCTGGCTACTCCATTTCCTCTCTGCTGACATCCCCACCATCATCATGGGCGATTTCAACATCCCCATTGACACTTCCACCCCGGCTACCTCTAAACTTCTTTCGCTCACAGCTTCCCTTGGCCTCACTCAATGGTCCTCTGTGGCCACTCACAAAGGCGGTCACACGCTGGACCTTATCTTCACCCGTCTCTGTTCCCTCACTAATCTCACTAACTCCCCACTCCCCCTGTCTGACCACAACCTACTGACATTCTCTTTCCTCTCCTCTGTTAGTACGCATCCCCCACTCCACAAACTCACCCACCCTCGCAGAAATCTCAAACACCTCAATTTACAATCGCTCTCTGAGTCCCTCCTCCCTCTCACAGACATAGCCTCACTTAATGACACAGATGCTGCTGCCACATTTTATAACACCACAATAAAAACCACACTTGATTCGGCCGCCCCCCTCATGCAGAGCAAAACTCGTACAATCAACAGGCAGCCCTGGCTGACCGGCCTGACCAAAGAACTGAGACGGGCTTCCAGGGTTACCGAGCGGAGATGGAAGAGAACCCACTCCATCGAGCACTTCAACGCATACAAGCAGTCCCTTGCCAGCTTCAAGTCCACGCTCTCTGCCGCAAAACAAACTTACTTTGCATCTCTCATATCCTCCCTGTCTCACAACCCTAAACAGCTCTTCAACACTTTCAATTCTCTACTCCATCCCACAGCACCTCCTCCCTCTCCTCTCATTTCTGCCGAAGACTTTGCCTCCTTCTTTAAGCAAAAGATTGATACTATCAGAGAAGGCTTTGGCCCGCAGCCCCCAATGCCCCTCTTAGCCACTCAGCCCTGTTCTTCCAAAACCAGCTTCACCACCATGACAGAAGATCAGCTCTCCACTCTCCTGTCAAGATCACACCTCACCACTTGCGCGCTTGACCCACTCCCGTCCCACCTCATCCCTAACCTTGCCACAGTCTTCATCCCTACTCTCACACACCTCTTCAACCTTTCACTTACAAATGGTGTCTTTCCTTCATCCTTCAAACATGCCTCAATCACCCCGATCCTCAAAAAGCCCTCCCTCGACCCATCCTCAGCGTCTAGCTATCGCCCGATATCTCTTCTCCCCTTCGCCTCAAAACTACTGGAACAGCATGTATATCTTGAACTGTCCTCCCACCTTTCCTCCTGCTCCCTCTTTGACCGGTTACAATCAGGCTTTCGACCGCATCACTCAACTGAAACTGCCCTAACTAAAGTCACCAACGACCTACTAACCGCCAAGAGCAAGCGACACTACTCTGTCCTCCTTCTCCTGGACCTGTCTTCTGCCTTTGACACCGTAGACCATTCCCTCCTCCTACAGATTCTCTCATCTCTTGGCATCACAGACTTGGCCCTATCCTGGATCTCATCATACCTAACAGACCGAACTTTTAGTGTCTCCCTCTCACACACCACCTCCTCACCTCGCCCCCTGTCTGTCGGTGTTCCCCAAGGCTCAGTCCTAGGACCCCTACTCTTCTCCATCTACACCTTCGGCCTGGGACAGCTCATAGAATCCCATGGCTTGCAGTATCACCTCTACGCCGATGACACGCAGATCTACCTATCTGGACCTGACCTCACCTCCCTACTGACCAAAATCCCACAGTGTCTGTCTGCTATCTCAGCCTTCTTTTCTGCTCGCTTTCTCAAACTGAACATGGACAAAACAGAATTCATCATCTTTCCCCACCTCATTCTACCCCTCCACCAGGCCTATCCATCAATGTCAATGGCTGCTCGCTTTCCCCAGTCCCACATGCTCGGTGCCTTGGGGTGATCATCGACTCTGCCCTCTCTTTCAAACCACATATCCAAGCCCTCGCCACCTCCTGCCGCCTCAAACTCAAAAATATTTCCCGGATCCGCTCATTCCTCAACCATGAAACCACAAAAACACTAGTGCACGCCCTTATCATCTCCCGCCTCGACTACTGCAACCTCCTACTGTCTGGCCTCCCCTCTAGCACTCTGGCACCACTCCAGTCCATCCTACACTCTGCTGCACGACTAATCCACCTGTCTTCCCGCTATTCCCCAGCCTCCCCACTATGCCAGGCCCTTCACTGGCTTCCTATTGCCCAGAGGCTCCAGTTCAAAACCTTAACCATGACATACAAAGCCATCCACAACCTTTCTCCTCCATACATCTGTGACATGGTCTCCCGCTACCTACCTACACGCAACCTTCGATCCTCTCAAGATCTCCTTCTCGACTCCCCCCTCATCTCTTCTTCCCACAACCGCATACAAGACTTCTCCCGGGCTTCCCCCATACTCTGGAACTCCCTGCCGCAAAACATCAGACTTTCACCAACAACGGAGACCTTCAAGAAAAACCTGAAGACCCACCTGTTCCGACAAGCCTACAACCTGCAATGATCCTCAGTCTACTGAACCATCGCACGACCAGCTCTACCCTCTCCTAGTGTATTCTCACCCATCCCTGTAGACTGTGAGCCCTCGCGGGCAGGGTCCTCTCTCCTTCTGTACTTGTGTGTCCCTTCTCTAGCACATGTTTATTGTATCTGTCTATATTTTTCCCTTTTCATATGTAAAGCGCCATGGAATAAATGGCGCTATATAAATGTATAATAATAATAATAATAATAAAGTGAGAATTTTGACAGCATCACCATTTTTATGTATATTTTCCAACTCCATGCTCTATAAACTTGAATGCTTATTGGTCACAAAACCATCAAAAGTTTTCTTGAAACTAGGCAACAGGATCAGAAATGTGTGGAGAACAAAAAAAATTGAGCACATTAACTGCCATAGATTTGAGAAGAATCAAACATGAAGCGACCAGGAAGCCATTATCCTCCAGTGCTGCCATATTCCAGAACTGCAACCTCTCTGGAGTGCCCAGACATACAAGGTATTCAGTGCTCAGAGACATGACAAGGTAAGGAAGGCGGAAACCCAACCACCACTGAACAGGACACACAAGATGAAATGTCAAGACTGGGCCAAGAAATACCGGAAGACTGAGTTTTGATAGGTTTTATGGATTGATAAGATGAGAGTGACTCTTGACAGACTAGGTGGATGGACCCATGACTGGATCACTAATGATCACAGATGTCCACTTTGTCTCTGACATCAGTAAGGTGGAGGTGCGTACTGCTCAGGGCTTTGGAGTCATTAAGCCAAACCTTCAACTCAGACTACTCAATTTCCTTGACTCCAACCCCACAGCACTGGTCACTACTGAGCATGTATGTAAAGTGCAGCACAGATTCATCTCAACTAAAAGCCCAAATCCTTAGATCAGGAACAGAACAGACATTTATAGGACATTTTATAACGTTCCTAAATTATGATGGCAAAATTTACAGCACATCCTGCACTGAACTACTGTACCCAATCTACTATATAATTGTCTTATCCCGTCTGTCTGTCTGTCTAGGAAATCCCGCGTCACTGATTGGTCTGGCCGCGGCCAATCAGCGACGCAGGGCTAACTCTGCCATGTGGTCATGTGACTCACCAACTGCCCATGATGTACTGAACATGTTTTGTCAGTAAGGCTGTGTTTCCAAAGTCCGCTCCGCCCAAAGCCCCGCCCCCTTTTGAACGCGCGCTCATTCCGGATGTGTTCAGGAACACAGCGTCGCCGCAAGGGAATAGGACATGCTGCGGTCTAAAAAGACGCGCCGCATGTCCGGAAACGCAGGTCTTCCGCCTGCGTGTTTTGAAGCATAGTGGAGACGGGATTTCTTGAAATCCCCTCCACTATGCTGTAACATCTGGACGCTGCATGTTTGACGCTGCGCCAACGCACAGCGTCAAACACGCAGCTAATCCGGACTGTTTCCTGACTGTGGAAACATACCCTTACAGTGTCTGATGTACTTCTGTCATGTTTACTGAACACGGGTAATACACAGTGACATGAGGTAATGCACAGTAACATGATTTAATACACAGTTATATGAGGTAATACACAGTAATATGAGGTAATGCACAGTAACATGATTTAATACACAGTAATGTGAGGTAATACACAGTAATGTGAGGTAATACACAGTAATGTGAGGTAATACACAGTAATGTGAGGTAATACACAGTAATGTGAGGTAATACACAGTAATGTGAGGTAATACACAGTAATGTGAGGTAATACACAGTAATGTGAGGTAATTATTATTATTATTTATACATTTATATAGCGCCATTTATTCCATGGCGCTTTACATATGAAAAGGGAAAAATATAGACAGGTACAATAAACATGTGTTAGACAAGGGACACACAAGTACAGAAGGAGAGAGGACCCTGCCCGCGAGGGCTCACAATACACAGTAATGTGAGGTAATACACAGTGACATGATTTAATACACAGTAATATGAGGTAATACACAGTAATATGAGGTAATACACAGTAACATCAGCGACGCAGGGCAAACTCCGCCCATGTGGTCATGTGACTCACCAACTGCCCATGATGTACTGAACATGTTTTGTCAGTCACAGTGTCTGATGTACTTCTGTCACATTTACTGAACACCGGTAATACACAGTGACATGAGGTAATATTCAGTAACATGAGATAATACACAGTAATATGAGGTAATACACAGGTAACATCTAATACACAGGTAACATCTACTATATAATTGTCTTATCCGGCAGCGGCCAATCAGCGCCGCGGGATTCCACAAAAAAAATGGCGGCCGTTAGCGGCTCATCTGCGGGATGGAGGTCAGCAGCGAGGAGATGACCGGCGCGAGGCGCTCATCTCCCGGCCGCTAGCAGCAGAAGGACCTCGACCGACGGCGCCGCTGACCTCCATGCGGAAGGGAGGATCGGGATACTTCTGCTGCGAGCGCCCGCTCATGTCCCGGGTTCTCGCAGCGGAAGTACCCGCACAGGCAGCGGCGATGACATCCATACGGCTAGGATGTCAAGAGAGGACCGGGAGCGGCGCTGCGGGTCGGGATACTTCTGCTGCGAGCGCCCGCTCATGTCCCGGGTTCTCGCAGCGGAAGTAGCCGCATAGGCAGCGGCGCTCTCCGGTCCTCACAATACAATTTGATGATTGATCGCGGTCTTTCACCACGACGAATCAACGATCTTGCCACTAAACTTAAACACCGCTGTGTGGATTGGTCGCGGACGCTGCCCACGACCAATCACCGATTTGGGCTCCACATTTAAATAGCGTCCGCGACCAATCACTGATCTTGCTGCAAACGTTGAACAATGCTGTGTTGATTGGTCGCGGACGCTGCCCGCGACCAATCACCGATTAGGGCGCCACATTTAAATAGCGTCCGCGACAAATCAGCACATTCTTTGTCCCGGCGTGAAAAGGAACAAATCTACAGACAAACCCGCCCCCAAGCCGTCATTCACTGTGGTACACGAAACAAAATACCCCTGGCTGCAGCAGCAAATAGTCGTCATGTCAGCGGAAACAACAGCCGGCTGCAGCCGGGAAAATTACGTGCTAGCTGTGCGTCGTCTGCGATGTTGTCACAAGCACTATTCACAACGTGACGTCATAACAAAATTCATTCGGTGCCCTGGAGAGATACATAGTAACGTTAATTTAAAGTAGTGCACAACCCATTTAAACACTGCTTCACTGCTTAGGCGTGCACGGTCGGCCGCATACATATTCTAGAATACCCGATGCATTAGAATCGGGCCACCATCTAGTTTATTATATATTTTAGGAGTTGGAGTCGGTCCACTTTATACAGACTCCACAGCCCTGGTACTGCTATGAGCTGGTATTATTAAGGATGGACTCAAAATCAGTTCCCAAAACTAGTGCCAGTCTTTAGAAGACACTTCCTTAAAAAATTGGAAAAAGTCTCCATCTTACAATAACACCATGATTTTTCTGCAGGACAAATGCTCCATCACAGCATCAAAGTCTCCACTGCTTGGCTGCCAGTAAAGGCCCTAAGGGCGAGTTTCCACGATCAGGATTCCTTCAGGAAATGCTGCGTGTTTGGCGCTGTGCGTTGGCGCAGCGCCAAACACGCAGTTTCCAGATGTTACAGCATAGTGGAGGGGATTTCAAGAAATCCCGTCTCCACTATGCGTAACAACACGCAGGCGGAAGACCTGCGTTTCCGGACATGCGGCGCGTCTTTTCAGACCGCAGCATGTCCTAGCGTATTGCGGCGACGCTGCGTCGCCGCAACGGAATTTAACACAGGGCTATGTAGCCCTGCGTTCTTTCCGGATGTGTTCCGGAGGTGTCCGGAACACATCCGGAAAGAACGCGCGTCAGAAAGGGGCGGGCTTTGGGCGGTGCGGAATTTCCGCTCCGTCCAAAGCGCTGTGGTTCTGGACCGTGGAACCACAGCCTAAAGATGAAAGAATGACATGGCCCCTTCCTCACCTGACCTAATGTCATGGGTGTATCGCCACGAGGATCGTCGCGATTACACACTCTGACTTCTCACAGCTGAGTTGCTGTTTCTTTGTGTTTGGTAATGAGGGAGTTAATTTTACCTAGCTCTTTGCTAAGACTAGGTCCAGCCTCGCCCGGCTGCTTTTGATTATGTTCTAATTAGATTCCTTCATATACCTGCCAGTCTGCTTGTTAGATGCCGGTTGAAAGCCTTTATGTAGTCTAGCAGACTGGATCGGTTCTGAGAATACTTAAGCTAAGAGCTCCTTAGTTGTTTTTACTCTTATAGCTTATAGTTTATCTCTGAGACCTTAGGTGTTCCTACTGTGTGTGAGTGTTGTATGTAAGACTTTATTTACTTTATTTCTTGTCTTTCTTGTATGTCTTTCTGTACATTAACCGTTACCTGTTCATTCCCTTTGGTGGTAATTAGGGTCCTTCTTAGGACTAGATTACAGTTGGCAGGGATTGATAGGAGACAGGGTTTACGCTGGTGGCCTGGACCTCTGTACCTTTAACAGTACCTCCAGGTAGAGGGATTAGTTAGGACCCCAGTTTAGGGTCAGCATAGACCCCGGTCACCCTCTAGCCGGAGACAGCGTATAACGGATTCCGTATTGACCCACTGGACTTTCTGTCAGGTAATTCTATGTTATCATATATCTATGCGCATGTTATATTGTATGTTGCCCTTTTGATATAGATTACTGTCATCACATTATATATATATCTGCTATACAGCGTGACATTTTTCACCGGCCATACTAAAGATTCTCTCCAGCTGTCATGGATCCAGTAGCCCAGCTGGCCCGGCAGTTGCAGGGGTTGTCCATGGAGTTTGCAGACATTAAGTCCAAGGTTTTGTTCCCCCCGGAGCAAACCAGATCTGAACCTAAGGTTGCTCTCCCGGACAGGTTCACTGGTGGGCGGGACAAATTTTTTACTTTCCAGGAGGCATGTAAATTGTACTTTCGGCTGCGGCCTCGGTCATCTGGGAGTGAAGAGCAGAGGGTGGGAATTGTTATCTCGCTCTTACAAGGGGACCTCAATCTTGGGCGTTCTCTATTCCTCCGGCTCCCCAGATCTCCAGTCAGTGGATCGATTTTTTACTGCCCTGGGTCTGGTATATGATGATCCGGATCGAGTTTCCCTTGCTGAAACAAAGTTACGTAAAATACGGCAAGGAAATCGTCCAGCGGAGGAATATTCTTCTGAGTTCCGTAGATGGGCAACAGATACTCAGTGGAATGACCCAGCTCTTAGGAGCCAGTTTTGTCAAGGGTTGTCTGACAAATTAAAAGATGTGTAGGCTCAGTATGATTCTCCTCCATCACTGGAGGCTGCTATGGCCCTCGCTATTCGCATGGATAGACGAATTCGGGGAAGACGCGAGGTAACTCCGCCTCCCGTGATGACTCCACCTACTACTAAAGTCCCTTATACTGAGGTTCCCCTGGTCTGTTCTGAGGAACCCATGCAGTTGGGAGGGACATCTTTTTGTAGGAGGGAATTGGCGGTGCACCGCAAGACTAGAAGGTGTTTCTTTTGCGGGAGGAGAGGGACATTTTGTTGGGGGGTGTCCATCCCGGGCCTCTTTGAGCAAAGGAGTTAACCTGGGAGTGTGTATTTCGTCCCCAAATCCCTCTCAGTTTCTCGTGCCTGCGGAGGTGGTGATTGGTACTAGAACTGAGGGATTTCTGTTTTTCTTGATAGTGGGTCCGGGGCTAATCTGGTGGACGCTCGGTTTGCCCAGGTGCATGGTATGCAACTGAGTGTATTGGCCAAACCGGTCCGTATAGTCTCTATTGATTCTAGACCTCTCGGTCAAGGTAGCTTGGTACAAGCTGTTCATAACATAGATCTTCGAGTAGGGGCAAGACATAAAGAGCAATTGTCTTGTTATGTGTTGGAGGGTCTACCTACTCCTATTGTGTTGGGACTTCCTTGGTTGGCTAAACATAACCCAGTGATTGATTGGCAATCCGGAAAGATAAGCCAGTGGGGTGAATTTTGCAGGAATAACTGCATGAGCACGGTCATCGGTGCGGTTGTGCCTAGGACTTTGTCTCCTTTTCTGGAGGACTTTGGGGAGATGTTCTCAGAGGAGGGGTTAAAAGAGTTACCTCCTCATCGCGCATATGACTGCTCATAAAGTTGCTTCCTGATGCCTTATCTCGTAACTTTCCCAGGGGCCGGGAAGACGGATGATCCGGTTCCTATTCCTCAGGGGGGAGTTGTAGTGTCAGCTGTATGCTCTGAGCTTGAGGGGGAGGTATTGGGGGTCAGGGGGACGCCCCGGTGGGACCTTCCAGGGAGCTGATGTTCCAGATCGGTTAAGACTGAAGGTTACGGGGAACCGTTACAAACGGATGGCTGATAGGGGGAGAGTTTCTGGTCTAGATCTGAAGGTGAACGATCTAGTTTGGTTGTCTACCAGGAATATAAAACTTAAAGTTTCCTCCTGGGGTTGGGTCCCAGATTCTCGGGCCGTACAGGATCAGTTCCATAATTATCCTGTGGCATTTCGTCTGGACCTCCCTCCTACGTTTAAAATTCATAAAAAAGTCATTACTTAAAAAGTATGTGGCACCAGTCATACCGTCACCTCTACCTCCGCCTCTGTGGTGGTCAATGATAACGTGGAATTTATGGGTCAAAATCATTGACTCACGTCTCAGTCGCCGATCCCTTCATACTTGGTTCATGGAGGGGGATGGTCCTGTGGAGGAGGACGGGGTCCCTGCGTCTGATGTTAACGCAGATCGATTGGTTCGGACCTTTCACACAACTCACCCGGGCAGACTGGCCCTGAGGGTCCGGAGTCCCCTCGTAGAGGGGGAGGTACTGTCATGGGTGTATCGCCACGAGGATCGCGCGATTACACACTCTGACTTCTCACAGCTGAGTTGCTGTTTCTTTGTGTTTGGTAATGAGGGAGTTAATTTTACCTAGCTCTTTGCTAAGACTAGGTCAGCCTCGCCCGGCTGCTTTTGATTATGTTCTAATTGATTCCCTTCAATACCTGCCAGTCTGCTGTTAGATTCCGGTGAATGCCTTTATGTTAGTCTAGCAGACTGGATTCGGTTCTGAGAATACTTAAGCTAAGAGCTCTTAGTTGTTTTTATCTCATAGCTTATAGTTTATCTCTGAGACCTTAGGGTTCTACTGTGTGTGAGTGTTGTATGTAAGACTTTATTTACTTTATTTCTTGTCTTTCTTGTATGTCTTTCTGTTCATTAACCGTTACCTGTTCATTCCTTTGGTGGTAATTAGGGTCCTTCTTAGGACTAGATTACAGTTGGCAGGGATTGATAGGAGACAGGGTTTACGCTGGTGGCCTGGACCTCTGTACCTTTAACAGTACCTCCAGGTAGAGGGATTAGTTAGGACCCCAGTTTTGGGTCAGCATAGACCCGGTCACCCTCTTAGCCGGAGACAGCGTATAACGGATTCCGTATTGACCCACTGGACTTTCTGTCAGGTAATTCTATGTTATCATATATCTATGCGCATGTTATATTGTATGTTGCCCTTTTGATATAGATTACTGTCATCAATATATATATACTGCTATACAGCGTGACACCTAAACCCTATTGAGTACTTGTGGGCCCTACTTAAAGTGAACCTGCCACCACTTTTCTGTCCTACCAGCTAAAAATGTATGCATGCATGCGCCCTTCTGCTTTTCGGCTTTGCCGGCGTTGGGCAAAGCATACTGCGCACGAAACAGTTTAGTGCGTAAGTGCGATATCTCACAGCAATTATTTCATGTTCAAGGACTGCGTGCAGCAGCCGGGGGTGGAGTGAGTGAACCGAAGCCATGCCCATCGGACGGACCCCTTAGCAACATGGGAGAAATAAATAACACTTCCAGTGTCGGTTGCTGTTTCCGGTGCAGTCGCCCGGGATCTTGTTACATTGTTATGTGACGCGATCACTGCCGCCAATCGGTGCTGGCTTCATCTCACCGCGTTCGGACAAATAAAACACATCTGGAGTAATTGAGAGCTAATGCGCTCCTACATCCTCCAAGTACATGTGATAAGTCGAAGGCGGTGAGAGTGAAGCCAGCGCCGAATGAGTGCGACACTGCTGAAGTGGTGCTGGCACCGGAGACGAGTATTGGTGTTGCTATTTAACAAAAGGGAAATATAAGGATGAGAAGGGGTTTTTCCGAGTAGTTGACTGCCACTTTAAATATTCAGGTTCATTAACCTCTTGGATTGACCAACAGTGCTGTATTGCTCATAATATAAATGCAAAGAATGTCATTTTGTTGATAAGTAATGTTTAAAA
>JARQOD010000004.1:407710419-407776914 GCA_033576555.1 Oophaga sylvatica
CCCAGAAATAGAACTAGTATAACCTCTTTGGGAAAATACCGACACAGGGGTTAAAGATAAGTTTTGGGGTCACTTCAGGAAGCTCAGATGCTTTCAAGCCCTCCCTATTAGAACGATACCTGCACACTGATAGATGGGAAAATAATGTTTTCTTTGAGAATGAGAATAATGAAACTTGTGCTAACAAACCAGGTAACCTGAGGTGTAATGAAGATGAAGAATATCAGAACACTCCCCCCTGCGGAGAACCTACCGCAGGATATGCTCCCCACTAGGACAAAAGCCCGGATGGTGCATGATGAGTAATATTTCAAAGTTTATAGATTTGGCACACCGATTAGTATTACAGCATTCAGCTATATGGAACCTTCCACCATCAATGTATTGGGTATGTGGGGACAAGGCATTTAAGTGGCTTCCAGTAGGAGTCACCGGGAAATGCACCCTAGCTAGATTGACACCAGCCACCTATCTCATCACTCCAGATAGATTAAATCCATTGTCTATTCCAAAACATACACTACATAAACAATCTGCAGACAATAGACCTCGCCCAAATGGGAGACCACACATAGTGGAGATGGGGATAGCAAATAAATTTTTCAGTGCACTATTTATCTACCCTATGATAACTCAGACATGGGATAAGTTGGTAGAATCCACAGATTACCTAGATGATCAAATATGGGATATTTTAGATATCATGAATGGGTCCCTTGCAGTACAGAACCAGTTAATTATTGTTACTAACCAACATACCCTCGTGTTAGATTACCTGACTGCAGCTCAAGGAGGGATGTGCCAGATTATTGGACCTGCATGTTGTCATTATATTGATAATTCTAGTGTTTTAACCCTTAAACATAAGCTAGAGGATGTCATAAAGTTAAGGAAACTATATGATGAGGCAAATCTGAAGAATCAAGTTTCATGGTGGGCAAATACTTTCTCCTTTCTTAACCCCGCAAATTGGTTCAAAGGCATAGGGGGATGGCTGACTGGGATAATACAAGCTGGCCTACAGGTTTTATTGATATGTCTTGCTATCTATTTAGTTCTTAAATTTGTTTGATGTGTATTAAACGATGTACTAGGACACAGAGGAGGTATGAAGATGTGTATTGATCAAATGAAGGAACAAAAGGAGGGAAATGTGATAGCTGAACCAGGATTTTTTCTTAGAGCTAGCATTTTTCTAAAGTTCAGAGGCCTTGTTTTCTTTTTAACTGACAGGCTGACGTTTTACCAGGAGACAAGATAAGATGTTCCTATTTTAGTCAGTACAATACACCCCCCCCCCCGCCTGAGAAGAGACACTCTGTGCTAGGAGCTAAACAGGGCCAAAAGGCAAAAATGGAGTTCTAAAGTGAAACTAGCATTTTATGTTTATGTTGTATTAACTGCCATATATGGTAATTCCGTTTCCTGCTTCAGGGGTGTATATGAATCCCTTTGTTAGCAATAAACGGCAGAGCTTATTGACGCATCCTTTGGTCTGTGTCTTATTCTCTCTGGTACCACATTCCGAGGAGGAAAGGGTTAACGAGATAACAGCGACGACACACTGCTCCCGTCAGATTGGTCCGCAGCCCTCTCTGCCTTCTTAGGTTAATTTCACACAAGGTGGTTTTTTCGGCAGCAAAACCTGCTCTCTTGGCAGTAAAGAAGCTGCAGAAAAGCAGGTTTTGCTTACTTTTTCTTAAATGTTTCGTTACATTTGTCTCTTGTACATGCTGATAAAATTTAGTGACAAAAAAACTATATTAAGGTTTTGGCACAAAAACACAGCAAAAACCTGATACCTGCGTTTTTTCCACCACCCACTATGAAAGTGAGTATACTGGGACGTGGGGACTATATTTTTCTTTTAGTCACTCTGATTAACCATCAGGGGATGAGTTGTGGGTATACGGTCTGTATTGCATTGAGGTATTGAATAAAAGTTTCGTTTTATCCCTTTGTCAGCGAGTTGTGGAATGGAGGGTTATTTTGATATCAATTTTTAGTGAATTCAGGTACACAAAAGAGACATTATTTTGATTGTAAGGGACAGACTGCTGACTATCGTGCTCTTTTTAGGATATGGAGACTTCTGCGTGGCGTTTTCCATGCTTGCACAGATAGTTCTCCCACCAGCACAGCAGCAGTAAATGAAGCCCAGCCTTTGTCTTTTGTGTAGCTGCACACAGAAGATGTCACTAGCAGGAACCGGCTGGTAAGCTGCCCCCATGGACAACGTACTGTATAGACTTAGATAAAAAATGCTTTTGTCTATTGTCATTTACATTCAGCTGGGTGCTAGTAAATGTAAAGCATTGTATGACCCACATCGCAAGTATCAATTTAGAAGCAAAGGCTTTGGAGCGGTCACACCAGAAATTCTGAAAATCCAGGCAATGGTAACATAACACCGTGGTGAAACATATCATGCATCTTCCAGAGAAAATCAATTATCTTCAAACAAAAGTAAAATTCTATTTAAAGGCCCTCAGTATAATGCACTTCCTTAAGTGACATACGCTGATGGAATGCTAGTCATGTCGTCAATCAGGAAATCAGCACAGACTGCGGATCAAACCAGTACAGCCACCTATGGACTGGAACGCTATGGGAACCGTGGAAATGTGACAGAAGGGACAAGTAAGAGGCAGCAATTACATACACATTCCCAAATTCATTTTCCAACAAGTATGTCAGGTATTCCTGGACGATTTGTCAGAGTGGACTATACCTAGTATAAATATTCGCCACATAATACAGAAGAGTCATTACATGGCAATCAGGTCTGTCGTAGGCTGTGTCGCAGATAGGTTACAGCTACCCAAGACACTAATTCAGAGCGCAGCATGTGCTCCCCTGCTAAATAAGTTACTGGCACGTAAAGTTTTACTGAGGTCTAGAAAAGTCCTTGTTACTAATGTGGTCCACAACATCTTCAGCTTCTGCTAACACTACTGGTCTGTGGTGTGTGGCCCACCACTGGGATAGATGAAGTGATGGCTACGGTACGTTCTCACATGGCGGAAACACAGCAAAGCTGGTTGGACAACGTATCCCGTGTAAGAGATGAAGCATCATGATTAACATTTCACAAAATGGGAAAACCTCATTCGGACATCAGTCACACAGTCTGTATACGGAGAGATCAGTACGGACTAGCCACAGGTCTCCTGACATGAACTTGACAGCCTAATATATTCCACTGGAGCGATCACCTTCGGGTCAGAGGACAACCGAGGCTGCACTGTGTTACATGTCATGAATGAGGTTTAGTCTGAACCACAATCTCCTGCCTTATCAATGCTATGGAATAGGAGCCGAGGAGGCAAACGGACTGTCCTGATGAATATATGATCGCTTTTCAGTTCCAAGATGAAGGGTCGCTTTACAGAAAATAACCAGGCTAGGGCCTGCCATACACATTGGAGGGCTGACTGTTCAGTGAGCAGCCATCTCGGCTGGCTCATACGCAGGAGCTCGCTCGGCCGAGTGCTCATTTGTTATTCTGAACTGTTGATTTTTAAGATTTTAAGATCAAACATTATAATTATACATCAAATACCATAGTACAAACTTGTGAATAGAAATATGGAAAGTAGAACAATTAGGGGAACTGCTGGAAGGGAGGAAATGGGGTGGGATGACATGAGGGGGAGTCAAGATCCGTTTCTTGGATGAAATTTCTTGAGAGGAATTGAGGTTAGTAGAAGCTTGTAGAAGCAGTGGTAGTGTAGGGAAGGGAGTATGGATGCCACAAAGGGTGATCATGTGACCGTTACGAGGAAGCGGCCTCCAGACATGTCTGGCGGCCGTGTATCTCCAGAACAACAAGATTGGCAATCTGAAATTGTACATTGCGGATTGCCTCCCATCCCCCCGACAAGTTGTATGTGTCTCCTCTACACTTTAGATTGCAGATGGGTTCGGCCGACATTAGTCTCATGTGTGTGGGAGACTAAAGGGTACATCTGGGACTTTACAAAAAAAAAAAAAGGACCCAAGCACTAACAGGCAGGAAATTGCAACTTTGTGACTTCCGACGTCATTCTAACAGCCGGCTCCCCCAGTTAGGCCACAGAGATTCAACAGTCAATCAGAATGATGTCGGAAGTTTTGCCCCGTCTACAAAGTAGGACAGAAAAAGAGCCTCTGCTCTGTAGACATGACATCTGCGGTGGCTTCTGATTTATCTGTTAATAACCTGCTCATTTGTTTTGCTGTAAATGTGGATAAACACTACTGAATTTTAGCTGCTGAGATTTTTTGGCACAGGCCAATACCAAGTAATTGTACTATTCCTACACGAGTATCTTTTCAGTAGCCATTTAAAAAAGGTATCAACCACTGAATGCTGATAATTTGTATCATTCCATACAAATGCTCTAATATATCTACCAAGAAATCTGCAATGTGGTGACAACATTGATTTTTACAGAACAGAGGGAGAATCAAGAGGACATTTCTTCTCTCTAGTGTCACCTAATGTGTATGGTGACTGAACAGTTTTTGATTTGTTTGTTTAAGCCAAGACAAGAATGACAGATAGAGGTAGATTATAAAGTAAAGACTTCTCTGTCGTCAATCCATATAGATGTATTTATGAGCTATAAATGGAAGTTATTGACTATATTATGCCTGTACATAAAGTTAGTTGCAACATACACGGAACGAATGTGACATTCAATACATACGGAATGCTAGCTAAAGTATTTATCAACTAATTTCCCTTCCATAACGGACATATTACTTCCTTATCTGTACATGAAAATTTCAGAACTAAAACATGATTTGTGTTGTCACAAAGCCGTATCACCAATACACCAGAGACTGACAGTTATAGCGCACAAGAAGTTCTGAAACTACAACTCCCAGCAAGTCCTGACAGTCTTCAGATTTGTAGCGAGTAATTTTTTGCTAGTTGGTTCTTAAGAGTTTCTCAGGTGAGAGGCTCACACCATTCTCACCAGGTGACAGATGTCAGAAGTGACACTACAAGACACAGTGTAAATGATACCGGTGAGCACATCCGAACACCATAAGATCAGCCAGGCCACATTTTTATAGTCTTGTATATCAGCAGGTTAGTCACAGAAAGGGGATTCTGATGCAGGTCACGAGTCATCGACCTTTCTATATGATCCATCATATTAATTAGACATATTCCAAAATATCCATCCCAGCACTACAGCCGGAGAGACGCCAGCGCTGCAGACACTCGCCTTCAGAACTTATACTTCACCAGTGTACAAGAGTTTATAATTATGTCCCATAAACAGGAGTAGATGATCCAGATATGAAAATCTCACACCATGTCCCATCACACACCTGTATGAGGACTACACTGTACACGGTCACAGCTGCACTGCAAACACAAGGAGCACAGGCAGGGGTAATGGCAATGGGTGCAGCATGGGGGTGAGAGGAGAGGCAGACAGCGGGTGTAGTAAGGGGTGAGAGGTGGTGAGGCAGGCAATCGGGTGTAGCGTGGGGTGAGAGGTGATGAACAGGGAATCAGGTGTAATGTGTTTGAGAGGCGAGGCAAGCAGTCGATTGTATCGTGGGGTAGGAGGGTGGCAGACTGCCTGGTGTAGTGTCGGTGAGAGGGGAGGCAGTTAGATGTAATGATGGGTGAGAGGGAAGATGTAATATTGGGTGAGAGGGGAGACAGGCAGGCAGTCGGGTGTAATGTTGGGTGATGGGGAGGCAGGCAGTCGGGTGTAATGTTGGGTGAGGGGGGAGCAGGCAGATAGGTGTAGCGTTGAGTAAGAGTGGAGGCAGGCAGCCGGGTGTAGTGGGGTGAGGGACAGACAGCCGGGTGTAGTGTGGTGTAAGAGGGGAGGCAGGCAGCCGGGTGTAATGTTGGATGTAGTGTGGGGTAAGAGGGTAGGCAAGCAGTCAGGTGTAGTGTGGGTGAGTGGGGAGGCAGGCAGTCAAGTGTAGTGTGGGGTAAGAGAGGAGTCAGGCAGTCTGGTGTAGTCTGGGGTAAGAGGGCAGGCAGGCTGTCGGGTGTAATGTGGGGTAAGAGAGGAGGCAGGCAGGCGTAGTGTGAGGTGAGAGGGCAGGCAGGCTGTCGGGTGTAGTGTGGGGTAAGAGGGCAGGCACTCGGGGTGGGTAGGTGTAGTGTGGGGTGAGAGGAGGCAGCAGGGTGTAGTGTGGGGTGAGAGGGGGCAGGCACTCGGGTGTAGTGTGGGGTGAGAGAGGAGGCAGCAGGGTGTAGTGTGGGGTGAGAGGGGAGGCAGGCAGTCGGGTGTAGTGTGAGGTGAGAGGGGAGGCAGGCAGTAGGTGTAGTGTGGGGTAAGAGGGCAGGAAGGCAGTCGGGTGTAGTGTGGAGTAAGAGGAGGTAGGCAGGTGTAGTGTGGGGTAAGACGGCAGGCAGTCGGGTGTACTGTGGGGTGAGAGAGGGGCAGGCAGTCGGATGTAGTGTGGTGTGAGGGGGTTGTAGGCAGTCGGGTGTAGTGTAGGGTAAGAGAGGAGGCAGCAGGGTGTAGTGTGGGGTGAAAGGGTGGCAGACACTCGGGTGTAGTGTGGGGTTAGAAGGCAGGAAGGCAGTCGGTTGTAGTGTGGGGTAAGAGGAGGCAGCAGGGTGTAGTGTGGGGTGAGAGGGGGGCAGGCAGTCGGGTGTAGTGTGGGGTGAGAGAAGGCAGCAGGGTGTAGTGTGGGGTGAGGGGGTGCAGGCAGTTGGGTGTAGTTAGGGGTAAGAGGGCAGGAAGGCAGTCGGGTGTAGTGTGGGGGTAAGAGGAGGTAGTCAGATGTGGTGTGGGGTGAGAGGGGGGAGGTAGTCGGGTGTAGTGTGGAGTAAGAGGGTAGGCAGCAGGGTGTAGAGTGGGGTGAGAGGGGGACAGGCAGTCGGGTGTAGTGTGAGGCAGGTAGTCAGGTGTAGTTTGGGGTAAGAGAGGAGGCAGGCAGTCGGGTGTAGTGTGGGGTAAGAGGGCAGGCAGCAGGGTGTAGAGTGGGGTGAGAGGGGGACAGGCAGTCGGGTGTAGTGTGGGGTGAGAGGAGGCAGGCAGTCGGGTGTAGTGTGAGGCAGGCAGTCGGGTGTAGTGTGGGGTGAGAGGAGGCAGGCAGTCGGGTGTAGTGTGAGGCAGGCAGTAGTCGGGTGTAGTGTGGGGTGAGAGGAAGGCATCGGCAAGTCGGGTGTAGTGTGAGGCAGGCAGTGGGTGTAGTGTGGGGTGAGGAGGGCAGCAGGAGCACTGGGGTGTGAGTGTGAGGACAGTGGTGAGTGGACAGATGGGGTGTGTGGGAGGACGCAGCCTGTACCTGCTCATTGATCTCCATGGTTGCTGGGCCTGGCTAGTTGCAGCAGCGGGTACCTCCGGGGTCTTCTCGGCCTATGAGGGGGACCTAGCTGTGGCGGCGTCTCCCATCTTATCTCTGCGCTGTTCCTCCTCACTGTACCAGGATTGTTGCTCCCTCCGCTCGGCCTCAGTTCACACCCCACCCCGAGCCGCCCAGCTACGTAACACCCGCCGACCCGCGCCTGGGCGGAGCGGAGAGCTGTGTGACAGGGAGTCAGCTGTGACGGAAGCCGGCTAGGTCCTGATTCCGCAGAACGCGAAGTCGCTGTCATCAGCCGGGTCTCTCACCGCCCGCTCTTCTCGCGGGCTTGGCGCTAGGTCACACTGTAAGGTGCCGCACATACACAGCGACGTTTGGGACATTTGCACCTTTTTATGTCTTGCGCTTCTCCAGAGTCATCCTATTATAAAATAATGAAAAGCCGCCATGGCGTCAGCGGATCTCTGCGGGGCTCCAAGCCGGGCACAGAGGAAGGAGGCAGATGTGGGTCCGTGCAGCTGAGGCTGTCCGGGAGCTGCTTACATTCAGGAGGAATGCGCTGGTGGGCTCTGCGCATGTGCGGCCACTGCTGCTGGACTGACTGCTGAGGGCTTCACAGTAGTACGGGCCATCGGCGGTGCTGCTGACCCCAACGTGACTGCTTCACATATACCCACGAGATGGGGTAAAGAGACCTGCGAAATACGACTGTCATTCCGAATCCGGCTTTAAGGTCGGGGTCACATTGCGACAAACTCGCACCTCAACACCCGGCACTGCCGCCGGCACTCGGCATAGAAATACATGCAGCCGCACACTCCGATCCCGAGTGCCGGCGGCAGTGCCGGGTGTTGAGGTGAGAGACTCGCACGGGTTTCTCGCATCACACTCGCAAGTTTGACCCAGACTTGTGAATCTTCACATAGTGCACACTGCACGCTGTGAGGATTCTCCGGTGTCAGAATCAGAGTAGACTGTTTCCGGCCTGGTGTAAGACATGTCTGAGGCATGGACAGTGGGCAGGGCCGGACTGGGCCAAAAAAGCAGCCCTGCCACACAAACCCCACCAGCCCACAAATATAACACTCCTCACCCGATCAGTGAATTTCACTTTACTTTGTGGTGCCCTCACTCTCCTAAAGGAGATATTTGAAGACCACGTGAATGGCGCCACAGTGCGTATGATCGACCACAGCTGCATTTACTTGCTGCTCTACAGAGCTCCGATTTTCAGGATCATGGGGTTCCAGCAGTCGGATCTCCAGTAATTAGAAAGTTATCCCCTCTCCAGAGGAGCGTGGATTACTTGGGATAATCCATTTAAACAGCTTTTCCAATATTTTATATTTATTTGGCCATAGTATTATTGAAAATACTAAACCAACATTGACCCTCCCAAAGTCCAATGTCAAAAGACAGGAGAAGTGGTACTGTGCAAGTCATACAGGGCCGGCTCCAAGTTTTTGTGGGCCCCGGGTGAAAGAGTCTTGCGGCCCTTTTAACACATACCACAATTCATAATGCACAAATACAGAAGAGAAATATAGGTATAGATTTCACTTCTTACATTACATGAGTGATAACTAAGGTACAATAGGTCAGAAACCAGACAGTATATTGCTCCATACAGAATATGATGGGCCCCATATAATACCCCATATAATGCTCCAAACATAATGGGCCTCATATAACGCTCCATACAGAATAATGAGCCCAATATAATGCTCCATACAGAATAATGAGCTCCATATATTGCTCCATACAGAACAATGAGCCCCATATATTGCTCCATACAGAATAATGAGTCCCATATTGTCATGTGTGCATTGCCACGAAGATCGTCGCGGTTGCACATTTTGACTTCTCACAGCTGAGCTGCTGTTTCTTTGTGTTTGGCAGCTAGGGAGTTAATTCTGTCTGTGTCGGTGCTGGGACTGGGTGCAGTTTCTCCCAGCTGCAATTGATTATTTGTTGATTGGTCTCCTTTAAATTTCTGGTTGTCTGCTTGGGGAGTTGCCAGTGAAACCTTCATGCAGACCACAGATAGGAATGAATCTGTATAGACTTTAGTTGTGAGCTCCTTAGTTGTTCTAAGCTCAACTTGGTTAGAGTTTATTTCCCATACCATTTATGTTCCTTTGGTGTTTGAGTGTGTATGCAAGCGAGTGTTATCCTGTCTGTCTTATATGTCTAATCTGTGTATTTAGCTAAGATCTGCCCATATCCCTTTGGTGGTAGTCAGGATCCTTCTTAGGACTGTTTACAGGGTTCAGGGTCTGATAGGAGACAGGTTAGGTTGGAGACTTGGACCTCTGAACCATTATCAGTACCTCCAAGGTGAGGGATTAGTTAGGACCCAGTTTAGGGTCAGGTTAGATCCCGGTCCACCTCTTTCCTGTTTCAGCTCATCAAGTCCTCAAGATTAACCCTGAGTTCAGCAGATATCCTGTCAGGTAAATCTATTCTATACTTACATGCTGATGTTGCTATACTAGTTGTTGTATAGAGTGTTGTTCCTGTATTAATAGTTTACTGACATTGTATACATATCATTAGACAGCGTGACATTTTCACTGGCCATAAAAATTATCTCCAGTTACCATGGATCCAGTACCCCAGCTGGCTCTGCAGTTGCAGGGATTATCCATGGAGCTGACGGACATTAAGTCCAAAGTTTTGTCTCCCTGGAGCAAACCAGAGTTGAACCTAAGGTTGCTCTCCCGGACAGGTTCACTGGTGGGCGAGACAAATTTTTCACCTTCCGGGAGGCATGTAAATTGTATTTTCGGCTTCGGCCTCGATCATCAGGGAGTGAGGAGCAGAGAGTGGGAATTGTTATCTCACTTCTGCAAGGGGACCCTCAATCTGGGCATTTTCCTTCCTCCGGGATCCCCGGCTCTACTGTCTGTAGATCAATTTTTACTGCCTGGGATTGGTATATGATGACCCAGATCGGGTCTCTCTTGCTGAGACAAAATTACGTAAGATACAGCGGGAGATCTTTCCGGCAGAGGAATTTGCTTCTGAGTTTCGTAGATGGGCCACAGATACTCAGTGGAATGACCAGCTCTTAGGACCCGTTTTGTCATGGGCTTTCTGATAAATTAAAAGACGTTTTGGTCAGTATGAGTCTCCTCCTTCTCTGGAGGCTGCTATGGCCTTAGCTATCCGTACTGATAGACGGCTTCGGGAGAGGGGTGAGGTAACCCACTCCTGTTGTTTCTCCACCTACCACTAAAGTCCTTATGTTGAGGTTCCCTTGTCTGTTCGGATGAGCCTATGCAGTTGGGAGGGACATCATTTCGTAGGAGGGGATTGGCGGTACGCCGCAGGACTAGAAGATGTTTTTTCTGCGGGAAGAGGGACATTTTGTTGGAGAATGTCCATCCCGTGCCTTGTGGAGCCAAAAGTCGCGGGAAAACTGTTAATCCCAGGTTGTGTGGTGGACGACAACCTGGGAGTATGTATTTCATCCGCCAGTTCTTCTCAGTTCCTTGTACAGTGGAGGTGGTATTTGGGTACGAGAGTGGAGAGATTGTCTGTTCTTCTTGATGTGGTTCGGGGCTAATCTGGTTGACGCTCAGTTTGCTCAGGCTCAAGGTATGCATTGAGTGTATTGGTCAACCGATCCCTATATTCTCCATTGACGCCAGGCCTCTCGGCCAAGGTAGCTTTGTTCATGAGGTTCATAACATTGACCTTCGGGTAGGGGCAATACATAGGGAACAATTATCTTGTTTATGTGTTGGAGGGTCTACCTACTCCCATTGTGTTGGACTTCCTTGGTTGGTTAAAATAACCTGTGATTAATTGGCAGTCCAGAGAAATTAAGCCAATGGGGTGAGTTTTGCAAAAGCAACTGCATGAACACAGTCATCAGTGCGGTCGTGCCTAGTACATTGCCTCCTTTTTTGGAGGATTTTGGGGATGTTTTCTCTGAGGAGGGGTGTCAGGAGTTGCCTCCTCATCGCGTGTATGACTGCTCTATTAATCTCCTTCCTGATGCTAAGTTGCCTAAAGCTAGGTTGTATAATCTTTCTGGTCCTGAGAGGCAGGCTATGAAAGATTATATTTCTGAAAGTCTGGCCAAAGGGCATATTAGACCTTCATCTTCCCAGTAGCCGCGGGGTTCTTCTTTGTGAAGAAGAAAGATGGAGGCCTACGCCCTTGCTTGGATTTCCGCGAACTTAATCGGATTACTGTTCGAGATCCGTATCCTCCCTCTTTTTCCTGATCTCTTCAATCAAATTGTTGGCGCAAATGGTTTTCTAAATTGGATCTCAGGGGGGCGTATAATCTGATTAGGATAAAAGAGGGGGATGAGTGGAAAACGGCGTTTAACACGCGGAGGGACATTATGAGAACCTAGTCATGCCTTTTGGTCTGACTACTGCACCGCAGTATTCCAACATTTTGTTAATGACATTTTTCGTCACCTTGTGGGGCTGTTTGTGGTTGTATATTTGGACGACATTTTAATTTACTCGCCAGATCTTGTGTCTCATCAGGAGCATGTGAGACAGGTGTTGCAGATCTTGCGAGACAATAAATTATACGCCAACTGGAGAAGTGTGTATTTGCCGTACAGGAACTTCAGTTTTTGGGTTTTTTGGTGTCAGCCTCCGGTTTCGTATGGACCTGAAAAGGTGAGAGCAGTGCTTGAATGGGATCAGCCAGGGGATCTTAAGGCTCTGCAGCGTTTTTTGGGGTTTGCTAACTACTACCAGAAATTTATTTGTAATTTCTCATCTGTCGTCAAACCTCACTGACATGACAAAAAGGGACGGATTTTTCTAAATGGTCGGACAAAGCTTGCCAAGCCTTTTCTCTTTGAAGAAATGTTTTGCTTCGGCACCCGTCTCATCCAAAGATGCATCTCAGCCGTTCATTGTGCAGGTGGATGCGTCTGACGTAGGGGTGGGTGCTATATTGTCCCAGGGTCCGTCCCTGGTAAATGGCATCCGTGCGCTTTCTTTTCTAAGAAATTGTCGTCCGCCGAAAGGAATTATGATATCGGCAATAGGGAACTTTTGGCCTTAAGTTAGCTTTTGAAGAATGGCGTCACTTTTTGGAGGGGGCAGTCCACCCGGTTACCGTTATTACTGATCACAAGAACCTGTTGTATTTGGAATCCGCTAAGCGTCTGAATTCCAGACAAGCTCGATGGTCGTTGTTTTTTACCAGGTTTAATTTTGTCGTCACTTATCGCCGGGGTCTAAGAATGTAAAGGCTGATGCCTTGTCTCGCAGTTTCCCAGGGGCCGGGAAACGGATGACCCGAGTCCTATCCTTCAGGAGGGGGTGGTAGTGTCGGCTGTATTTTCTGAGCTTGAGGAGGAGGTGTTAGAGGTCAGGGGACGCCCTGCAGGACCTCCAGGGAGACTGTTTGTCCCAAATCTGTTGAGACAAAAGGTTATTGAGGCACATCATAATTCTGCTCTAGCAGGACATCCAGGGAGTAAGGTACTTTAGATCTCCTTTCTCGCCGGTTTTGGTGGCCTAATGTAATAAAGATGTTATAACTTTTGTCGCGTCATGTGGGGTGTGTGCTCGCTCTAAAACCCCTCATACCCGTCCGTCTGGGACCCTTTTACCCTTGAAACTTCCGGACGGTCATGGACTCATTTTTTATGGACTTCATTACGGACCTTCCTCGTCGTCGGGGAATACTGTCATATGGTGGTTGTTGACAGGTTCAGTAAGATGGCACATTTCGTTGCTCTTCCTGCACTCCCTAATGCTAAAACTCTGGCGCGGTGTTCATTAGGGAGATCGTAAGACTTCATGGGTTGCCTTCTGATGTGATGTCAGATAGGGGGTCTCAGTTTGTGTCCAAATTTTGGAGGGCATTTTGTTTAGTCGGGGGATGCATTGTCATTTTCTCGGCTTTTCATCCGCAGACCAATGGTCAGACAGAGCATCTGAATCAGAGCTTAGAGACATATCTCCGGTGTTTTGTCTCAGAGAACCAAGAGGACTGGTCTTCTTTCTTGCCTCTGGCAGAGTTCGCTCTTGACAACAGGCGGAGCGAGTCCACTGGTAAGTCCCCATTTTTTGGGGCATATGGTTTTCATCCCCATTTTGTACTTTCAATGGGGGGGGCCCTTCTGGGGTTCCTGAGGAGGAGCGTTTCTCGTCGTCACTTGCTTCTGTGTGGAGAGGTGTATTGAATAATCTGAGTGCGATGGGGAACCGTTACAAACGTATGGCTGATAGGAGGAGAGTTTCTGGTCCAGATCTGAATGTGAACGATCTGGTATGGTTGTCTACCAGGAATATAAAACTTAAAGTGCCCTCTGGAAACTGGGTCCCAGATTCATCGGGCCGTACAGGTCGTTTCCATAATTAATCCTGTGGCATTTCGTCTGGACCTCCCTCCTACGTTTAAAATTCATAATGTGTTCCACAAGTCATTATTAAAAGGTATGTGGCACCAGTCATACCGTCCCTCTACCTCCCTCCTGTGTTGGTCAATGATAACTTGGAATTTCAAGTATCAAAGATCATTGACTCACGTCTGAATCGCGGGTCCCTTCAGTACTTGGTGCATTGGAGGGGTATGGTCAGAGGAGAGGATGTGGGTCCTGGTTCTGATGTTAACGCAGATCGTTTGGTTCGGACCTTCCACAGAATCACCCGGGCAGGCCTGGCCCTGAGGGTCCGGAGGCCCTGTAGAAGGGGGTGGTACTGTCATGTGTGCATTGCCACGAAGATCGTCGCGGTTGACATTTTGACTTCTCAAGCTGAGCTGCTGTTTCTTTGTGTTTGGCAGCTAGGGAGTTAATTCTGTCTGTGCTCGGTGCTGGGATGGGTGCAGTTTCTCCAGTGCAATTGATTATTTTTGATTGGTCTCCTTTAAATTTTGGTTGTCTGCTTGGGAGTTGCCAGTGAAACCTTCATGCAGACCACAGATAGGAATAAATCTGTATAGACTTTAGTTGTGAGCTCCTTAGTTGTTCTAAGCTCAAACTTGGTTAGAGTTTATTTCCCATACCATTATGTTCCTTGGTGTTTGAGTGTGTATGCAAAGCGAGTGTTATCCTGTCTGTTTATATGTCTAATCTGTGTATTTAGCTAAGATCAGCCCATATCCCTTTGGTGGTAGTCAGGATCCTTCTTAGGATGATTACGGGTTCAGGGTCTGATAGGAGACAGGGTTAGGTTGGAGACTTGGCCTCTGAACCATTATCAGTACCTCCAAGGTGAGGGATTAGTTTAGGACCCCAGTTTAGGGTCAGGTTAGATCCGGTCCACCTCTTTCTGTTTCAGCTCATCAGTCCTCAAGATTACCCTGAGTTCAGCAGATATCGTGTCAGGTAAATCTATTCTATACTTACATGCTGATGTTGCTATATAGTTGTTGTATAGAGTGTTGTTCCTGTATTAATAGTTTACTGACATTGTTACATATCATTAGACAGCATGACACATATATGATGCTCCATACAGAATAATGAGCCCAATATAATGCTCCATACAGAATAATGAGCCCCATATATTGCTCCATATAGAATAATGAGCCCCATATATTGCTCCATACAGTATAATGAGCCCCATATGTTGCTCCATACGAATAATGAACCCTGTTATGTTTAGGACTGAGGAGGGGCAGGAGCAAAAAAAAAGCAAAGGTGCCAAACACCAGAGAGGTGGGAATAATAGGTTGCAGACCCCTAAACTAACGCACAACTAGAAGCAGCCGTGGGGAGTTCCTCTGTGCCCTGAGCCTGTCACAGCCGGAGGATTAGCTACCCTGAAGAGGGGGAAAAAGGGAAGCTTTCCCCCAAGTAGAAACCCCCAAAAGAATAGGAAGCCCCCAAATGCAAGGCAGTTAGAAAGATGAAACAGAAAAACAGACGGAAAATGAATGAGCAAAACGTTTGGGGCCCAAAAGTCTAGGTAGGACAGCACAGGTGAGATACGTCTGCAACCAGAGACAAAAAGAAAGCAAGCTGAATTCCAACTAAAACCAGGAAAATAACAATTGATCACCGGGAGGATCATGGGGGTTCAGTCACTTATATCAGGCCAGTCCGTCCCACTGTAACCCTTCTCAATTGCAGGTGGTGGACTTTTGTGTTCAACATAGGTTCAAACCCCGCAACCACCGAGGGGCCTCAGCTCCGAAGTGTCTCCAAAACAATTCACAACAGTACCCCCCTTGAGGGGGGTCACCGAACCCTCACGTGCCACCAGGCGATCGGATGAGTCGGTGATAGGCACGGACCAGTCTTTCAGCATGAATTCAGAAGCAAACACCCAAGAATTGTCCTCCTGACCTAGCCTTTTCACTTCCCAATATGGAGTTTGCCTAGCCAAACGAGAATCCAATATCTTCTCAACCAATCTCTAAATTGCCCTCAAACCAAAACAGGATCAGGGGCGAGCCTAGGAACCACTGGCTCGACAAACTTTCAATAAAGATTTGTGAAATCGTTGTGAACTAAATGTTCCAGGAAGAAAGCAAAGGAAGGAAACAGGATTAAGAATTTCACGTTTATAAGGTCCAATGAACCTTGGCTTAATTTTGAAGACGCAACTTTAGGGATATTTTTTGAGGACAACCAAACCAGTCACCCACTTTAAACCGAGGACCATCAGTCCTATGCCGTTGGCAAACCGCTGGGCTTCTCCTGAGAGAGAGACAACTTATTCACTACTTGACCCCCAAATTGCTGCATTCTTTCCAATTGGTCAACACCGGACGACAGAAGCCTCCACTGCCCTGAAGAAAATCGAGGATGAAAACGAAATTGCAGAAAAAATGGGCATCAAGGTGGCAGAAACAGCCCTATTATTCAAAGCAAACTCAGCCAAAGCAAAAAGAGACCCAATTACTTGTGCGACACAAAACATCTCAAAAAAAGCTCCAAGGTCTGGTTTGTTCTCTGTTTGTCCATTGGTTGAGGGTGGAAGCAGAGGAAAAAGACCTGAACTCCCGTTTTGGAAAAAAATGTCCTTCAACATCTGGAAACAATGGACTTCTTGTCAACACAATGTTCTCTGGAAACCCCGTGCAACGACCACTGTTGAAAAAAAGGGCACCAACTCGGGGAGATGGCAACTTAGGTAGTGTGTTGTGAATGTGTTAGAAATGAATTTGAGCAGAAGCTCCCTTGGTGGTTACAAACAGTATGAACCATTCAATGAAGATTGGCAATTCAGGAGTTACAGACTGGTCTTATATAGGGAGGTGCTTCTCCCATCATGGTTGCCGGTGATCAATTTGTTCTTGTCTCAACTGTGGTTCCTGGTTCACTTGGAAGCTTGCTGAGTCTTGCCTGCATCTTCTGTATCAGATATAGATATTTTCTGCTTTTATTTTGTCTTGCTTTTTGCATTGTTCTCTGCACTTCTGTGGAGGTCAGCCAGGTCCCTTGGTGGCTCGTGCTCCTCTCAGTTTATCTGAGCCACTGTTATTTGTTCATTTGCCTTTTCCAGTTTTTTTAGTGGCTGCGGCTTAGTTTTGATTACCCAGAGACTAATTTAGGTGGTAGAGGTCTTGTGATCTCAGGTGTTTTTGCAATTGGTTAGAGTTGGTATTTTTTAGGGTTTTTTGGATTGCAGTAAGTGTCCTTCCTATCCTTTTCTTTCTAGGAAGATTGGGCCCCAACGTTTTGCTCATATATTTTTCTGTCTGTGTCTGTATTTCCTCTTGGTTAACCGCCATTCATGTTTGGGGGCTTCCTATGTTCTTTGGGGATCTGCTCCGGGGCAGATAGCTTTCCTCTTTCTTCTTTAGGTGTAGTTAAACCTTCAGGCTGTGACGAGGCGTCTAGGACCAATTAGGAACGTCCACGGTGCCTTTAGTTGTGGGTGGTTAGTCAGGGTACTGCAATCCAGGAGATTCCAACCTCTCTGGTGTATTGCCGTTTTTGCCTGCTCTCCTCAGCTACCAAATATAAGAGTATCACCGGCCCAACTGAAAATTATATGGTACTCAACAGAAGGGAAAAATGTAAAAGAAAAAAAGGAAGTTGTCAGATTTTTTTTTTTTTTTTCTCTGTTTGTTGCAATTTTTTTCCCTTTTTTCTTGGGTGCTGAGGATGATTTTTTTTTCTCTCAATGAGTTTGCACAGTTGTCTGGCCGTGTGGATCAGCTTGCCATTTGAAGTTCGGAGTATGCTACCTATCTTGCAGGGTTGCCGGTTGTGGAACTGGATCCCCATGCAGATTTATTTTTGGGGGGATCGAGCTAAATTTCTGAATTTCAAAAATAACTGTAAGTTGTTTTTTGCCTTAAAACTAGTCTCAGGGAACGCGCACAGCAGGTTCAAAATTGTTCTCTCTCCTGGCGGCGATCCTCAGGATTGGGCTTTTTCCCTGACACCTGGGGACCCCTGTTTTGAGTAATGTTGTATGCATTTTTTCTGGCTCTGGGGTTATTGTACGATGAACTAATGTCACTGATCAGCTGAAAAAAACCTTGTTGGATTAAATCGGGGCTTGAGGACGCTGGTTCTACTGTCAGAAATTGAAAGGGGCAGTCCTGACAAATGGAATGATGATGCTTTGGCAGCCCTTTTTCGGAAGGGTCTGTAGAGATGTAAAAGATGTTATGGTGGGTTTCCTGCTCCCTCTGGTCTCAATGATTCTATGTCATTAGCGATTCAAATTGACAGAGTTTGCGTGGAGCGTAGAGGTATGCGTGGAAATAGTGTTGCCTTGTGAGCCAGCTTCTGAACCCATGCAGTGTGATGGAGCGGCTTCTGGGGCACAGCCGTCATGAGTTTCGAAAAACAAATGGGTTTTGTTTCTACTGTGGTGACGCCTCTCATGCTATTTCAGTCTGCCCTAAGTGGGGAAGAGTTTTGCACGCTCAGTTGTCTTGGGTAGTGTTCAGACTAAATTTCTGTTGGACTGTTACCCTGATTTGCTCCCTGTCCACATTTTCTGCTCAGGCTTTTGTTGTATTGGGGAGCAGCTTTAACCTGATGGATTTTGATTTTGCTAAACGTTGTGGGTTTCCCTTGATATCCTACGGAAGTCTATTCCCCTACTGGGGATTGATTCTACCCCTTTGGTGAGAATAAACCCAGTTCTCTACTAGGTGATTAATGAGGGCTGAACTGATCATCAGGAGAGTTGCACATTTTTGGTGCTGTATAATCTGCATGACATTATTGTACTAGGTTTCCCTTGGTTACAGTCTCATTATCCTGTTTTGGATTGGAAATCTGTGTCTGTAACGGTTGGGGCTGCCAATGTGTTGGTGCCAGCATCCTGTTTTTTTCTGCTCTCCCAGGCTCAGGATGTTCCTGACTTTTTGACTGATTTTTCTGATGTGTTTAGCGAAAGTAAATCTGCATCCTTGCCCCCCCATAGGAGCTATGACTGCGCTATTGAATTAGTGCTGGTAGTAAATTCCTAAAGGTCGCCTTTTTAACTTGTTGTATGAAACATGACGTATGCGGTCTTATATCAAGGAGTCATTGGGAAGGATCTATCAGACCATCCTCTTCACCCTTGGGTGCCGGTTTTTTCTTTGTGGCCAAAAGGATGGTTCATTAAGGCCGTGTATTGATTATTGTCTCTTGAACATATCACTGTGAAATTCAGTATCCGTTACCTTGATTTTGACCTGTTTTCCAGGGTGAAAGTGCTACTTGGTTTCCAAGCTTGACCTCAGGGGGGCGTATAACCTTATTCGCATTAAGCACGGGGATGAATGGAAGACGGTTTTAATACCCCGAGGGGCATTTTGGTACCTAGTGATGCCCTTTGGGCTCACTAATGCTCCTTCCGTCTTCAGTCCTTCATGAATGATATTTTCAGGGATTTTGTGGATAAATTGTGATTGTTTATTTGGATGATATCTTGATTTTTCCAATGACTGGGACTCTCTGTGAAAACTGTTCGGACTGTGTTCCAGATTTTGAGAGAGATGCTCTGTATGTGAAGGGATCAAAGCGTCTTTTTGGCGTACAGGGATCTCATTTCTGGGATTATTTTGTCCCCATCTGTTATTGAAATGGACCCGGTCAAGGTTCAGGCATCTGTGATTGGGGTCCAACCTACTTCATTAAAGGCTCCTTCGAGATTCTTGGGTTTGCCAATTTTTATCTTAAATTTATTGGTAATTTCTCTGTTATTGTTATACCATTGACTGATTTGACAAAAAGGGTTTGATGTGGTGAATTGGCCTCCTGAGGCAGTCTCTGCGTTTCAGGAACTTAAGAGAGATTCATTTGCTTCCTGTTCTACGGCGCTGATGTTTCTCTGCCATTTCAGGGGAGGTTGAGCTCTGAAATTGGGGCAGGTGCCATTTTGTCCCAAAGAGATCTGAGACCTCTAAAAAGTAACCCTTGTGCCTTTTTTTCTCGAAAATTTTCTCCAACTGAAACGTAATTATGACGTGGGTATCGGGAGTTATTGGCCTGAAGTGGGCTTTTGAAGAGTGGAGACATTGGCTGGAGGGAGCCAAACATCAGGTGATGGTCCTCACGGACCATAAGAATTGGTTTATTGGAATCAGCCAAGCGACTTAATCCTAGACAGGCCAGGTGGGCCTTGTTTTTCAACGTTTTAATTTTGTGGTTTCCTTTCTTCCTGGCACTAAGAATGTTAAAGGGATGCCCTCTCGAGGGTTTCCTTGCGGAACTCTCTGAGTTATCTGATCTGTGTTATTTTGAAGAGGGTGTAGTTCTTTCCGCCATCTCGCCAATTTGAGGATGCTGGAAGGGTGTCAGGAGGATAAACCCGAGCGCTGCCCTATTGGGAAATTGTTTTGTCCCAGACCGTGGAAAAGAGTGTGATATCTGAGATTCATTGTTCCGCGTTGGCCGGTCATCCGGAATTTTTGGTGCAGAGATTGGTTAGTCGGTCCTTTTGGTGGCCTACTTTGTCTCGTGACGTCAAGGATTTGTGCAGTCCTGCGGGAACTTGCTCTCGCTCCAAGCCTTGCTCTCGCTCTAGTGGTTTGTTGATGCCATTGCCTGGTGCCCAAGAGACCATGGACCTTATCTCTATGGATTTCATTTCCGACCTCCCTGTTTCTCAGAGAATGACCGTTATCTGGGTGATTTGTGATAGGTTTTCCAAAATGATACATCTTGTGCCATTACCTAGTTGCCTTCCTCCTCCGAATTGGTTGCCTTTGTTCCTTCAGCACGTGGTTCGGTTACACGGCATTCTGGAAACATTGTGTTGACAGAGGAGTCCAGTTTGTTTCCAGATTGGAGGACTTTTGTTCTAAACTTGGTGTTCAATTGTCTTTTCTTCGGCTTTTTTATCCTCGGAAACCCAAAGGACAAACTGAGAGAACAAACCAGACATTGGAGATTATCGAGTTGCTTTGTGTCTGCTGATCAAGATGGACTGGGTCTCTTTTTTGCCTTTGGCTGAGTTTGCTTTAATTTAAAAGGGCTAGCTCTGCCACTTTGATGTTCCCTTTTTTTTTGCATTTTTTGGGGTTTCACCCTCGATTTTTCGGGAAAAGAGGAGGTTTTTGTCTGTCCAGGTGTTGACTCGGGTTTTGGAGCGTATGCAGAGATTTGGGCAGTGTGGAGAGGTTATCCCTCTCTCAGGAGGGGGCCAGTGGTTTGCCAACCGGCATAGGACTGATGGCCTCGGTTGGGAAATGGGGGACTTGGTCTGGTTGCCCTCAGAAATACCCTTGAGGTTGCATCTCCTAAGTTTAAGCCCAGGTTATTGGACCTTATAAGATCATGGAATTCTTAATCCTGTTTCCTTTTGTTTACTTCTTCCGGGAAAATTTTAAAATCCATAAAGGGGTTCCAACAAGTCCTTATTGAAGAGGTTTGTCGAGCCAGTGGTTCCCATGGCTGCGCCCCCTGACCCTGTTTTGGTTGAGGGCAATCTGGAGTATGTGGTTGAGAAAATATTGGTTTTTCGTTTTTCTAGACAGAAACTCAGTATTTGGTTAAGTGGAGAGGTTATGGTCAGGAGGACCAATTCTTGGGTGTTTTTCTTCGGACATCCTGCTAGGAGACTGATCCGTGCGTTTCACAGAGCTCATCCTGAGACCGGGGTTTCCAATGGGGTTCGGTGACCCCTCCTCAAAAGGGGGGGGGTAAATGTTGTGAATGTGTTAGAAAAGAATTCTGACAGAAGCTCCCTTGGTGGTTTACAAAACAGTACTGAACCATTCAATGAAGATGGCAACCCGGAGTTACAGACTGGCTTATATAAGGGAGGTGCTCTCCCATAATGTTGCCGGTGATCATTTGTTCTTGTTTCAACTGTGGTTCCTGGTTCACTTTGAGCTTGCTGAGTCTTGCCTGCATTTCTCTATCAGTTAAGATATTTTCTGCTTTTATTTTTGTGCTTGCTTTTTGCATTGTTTCTGCACTTTGTGGAGGTCAGCCAGGTCCCCTCCGGGGGCTTGTGTCCTCTCAGTTTATCTGAGCCAATGTTATTTGTTCATTTGCTTTTCAGTTTTTTCAGTGGCGGGGGCTTAGTTTGATTACACCAGAGAAAAATAATTTTAGGTGGTGAGGTCGTGTGATCGCAGGTGTTTTTGCAATTGTAGAGTTGGTATTTTTTAGGGTTTTTTGGATTGCAGTAAGTGTCCTTCCTATCCTTTTCTTTCTAGGAAGATTGAGCCCCAACGTTTGCTCATACTATTTTCTGTCTGTGTCTGTATTTCCTCTTGTCTAACCGCCATTACATGTTTGGGGGCTTCCTATGTTCTTTGGGGATCTGCTCCGGGGCAGATAGCTTTCCTCTTTCTTCTTTAGGTGTAGTTAACTCTCAGGCTGTGACGAGGCGTCTAGGACCAACTTAGGAACGCTCCACGGCTGCCTTTAGTTGTGGTGGTTAGTCAGGGTACTGCAATCCAGTAGATTCCAACCTCTCTGGTGTATTGCTGTTTTTGCCTGCTCTCCTCAGCTACCAAATCATAACAGTAGTGGCACAAGATGTATCATCTTAGAAAACCTATCATAGATCACCCAAATAACGGTCATTCTCTGAGAGACAGGGAGGTCGGAAATAAAATCCATAGAGATATGGGTCCATGGCCTCTTCGGCACAGGCAATGGCATTAACAAACCACTAGAACGAGAGAAAAGTTTGGACCGAGAACAAGTTCCACAGGACTGCACAAAGTCCCCGACGTCACGAGACAAAGTGGGCCACCAAAAGGACCGACTCACCAAATCTCTAGTACCAAAAATACCAGGATGGCCAGCCAACGTGGAGCAATGAATCTCAGACATCACATTCTTCCTCCACTGGTCTGGGACAAACAATTTCCCAACAGGGCAGCGTTCAGGTTTATCCTCCTAAAAATCCTCCAAAGCCAGTCTCAAATTGGGCGAGATAGCGGAAAGAAACCAACCCTCCTTCAGAATATCAGCAGGCTCAGCTACCTCCGGAGAATCCGCAAAGAAACTCCTCGAGAGGGCATCCACCTTAACATTCTTAGTGCCAGGGAGAAAAGAGACCACAAAATTAAAACGTGTGAAAAACAAGGCCCACCTGGCTGGTCTAGGATTAAGTCGCTTGGCTGATTCAAGATAAACCAAGTTCTTATGGTCCGGGAGGACCACCACCTGAAGTTTGGCTCCTACCAGCCAATGTCTCCACTCTTCAAAAGCCCACTTCATAGCCAATAACTCCCGATTTCCCACATCATAATTACGTTCCGCTGGGGAAAATTTTTGAGAAAAAAGGACAAGAGTTACTCTTAGAGGTCTCCGGATCCCTTTTGGACAAAACGGCTCTGCACCAATCTCAGAAGCATCAACCTCCACCTGAAATGGTAGAGAAACATCAGGTTGCCACAGAAACAGGAGCAGAAGTGAATCTCCGCTTAAGCTCCTGAAACGCGAGAAACTGCCTCAGGAGACCAATTCACTACATCAGAACCTTTCTTGGTCTAGTCAGTCAGTGGGTTTCACAATACCAGAGAAATTACCTATAAATTTACGATAAAATTAGCAAAACCCAAAAATTTCTGAGGAGCTTTCAATGTAGTGGGTTGAACCCAATCACAAACGGCCTGAACTTTGCCCGGGTCCATTTCAATAACAGACGGAGACAAAATGAATCCAGAAATGAAACCTTCTGTATGCCAAAAAGACATTTTGATCCCTTCACATACAATGCATTTTCTCTCAAATCCGGAATACAGTCCGAACATGTTCCACATGAGAATCCCAGTCATTGGAAAAAATCAAGATATCGTCAAATAAACGATCAGAAATGTATCCACAAAATCCCGGAAAATATTGTTCATAAAGGATTGGAAGAAGGAAGGGGCATTAGTGAGCCCAAAAGGCATCACTAGGTACTCAAAATGCCCCTCTGGAGTATTAAACGCCGTCTTACATTTATCACCGTGCTTGATGCGAATAAGGTTATAGCCCCCCTGAGGTCAAGCTTGGTAAACCAACTAGCACCTTTCACTCTGGAAAATAGGTCAGAAATCAAGGGTAACGGATATTGATATTTAATAGTGATCTTATTCAGGAGACGATAGTCAATACACGGCCTCAACGAGCCTTCCTTCTTGGCCACAAAGAAAAAGCCGGTGCCCAAGGGTGAAGAGGATGGTCTGATATGACCCTTCTCTAAGACTCTTTGATATAAAATCGCATAGCATCATGCTCAGGTACAGATAAATTAAAGAGCCGACCTTGGGAAATTTACAACCGGGTACTAAGTCAATAGCGCAATTCATAACTCAGACGCAGACTTACTATCACTAAACACATCACAAAAATCAGCCAAATAGTCAGGGACAAACTTGAGACTGGGGAGAGGCAGAAAAAACAGGAGTGTCATTACGAACACATTGACAACCCCAACTGGTCATAGACACAGACTTCCAATCCAAAACAGGATTATGAGTCTGTAACCAAGGAAAACCCAGTACAATAATGTCATGTAAATTATGCAACACAAAAAATTTGCAATTCTCTTGGTGGTCCGGGTCAACCCGCATTATCACCTGGGTAGAAAACTGGGGTTTATTCTCCGCCAAAGGGGTAGAATCAATGCCCAGCAAAGGAATAGACTTCCGCAGGGGTATCATGGGAAAACCACAACGTTTGGCAAAATCAAAATCCATCAGGTTTATAGCTGCTCCTGAATCAACAAAAGCCTGAGCCGAAAATGTGGACATGGAGCAAATCAAGGTAACAGTCACAGAAATTTAGTCTGAGCACTACTCGAAACAAATGAGCGTGCAAAATGTCTTCCACGCTTGGGCAGACGGAAATAGCATGAGAAGCGTCACCACAGTAGTAGCACAACTTATTACGCTTTCGAAACTCATGACGCTGTGCCCCAGAAGTAACTCCATAACACTGCAAGGGCTTGGGCTGGCTCGCAAGGCCTCACAATTTCACGCATATTTCTACGCTCACACAAACGTCTGTCAATTTGAATAGCTAATGACATAGAGTCATTGAGACCAGAGGGGACAGGGAATCCCACCATAATGTCCTTTACAGTTTCTGCCAGACCCTTCTAAAAAAGAGCTGCCAGAGCATCATCATTCCATTTTGTAAGGACTGCCCACTTTCGGAATTTCTGACAATACAGTTCAGCGGCTTCTTGACCCTGATTTAATGCCAACAAGGTTTTCTCAGCTTGATCAGTAACATTAGGTTCATCGTACAACAACCCAGAGCCTGAAAAACACATCAACATCATTCAAAACAGGATCCCCAAGTGTCAGGGAAAAGGCCCAATCCTGAGGGTCGCCGCGAAACAGGGAGATGACAATTTGAACCTGCTGCGCTGCGTTCCCTGAGGACTTAGGCTTCAAGGCAAAAAACAACTTACAGTTATTTTTAAAATTCAAAAATTTAGACCGATCCCCAAAATAAATCCGGCAGAGGGATCCTAGGTTCCACAACAGGCAACCCAGCAAGATAGATAGCAATACTCCGAACTTCAGCAGCAAGCTGCTCCACATGATCGGACAAATGCTTGACTTCCATTGGGGAAAAAATTCCTCCTCAGCCCCCAGAGAAAAAAGAGAGAAAAAAATGTAACAAGCAAAAAAAAAATTTCTGAGAACCCTTTTTTTTTTTTTTTTTTTTTTTTTTACTATTTTTTCCATTCAGCTGAGTACCATAGAATTTCAGTATGGCCGGTGATTCTGTTATGTTTAGGCAGCTGAGGAGGGCAGGAGCAAAAAACCGCAAAGGCAGCCAAACACCAGAGAGGTTAGGAACTAATAGGTTGCAGACCCCTAAACCTAACCGCACAACTAGAAGCAGCCGTGGGACGTTCCTACGGTGCCCTAGACGCCTCATCACAGCCTGAGAGATTAGCTACCCTGAAGATGGAAAGAGGAAAGCTAACTGCCCCGGAGTAGAGCCCCAAAAGAATAGGAAGCCCCCAAACGTGTAATGGCGGTTAGACAAGATGAAAACACGAACACAGACGGAAAATAGAATGAGCAAACGCTGGGGCACAAAACTGTCTAGGTAGGACAGCACAGGAGAGAATACTATCTGCAACCCAGAAAAACCCTAGGAAAAACGCCAGCACTTCTGAATCCAAAAATGCTGAGACCACACGGTCTCAACCACCTATATCAGATCTCTGGTGTGAACACGCAGCTACCCAGCAGTAAAAAATCACAAGAACTGAGCAAATGAACAAATACAAAAAGAGAACAGAGACCAGCACAAGCCCCCAAAGGGGACCCGGTTGATCTAAAAAAGCAAGGCAGCAAAAACAAGGAAAATCAAACCACAGAAAAAAACCAGAAAATAACTTATCTGAATGATAGCAGGAGACAGCAGAAAGCAAGCTGAATTCCAACCAAGACCAGGAAGTAACAATTGATCACCGGCGAGGATCATGGGAGGTCAGCTCACTTATATCAGGCCAGTCCGTCCCACCTGATAACCATTCATCAAATGCAGGTGGTGGACTTTTGCTGTTCAACATAGGTTCAATATCCTAAGCAACCACCAGAGGGAGCCTCGGCTCCGAAGTCGTCTCCAACACGTTCACAACAGAGCCCCATATATTGCTCTATACAAAATAATGAGCCCCATATAATGCTTCATACAGAATAATGAGTCCCATATATTGCTTCATACAGAATTGAAGCGGTGAGCGGTCCAGCTCAGCCCAAACCATCTCGATTGAGTTCATGTCTGGTGACTGTGGAGGCCAGGTCATCTGGCGTAGCACCCCAACACACTCCTTCTTGGTCAAATAGCCCTTACACAACCTGGAGGTGTGTTTGGGGTCATTGTCCTGTTGAAAAATAAATGATGGTCCAACTAAACGCAAACCGGATGGAATAGCATGCCACTGCAAGATGCTGTGGTAGCCATGCTGGTTCAGTATGCCTTCAATTTTGAATAAATCCCCAACAGTATCACCAGCAAGGCACCCCCACACCATCACACCACCTCCTCCATGCTTCACGGTGGGAACCAGGCATGTAGAGTCCACCCGTTCACCTTTTCTGCGAGTAAAGCAGTAATCAAAGCAAAAGGTGGCTACTTTGAAGAACCTAGAATATAAGACATATTTTCAGTTGTTTCACACTTTTTTGTAAAGTGTAATGTATAATTCCACATGTGTTAATTCATAGTTTTGATGCCTTCAGTGTGATTCTACAATTTTCATAGTCATGAAAATACAGAAAAATCATTGAATGAGAAGGTGTGTCCAAACTTTTGGTCTGTACTGTAGTGCTCCATACAGTATGAGCCCCATATATTGCTCCATGCAGCATAATGAGCCCACATAATGATCCAAACACTATAATGAGCCCCATATAATGCTACAAACAGTGTAATGAGCCCCATATAATATTCCATATAGTATAATGAGCCCCATACCTTGCTCCTTACAGAATGGGCCCCATATAATGCTCCATATATAATGAGCCCCATATGATGCTCCATATATAATGGGCCCCATATGATGTGCCATATATAATGGGCCCCATATGATGCTCCATATATAATTGGCCCCATATGATGCTCCATATATAATGGGCCCCACATGATGCTCCATTATATGATGGGCCACATATAATGCTCCAGTATATAATGGGCCCCATATGATGCTCCATATACAATGGGCCCCACATGATGCTCCATTATAGAATGTTCCCCATATGATGCTCCAATATATGATGGGCCCCATATATTGCTCAAAACATTAAAAACCTGAAATCCTCACCTCTCCTCGCTGGCCGCTGCTCTGCTCCGGACTCCTTAACGTCGGCGTCTTCCGGCTCTCTGCACTGTGACTGTTGAGGCAGAGGGCGCACAGACGTGATGTCACTGCACCCTCTGACATGAAACGTCACAGTCAGAAGACGCCGCAGCGGAAGAGTGGGAAGAGGTAAGTATCGCAAGTGCCGGGGCCCTGAGCAAGCAGGGGAGGGGTGGACTCATTATTACCCCATGTGGCAACATTTCAGTTCCACAGCAGAGAAAGGTTATGTTATGGATCTGAAACGTTGCCTCATGGGCTAAAAAAAGGTCTGCCACTTTTTTTTTTACAATTTATCGGATATATATATACACACATATATATATATATATATATATATATATATACTGTATATATATACATATATACAGGACAGGAGAAGCATACACAGCTCCACAATATACAGTGCCTACAAGTAGTATTCAACCCCTGCAGATTTAGCTGGTTTGATAAGATGCAAATAAGTTAGAGCCTTCAAACTGCAAACGAGAGTAGGATTTATTAACAGAAGCATAAATCTTACAAACCAAAAAGTTATGTTGCTCAGTTGAATTTTAATAAATTTTAAACATAAAAGTGTGGGTCAATTATTATACAACCCCTATGTTTAATATTTCGTGGAATAACCCTTGTTTGCAATTACAGCTAATAATCATCTTTTATAAGACCTGATCAGGCCGGCAAAGGTCTGTGGAGTTATCTTGGCCCACTCCTCCATGCAGATCTTCTCCAAGTTATCTAGGTTCTTTGGGTGTCTCATGTGGACTTTAATCTTGAGCTCCTTCCACAAGTTTTCAATTGGGTTAAGGTCAGGAGACTGACTAGGCCACTCCAACACCTTGACTTTTTCCCTCTTGAACCAGGCCTTGGTTTTCTTGGCTGTGTGCTTTGGGTCGTTGTCTTGTTGGAAGATGAAATTACGACCCATCTTAAGATCCTTGATGGAGGAGCGGAGGTTCTTGGCCAAAATCTCCAGGTAGGCCGTGCTATCCATCCTCCCATGGATGCGGACCAGATGGCCAGGCCCCTTGGCTGAGAAACAGCCCCACAGCATGATGCTGCCACCACCATGCTTGACTGTAGGGATGGTATTCTTGGGGTCATATGCAGTACCATCCAGTCTCCAAACGTCACGTGTGTGGTTGGCACCAAAGATCTCGATCTTGGTCTCATCAGACCATAGAACCTTGAACCAGTCTGTCTCAGAGTCCTCCAAGTGATCATGAGCAAACTGTAGACGAGCCTTGACATGACGCTTTCAAAGTAAAGGTACCTTACGGGCTCGTCTGGAACGGAGACCATTGCGGTGGAGTATGTTACTTATGGTATTGACTGAAACCAATGTCCCCACTGCCATGAGATCTTCCCGGAGCTCCTTCCTTGTTGTCCTTGGGTTAGCCTTGACTCTTCGGACAAGCCTGGCCTCGGCACGGGAGGAAACTTTCAAAGGCTGTCCAGGCCGTGGAAAGCTAACAGTAGTTCCATAAGCCTTCCACTTACGGATGATGCTCCCAATAGTGGAGACAGGTAGGCCCAACTCCTTGGAAAGGGTTTTGTACCCTTGCCAGCCTTGTGACCCTCCACGATCTTGTCTCTGATGGCCTTGGAATGCTCCTTTGTCTTTCCCATGTTGACCATGTATGAGTGCTGTTCACAAGTTTGGGGAGGGTCTTAAATAGTCAGAAAAGGCTGGCAAAAGAGATCATTAATCCACACATGTGAAGCTCATTATTCTTGGTGCCTGAACTACTTCTTAATACTTTAGGGGGACCAAACAGAATTCTTGTGGTTTGAGGGGTTGAATAATAAATGACACTCTGAATTAACTTTTAACGTTTTTAAAAAAAAAAAAAAAATTATAAAATTTTTTTTTGCTGCAGTGCATTTCCCACTTCCAGGCTGATCTACAGTACAAATGTCACAATGCCAAGTTAATTCCGCATGTGTCAACCAGCTAAATCTGCAGGGGGTTGAATACTACTTGTAGGCACTGTATACTGTGGTAAGGAATGTAGAGTGGAGCTGTGTATATAGTACATAGAGGGACTCACCCTCGCAGACACGCTCATAGACACTTACACAGAGACGCTCACACACACTTAGATAAGTACATAGACATGCTTACAGACACTCTTAAAAACGCACGCACACAGACAGACATGCTTATAGACAATCGCACGGAGACTCGCACGGACGCACGCACACACACACGCTCGCATGCACACACATACACAGACATATATACATGCAGTCACATATATACTTGAATATATCAAAAGACTCGGCACTCAACTTAGTGATGCAAAATAGAGAAAATTTTTATTCCAGACAGCGTTGTGATAGCAAAACGTTTCGGTCCAGTAGGACCTTCATCAGTTGCTGTGCAAAAACAAATAATAAAAGTCCAGAAAATGGCAATAAAGAATAAATACAAACAAAGTATATACATATGGTATACATAGTTATTCAAGAGTATACTATTGCATAAGCATATGCGCACTCTTTCCCATAGGCTGCAGCAATCGCCCACCCAGACTGAATGTATACAGTGATGGCCAAAAGTTTTGAGAATGACACATATATTATATTTTCACATGATCTGCTGCCCTCTGGTTTTTATGTGTGTTTGACAGATGTTTTTATCACAGACAGAAATATAATAATTGCAAACATATGAGTAACAAAAGCTTATATTGACAGTTAGAATGAGTTAATGCAGCAAGTCAATATTTGCAGTGTTGACCCTTCTTCAGGACCTCTGCAATTCTCCCTGGCATGCTCTCAATCAACTTCTGGACCAAATCCTGACTGATAGCAGTCCATTCTTGCACAATCAATGCTTTCATTTTGTCAGAATTTTTAGGTTTTTGTTTGTCCACCTGTCTCTTGATGATTGACCACAAGTTCTCAATGGGATTAAGATCTGGGGAGTTTCCAGGCCATGGACCCAAAATCTCTGTTTTGTTCCCTGAGCCATTTAGTTATCACCTTTGCTTTATGGCAAGGTGCTCCATCATGCTGGAAAAGGCATTGTTGATCGCCAAACTGCTCTTGGAGGGTTGGGAAAAGTTGCTCTTGGAGGACATTCTGGTACCATTCTTTATTCATGGCTGTGTTTTTAGGCAAGACTGTGAGAGAGCCGATTCCCTTGGCTGAGAAGCAACCCCACACATGAATGGTTTCAGGATGCTTAATAGTTGGCATGAGACAAGACTGGTGGTAGCGCTCACCTTGTCTTCTCCGAATGAGGCGTTTTCCTGATGTCCCAAACAATCGAAAAGGGGATTCATCAGAGAAAATAACTTTACCCCAGTCCTCAGCTGTCCACTGCCTGTACCTTTGCAGAATATCAGTCTGTCCATGATGTTTTTTCTGGAGAGAAGTGGCTTCTTTGCTGCCCTCCTTGAGACCAGGCCTTGCTCCAAGAGTCTCCACCTCACAGTGCGTGCAGATGCACTCACACCTGCCTGCTGCCATTCCTGAGCAAGCTCTGCACTGCTGGTAGCCCGATTCCGCAGCTGAAACACTTTTAAGAGACGGTCCTGGCGCTTGCTGGTCTTTCTTGGGCGCCCTGAAGCCTTTTTGGCAACAATGGAACCTCTCTCCTTGAAGTTCTTGATGATGCGATACATTGTTGACTGAGGTGCAATCTTTCTAGCTGCGATACTCTTCCCTGTTAAGCCATTTTTGTGCATTGCAATGATGACTGCACGTGTTTCTTTAGAGATAACCATGGTTAACAGAAGAGAAACAATGATGCCAAGCACCAGCCTCCTTTTAAATTGTCCAGTGGTGTCATTCTTACTTAATCATGACAGATTGATCTCCAGTCATGTCCTCATCAACACCCACACCTGTGTTAATGGAGTAATCACTGAAAAGAGGTTAGCTGGTCATTTTAAGGCAGGGCTGCAATGATGTTGAAATGTGTTTTGGGGGATAAAGTTCATTTTCTAGCCAAATATTGACTTTTCAAGTAATTGCTGTTAAGCTGATCACTCTTTATAACATTCTGGAGTATATGCAAATTGCCATTAGAAAATATGAAGCAGTAGACTTTGTAAAAATTAATATTTGTGTCATTCTCAAAACTTTTGGCCATGACTGTATACTGTTCAGGGTAAAATTACGTCATTGCACTTTATTCCTATTAGTACCTTGCCATATATATGTTATATCACTCCTACATTTTTGGTCATTATAGGCTCTCACCTTACCTTCTCATACCTCTGGTTTTGGCCTATTTTTGTTGTAAACAACGGTATGCGCACTTTTTCAATATATAAGCTAGATAGTGACTGTATCAATTTTGCTTCTTCCCGTAATAGTATACTCTTGAATAACTATGTATACCATATGTATATACTTTGTTTGTATTTATTCTTTATTGCCATTTTCTGGACTTTTATTATTTGTTTTTGCACAGCAACTGATGAAGGTCCTACTGGACCGAAACGTTTTGCTATCACAGCGCTGTCTGGAATAAAAATTTCCTCTATTTTGCATCACTAAGTTGAGTGCCGAGTCTTTTGATATATTGATTACGGTTTGGGAACCTACTTTGGCACCTTCTTGTCAGCTGTGCACACGTCTTTTTGCATACATATATACTTGAAGACTTAAAAAATCTTATAAAATTCATATGTACAGACATATAAATATACAGAAACAAGATACATGTACATGTGCACACTTATTAGGGGAGGTTTTTTTTAACCTTCCCCGACTTTTCTCTGGCCCACAGGCTCCTTTGAAAGTCCTCTCCAGCAGGAAGATAGATGGTAGTGCAGGGCGCGCTGCATTATATCATTTTAGTAGACAGGGCCGTGTCTGCTAGCTGTGGTGCAGCCGGGCCAGCACAGAAACAAGATGTAAAGGCGCAGTGCTGGCGCGGTGAAAGAAGCAGCCGGTCTTGGGTCCCTGCGCATCTGCTGGAGGAGCTGCTCGGGGGGCATGTGCCCCCCCGGCCCAGCCTGTTCCTCACTCCATCGTCGGCCGTGCAGAGGAGCGGATCCCTGGCTGGGGTGAGTAGCGCAGGAAAGAGAAAAAAAAAGTTGCCCTGACGCCAGTACTGGCCAGCGTCAGACTGAAGAGCCCTGCGCGCGCTGGGGCGGCCCTTTCAAACTTGTTACTGAAGGCCCTGCATGCGCGCACTTTTCTGCTTGTACACACTGACGGGGCCGCTGAGGCGAACACGTACTGACAAGTGCCTCAGCGGCTCTTGTCAGCATGTTCAAGGGAGAGAGTGCGCACACACAGGGCCTCTAGCAAGAAGTTTTAAAGGGTCGGCGGACCGCATCCCACTTTGTATTACAGAGCCGCCAGCCCACCGAGCATCTGCCCGGCTCAGCAGATTAGCAATCCGGGCTTGCAGTGTGGTGCGACTGTGGCCGGGAGTGTATATAGCACATACATGCAGTCACATGACGTCCCGATACCGGCTCTGGGGAATACTCATAGCATGCAGTGTGTGCACTGTAAGGATTCACACAGAGTGACTTCAGACTTGTTGTTCTAGACCGGACAACCCTTTAATATCAGTAGAAAGGTGTTTTAAATATGTTGATCAACTGTACTCCTTTTATATCGCGGTAGGGCATTGCACAGTCTGACTGCTCTAACTGTAAAGAACCCTTTACTGTTTAGCTGCCGGAATTGCCTTTCTTCCACCCGTAATGAGTGCCCCTGGTCCTTGGGTGGGGGAGGGGATTACTAAGGGCTGATGTTAGAGCTTTGCAGGGCACGTGAGTTATGATTTGGTAGCCGAGGAGGACAGAGGCAAAAAACAGCAAAGGCAGCCAAACATCCAGAGAGGTTGGGAACTAATGGGTTGAAGATCACTAAACTAACCGCACAACTAGAAGCAGCCGTGGGACATACCTACGATGACCTAGATGCCTCAGCACAGCCAGAGAGCTGACTACACCTACAGATAGAAACAGGAAAGCTAACTTCCCCAGAGTAGAGCCCCAAAGGAATAGGTAGCCCCCAAACATATAATGGCGGTTAGACAAGACGAAATACAAACGCAGGCAGAAAATAGAGAGCAAACGCTGGGGCCAAACAATGCCTAGATAGGACAGGACAGAATACTATCTGCAACCCAGCAAAACCCTAGAAAAACTTCCAACATTTCTGATTTCAAAAATGCTGAGATCACACGATCTCGCCACCCGCTAAATCAGATCTCTGGTGTGAACAAGCGGCTAACCCGCAGCCACTCAAATAGCAGGGACAGAGCAATTGAACAATAAACAGTGGCTACTGAAAAACAGAGAGTAGCACAGGCCCTTGGAGGGGAACCCGGCTAACCACCCACAAAAGTGCAGACAAAAAATGGAAATAGCAAACACGATAGAAACAAGCAGCAAATAACTTATCTGAAAGTAGCAGACGAAGGCAAGACACCAGCTGACTTCCAAATGAACCAGGAAACAACAATTGATCACCGGCGAGGATCATGGGATGTCAGCTCACTTATATCAGCCCAGTCCATTTCTCCTGATTGCTAGTCCTCGCTTCCAGGTGCGGAAGCCTTGTAATTCAATACAGTTTCAATACCGTCAGCAACCACCAGAGGGAGCCTCCGCTCAGAAGTCGTCTCCAGAACGTTCACAACACACGTGTTCCCGGTGTCTTCACCATCAGAAGTAGTCCGGGGAGCAGGGATAGGTAGGGCGCCCCTATCTTTCAGGATAGAGAAGGAGTCCCTAGCCCCGGGATATCCTGCAACAGTGCCATGAGAAATACAGGTATATATAATTACATAAAATAAAAGGGATAATAAAAGAAAATTACTAAACCTGATGTCACGGAAATGGTTCCGAATTTAGCGGAGGAAGGTACTTATTAAGGAATGGACGGAACCCACAGAAAGCTGTAAGTTCCAGGACTGACAAATCACCCAAACCCAATTTCTGCTTTTTATTAGATCAAAGTTATGCTCACATACCTCCTTTTGGTGAGCTCATGTGGGGGCTGGTTGTGGTATGTGCTGGGTGTTTCAGAATTTTATGAAATCCCCAACTTCTGGAAGATCCCTGGCAGGAAATATTGTCGTCATGTTTCTTATCGTGATTTTACCATTATATCGGGAGTAAACATGAGCTAGATAATATCATCCATCATCTTTTAAGTTGGAGGGGTTATAATGGACTTGTAGTAATTTAAATGAATTCGCTATGTTTGTCCCTTCGCTACTACGCGGAAAATATATCTCCCACAAATATTAGATTGATGCAGACCTCAATGTTCATCTCTGACCACTGGTTCTGAAGTGTCTCAGAAAGATTCTTTGATCAGAGGAAGCTCTTTGGAAGCGTACTTCCCCACCTCTGCCTAAACCAATCGCAGACTTGGTGTCTTTTCCACAACAAATCTCCATGCTGTAATTACCTGGTCACTGCAGGAGGCCCCTATTACAATGGAGATACAAGCGTCAGCTCTCTCTCTTACTTCCCCTGTTTAATTAGTTTCTTCTCTAATGATAATTATTAATGTTAATTAGTTCCATGTGTTCAATGTGAGAGTGATATGTCCTCTCTCGGAGAAGTCTTAGGCATTTTTAATTTTTCTCCATGACAGAGGGGTAAATTGTCCTTGCCTGCCTGCATAATCTTTTCTTTCTAATGTGTTAATGATATGCCAAAGCAAATTTATTTTGTTTATTGGAAATATGGGAAAATGTGAGAGTTTGTGTGTGCAGCCACTTATACCTCTATCGTTTTCTGATTAAATATAGAAAAGTTCCTACTTTCAATAATGTTCAATGTTCTAGTTTATTGTTTTTCTATGTTAATTTCAAAAAAATATTGTATTTTTATTTAGTGCCAATTTTTATGTTTTTTTCTAAGGCGGGGTGGCTCATATGTCCTTTATAAGGGGTTATTCACATATCATTTTTCTTTATTGACCGATGGTATGCATGAAAAAAAAGACATGCCTTACTCTGGTCTGTTTGCAGACAGAATTTTCCCAATAAAGTGAATGATTTGATTTATTTTTGTATATAAAAAAAACAAATGATACATATTGTATAAACAGACAGGCCAAACATGGATGAAAAATTATAAAAAAATTTTGCGAATGAAAAAAAATACATTCACGTAAATCTTTTTATCGATCCACTGGGAATAAGTAACATAGAAGTCAAAAGACCTGTAAGAAAGCAATTGCTGATGCTGGTTGTAGCCTTTTGGTACCTGTTAGACATTCATGAAATAAAAAACTATTTATTTGTTTGTTTAAAAACAGTACCATAGAAAAAACAAAAAGAAAAAACAAAAAACTAGGCTGCCATTGATTAGTATGCCGATCAAAAAATAAAAAAAACATACAAAAAACACAAGAAGTGCGCCCAGTATGTTTAGGAGTGATAAGGTAAGAAATTTTTTGTTTGTCAGTTAATCTCATTGATGGTGATGTGTGTCAGGTCTCTTTATATCACTGTAAGCAATTGCAGACACCTGTGCTAATTAGTTTGGCAGGTGTGTCCCATGAAAGGCAAGACTACTTAAGAAGGCTGTCCCACATTATTAAGCAGCCTACATTTTCTGCCAAAATGGGAAAGAAAAAGGATGTGTCGGCTGCTGAGAAGCAACAAATTGTGGAGTGTTTAGGTCAAGGCATGACTACAATCAACATTGCCAAGACACTTCATCGTGATCATCGCACAATCAAGAAGTATGTAGCTGATTCACAGTACACATGTGTGCGTGCCGATAAGGGAAAATTGAGGACTCTTTCCTACAGGCAATGACGTCAGGTTAAAAGAGCAGCGGCAAAAAAGCCTTGTCATAGCAGCAAACAAGTTTTTGAAGCTGCTGGTGCCTCCAACGTCCCCCGAACAACAAGATGCAGGGTCCTTCAGAGGTTTGCAGCTCTGCGTAAGCCATCCTGTCGACCTCCTCTATCCACTGCACACAAGCAGAAACGGCTCCATGGGCCAAACAATACATGAAATCTGACTTCAAAACTGTTTTGTTCACCGATGAGTGCCGTGCAACGCTCGATGGTCCACATGGATGGAGTGGAGGATGGCTGGTTGATGGACACCCCATGCAAACACGGCTACGGCGCCAACAAGGAGGAGGTGGAGTAATGTTTTGGGCTGGAATCATGGGGAGAGAGATTGTCGGCCCCTTTAGGATCCCTGAAGGGGTAAAGATGAACTCCATAGTGTATGTTGAGTTTCTCAAACAGCACTTCCTGGCATGGTTCAAGAAGAAGAACCGTGAATTCCGCAGCAAGATCATTTTCATGCATGATAATGCACCGTCTCATGCTGCACATAACACATCTGCATCTCTGGCTGCTATGGGCATAAAAGGGGACAAACTTATGGTGTGGCCCCCATGCTCCCCTGACCTCAACCCCATTGAGAACCTCTGGAGCATCATCAAAAGGAGTGTCTATGATGGCGGGAGGCAGTTCACATCTAAGCAACAGCTCTGGGAGAGTATTCTGTCCTCATGCAAAACAATTGAAGCAGAAAACATCCAAAACCTGACAAATTCAATGGACGAGAGAGTTCAGAAGCTCCTTTCGAACAAGGGGTCCTATGTGCAAATGTAACATCACCTAGAATAAAGTTTTGAGTTGAAAACTGTTTGATTTCAGTTTGTAATAACCTGCTAATGCTTATAATTTCAAAAATGACCATTTTTTTGTTCTTTATTAAAATGAAAAGGTTGAAAACTCTGCTGTGCATAATAATTTGTAACATGCATTTTGAGTGCAGTTTGAGTGTTTTATTTTTGTAAAAATATACTGTTATCATAGGCAGTTTGTACAAAAACCTTTCAATTGTACTCTAATAGTTATTTGACTGGAAAATTACAATGACTGCAATTCATATAGGTAATTTGGGAAAATCTCAGAAAATATTATTTGCATAATAATTTGGAACACAGTGTACAAGAGTGGAGTGGGTCTAGATGGCCCTATTGAGCCCTACCAATCGACCCCTTCCTAGCAGCGGAGGTTGGCACCCTCTTGATACGCAACTGGCACCCCACTCAACGAAGGCTAACCCTGATGTCCCTATTAGTTAGTGAAGGACACTAACCGGAGTGGGCAGACCTGCACTACTAACACTACTAAATAGTGTTTATTTTCTGTTTTTTGTTTATAAACCTTAATAATAAACCTGCCTGGACATTTTAATAAAACTGCTTCCTGTGCCTACCTCAGCCGCAGCTGAGTGAGCACAAAACCCTACAATTGGTGCTAGAAGCACAGACACGAATCCCGAGGGGCAGTGTGACGCCCGCAGAGATACCACATGTCCTGGGTGAAAGCAACTGCAGGAGAAAAAGCTGACGACATGGAGGAGTTGATAAAGCATTTGTTGCAGACTAATCTTCAGCAGCAACAGCTATGGCAGCAGCAGCATCAACAGCAGCAGCACAGGCAGCAGATGGAACTCCTAGCCGAGGCGATCCGTGGCTGGCAACCGCCCCATCCCCAAATCCAGGTGATGACTCGTACGTGAGAAAGACGGTAAGGAGAGCCTTACAAAAGATGACCACAGGTGATGACATTGAGGCATTCCTGTTTTTGAAAGGGTGAAATTACCTTCGTTGCAGTGTCAACAGGGTTCTCTGAGAATGTGAAAATAATTAGCATGAAATGATAAATCCCCTGTGGCTCCAGCACCGATGCTCCGGGGGTCTCTGCCAGTCTTAGCACTGGGCTGCAGTGGTCTTGTGGCTTCAACATATATTATAGCTGTAAAGTGAATAATGACCATCAGGGACCCCAAACAGGGACCCCGAACCATCAGCCACGGAGTCAGAGCGGATTTAGCAGAGTAGGTTGGGGGACATGTAGGACTTTATTTTTAATCACTTCTTATTCTGCTGTTTTGGGGATAGGATGTAGAAATCGACAGCAATTCTGATAATGTTTTCTATTATGTGACCCCTTCACACGACCTATCATGTTTTTCACAGATGCCACGTGTCCCCGATTTGACCTGCGGTGCTGCACTCATATCCGTGTTTTCCCAGCAGCACAGATGACAAGGGCCAATACAAGTCTATGGGTCTGTGTAAACATGCCGTCCATGTGCCGTCCATGTTTGACATGGAAAGTATATGAGAAGCTTTGCAATTTCATTTCCATTATCCATACTGGAATATCACGGATGGCACATGAACAGCACACTGATGGCACACTTGGTGACACCGATATCGGTGTAACATGTACTTGTTTTATATAGACATGGGGCCCCACTTTGAATTTTGGCTAGGGCCCCAATTTGTCTAAAACCGACCCTGCTCATGTGATGTTGCGATCACTAGCGGGTTGGGGTATACTCGCTGGGCAGCGATAAAACATACGGCAAGACTTTCTTTAAAAGCTCATGGGGGTTTATTGCTCCCTAAACCCCAGCAGCACATACACAAACAGCCTTTAGATTCAGCAAAACAAAATAACAGTGTCCATAACAGGGCTCTGCTCCATCAGGTCTGTGGAACACACTCTTGGTTAGAGTCCAGTATTCAGGCTCGGTCTGGAGCCCAAACATACACAGTTCTCCAGGCTCTAGGTTACCTGCCTAACAGTTGCTCGGGTTTTCCTCAGCTTGGATTTATATAGGTCCTGGCCGTACTTCCGACCTTCAGTGCTCCCTGGCCTCTCAGGAGCTGTAGCCTGCTCCAGTCTCTCACATGTGCTGCAACCAGGAAGCATATAGAACCTTCCTGACCCACTGGGAGGTGTGTAGTTAACCAGTCCCACCCATCACTTCTGGTTAACCCTAAATCCAGCCCTTTACTAAAGATACAGGTTTGTGGACTACAAACCCCAGCAACCTGCTCTGGATTCAGATCTCAGCAGACTTCTGTCTGTGCGATACACACCTACTCCTCAGTAAGCCACTAGTTGGTACATCACACTCTATATACCAGTGCAATATTGTCATGCGTGTGTCAGGTGTGACTAGACAGTCATCCCGGATCTGGCTGTAGAAGGTCATTGCGATTAGATCTACAAGTATCTTCTTGATTTTTGCATCTCTGTTATGGAGTGATATCCTTCTCCCTCTAGGACCCAACAGTTACCTCGGTTGGAGCCGATGTTACTGCAAACACTAGGGGAAGCAGAGGCAGGTAGCGTAGTCAGGTGGCAGCCAGAGGTCGGTACACAGGAAAGGCAGTTCGGTAGCAGAGGAGCAGGCAGATAACGTAGTCAGGTGGCAGCCGGAGGTCGGTACACAGGAAAGGCAGTTCGGTAGCAGAGGAGCAGGCAGATAACGTAGTCAGGTGGCAGCCGGAGGTCGGTACACAGGAAAGGCAGTTCGGTAGCAGAGGAGCAGGCAGATAACGTAGTCAAGTGGCAGCCGGAGGTCGGTACACAGGAAAGGCAGTTCGGTAGCAGAGGAGCAGGCAGATAACGTAGTCAGGTGGCAGCCGGAGGTCGGTACACAGGAAAGGCAGTTCGGTAGCAGAGGAGCAGCAGGAGAAAGAGCTTGACTAGAGGTGAAAGCACAATAATCTCGCAATGACACACCCACAGGGCCAGGTTTATATAGGGCGTGTAATTGGCAATCAGAGGCCAAACGAGAGAGCACTGGGTGAAGCCGATCAGGAAGAACAGTCAATGGTATCTGGGTTCAGCAAGGAACTTTGTAGCCAGCAGAATAGCTCAGATGGTAGAGCTGCTGGCCAGTGGACAAGAGACACTGGGTTCGATTCCTGACAGGCGATACGGGGTGTTGTTAGATCTGCCTAGGGGTCTCCGATCCCCCTTAGTGTTTCAGCTTTCCCTCCCTCTCACAGTTGTTGTGCATCTTGCTTCTTCCTCACCCAGTGTGACAAATATGCCTATTTAGATCTATCGGCAGACAGAATTCTCCTATAGTTAGAAGTGCAGTCCTATGGTTTCTGTGTGCTATGTTTCAGGTTGTGTGTGTGAATCTTTGGAAACGCCATGCTTGAAGAAAAAAATAATTAACTATATATTAAAACATACCCTAAGTACATAAATGTGCTGAGGGCCCCTCCACTAATGTCCTTCATTGAAAGAGAAGAAGTTGCAAGATGGGAAGGCAGAGCAATCATAGCCGTGTCCTGACTGAGATACATGCATTGAGATTGGGACCCTATTTGTTGGATTTGCTGCACATGCAGGTATGTCTGCCATTGATGCTGCCATCACTCTGTGTTTATAAAAGACAGGATCGCACACACGCCGCCAGGTCCTGTCTCAGCACAAAACGACTGAAAATCTCCCCTGAAGATTCTTAAAGTGATGAAACGCGTCGGGAGACGCCCCTGGAATAGAGACCGCCCAACATGACACATGTATACGGAATGGATCTCCCCCAGGCGAAATGAATCATGCCCATAATATGAAACCGCAGATGAGTATCACAAATATTTGAAAACCACAGTGGGGGTTAATATTGACTGGGCCCAAGTTACCCTGTTACCCCCTGATGGGATTGTGTTTATTCTGCTATGAGGAGCATTAAAATTTATGGATTCATATGACAGGAGAATTATCCTTTATAGCTCCAAATTTTGAAGGAGCAATTTATCTATTTCCATAGAAACCAGGTTCATAAGGATTGTATATGGACAACGTGCACACAAGGGGTCATTATATATGATAGGTTTAAAACGCTTATTTCAGTATTAAGGCTCACTTTTAAGAAAGGAATATTATTCCTGACAAATACCGCCAATATAAAGGAAACTTGTTTGTGGTACAGTCCCATTTAATAGTGCGGGGAATATGTCGATATAGATGCACTGCTGTCCATTCAAGAGTTTCTGGTAAACCATTGGATTTCTTGTCTTTTAGATTATAGACACTTAAAGTTTGTTTGGTTTTTTTGTTATTTTGCACATGCACTTCCAGCACAAATTGCACTTTTGTTCTGTTTTTTAATAATAAATTAAAGGTTAAGTTTTAATATTTCAATCAGCTACTCTCTAAACCATTTTTGATTGAATACGATTGCCTTACATAGAGCTGCTGGCCGGTGGACAAGAGACACTGGGTTCGATTCCTGACAGTACTCCCCTCCTTCCAGGATGGCCTCTGGACATCTCAGGAGCTGGCTTATCTGGGTACCTCTGATGAAAGGCTCTTGTAAGTCCAGGAGCATGGACGTTGTCTTTTGGTTCCCATGAATTTTCCTCTGGTCCGTAACCTTCCCACTGCACCAGATACTGCAGTTTACCTCTGAATTTTCAGGAGTCCAGAATCTTATCCACAATGTATTCTTCACCACGGATCCTTTCTGGTGGAGGAGGTGGCTGAATTCTTCCTGGAAACGGGTTTTCACAGAAGGGTTTGAGCAAGGATATGTGAAATACTGGATGAATCTTTAGATTGTTGGGAAGTTTTAAACGAAAAGCAACCTGGTTAATTTTTGCAGAAATTTGAAAAGGTCCAATGAATTTCTGACCCAATTTGGAGGATGGCACATGTGTCTTAAGGTTTTTAGTGGACAGCCAAACTTTGTCTCCAACCTGAAGAGCAGGGGGCACTCTCCGATGTTTATCTGCCGCTTCCTTATATCTTTCCTGGATCTTGAGTAACATCTCTGATAGTTCCTTCTGGGACTCCTGTAATTTTGCAAGCCTGTCATTAACAGCAGGAATGGGAGTGTTCACTGACAGATTAGGGATAAATACTGGATGTAATCCATAGTTAGCGAAAAATGGAGTTTGAGATGTAGCGCTATGTATGGAGTTGTTTAGGCAAACTCTGCTGTTGGTAAATAGTCCACCCAGTCATCCTGAAGATAGGAAATGAAGCAACGGAGGTATTGCTCCAAAGTCTGGTTCGTTCTCTCCGTCTGGCCATTGGACTGAGGATGGAAAGCGGTAGAAAGATTCACAGTGACTCCCAAGGCTGTACAGAAACTCTTCCAAAATTTTGACGTAAACTGAACGCCTCTGTCAGACACCACGCTGTCAGGAATTCCATGTAACCTGAATACCTCTTTGATCATCAGTTCTGCAGTTTTTTCAGCAGTAGGAATTCCTTCCGTTGGGATAAAGTGGGCCATTTTTGTGAGTCGGTCCACTATGACAAGGATGACGGTCATTTGTTTGGAAGAGGGTAGTTCCACAATAAAATCCATGGAAATAGATCCCCAAGGCCTGGATGGAACTGGGAGTGGTTGCAGGAGTCCTAGAGGAGATGATCCTGGGGTCTTGTTTCGTGCGCATGTTAAACAGGTTGAAACATATTTCCTCACGTCCTTCCTACAATTAGGCCACCAAAAGAAACTAAGTAGTAAGTCTTGTGTTTTGCAACTCCAGGATGTCCTGCCAGTTTAGAATCATGGACACTTTTGAGGACTTCGAGGCGAGAAGATTCAGGTACATATATCTTGTGTTTCTGCATCCAAAACCCCTCTTTGAATGAAAGATCGACGTCTTCCAAAGGATGGTTAAGGAAAGAGTCCTCTTGGTACCCATCTTTAATTCTATTACATAGTCCTTTAGAGTGCAACATTCCAAAAAATTTTTAGGGCCTAGAATTGTATCGTCATTACTAGACCTCTCCTGAGGTTCCGAACACATCCTGGACAGAGCATCAGCCTTGCCATTTCTTGAACCAGGCCGATAAGAAATTATAAAATTGAATCTTGAGAAAAATAAGGCCCATCGTGCTTGTCTTGCAGACAATCTTTTTGCTGTACGGAGGAATTCAAGATTCTTGTGGGCCGTGAGGACAGTCACAGGGTGATTGGCACCTTCCAAAAGATGTCTCCACTCTGAGAAGGCAACTTTAATGGCCAACAGTTCTTTATTACCGATGTCGTAGTTTCTTTCTGCAGATGACATGGTGTGGGAAAGAAACGCACATGGGTGAAGTTGCATTTTGTCCCCAACTCGCTGAGACAGAATGGCTCCCACTGCAGAGTCCGAGGCGTCCACTTCGACAGTAAATGGCAATTCAGGATTTGGGTGTACTAACAATGGAGCAGATGTAAAAAGAGTTTTCAACTTGTCAAAAGCCTCCTGTGCCTCCGGAGACCAAAAAAATATTTGGGTCTTTTTTGTTAACGTAGTAATTGGTAGTATGATCCGTGAAAAGTTCTTTATAAATTTTCGGTAAAAATTTGCAAATCCTATGAAACGCTGGACGTCTTTTAAATTTCTTGGAACAGGCCAGTCCACTACAGCATTGATTTTGCTGGGATCCATGCTCAGACCTTCTGGGGAGATGATATATCCCAGAAATTGGATACTGGTTTGTTCAAACTCACATTTTTCAAGTTTAATGTACAGATGGTTCTCCTGTAGTCGTTCCAAGACTAACTGGACGTGCCTGCGATGCTCTTCCAAGGTGTCTGAAAATATCAGAATGTCATCGAGATAAGCCACAACGAATTGATCCAAGAAATCTCGAAATACATCATTAATAAAATGTTGAAAGGTGGCTGGGGCATTGCTAAGGCCAAAGGGCATAACCAGAGATTCAAAATGTCCATATCTCGTTCTGAAGGCGGTCTTCCACTCATCTCCTGGGCGAATCCGTATGAGGTTGTAAGCCCCTCTAAGATCCAGCTTCGTAAAGATTTTCGCAGAACGGAGTCTCTCAAATAGTTCAGGAATCAAGGGTAGCGGGTAGCGATTCTTGATATTGATATTATTAATCTCTCTGTAGTCAATACATGGCCGCAGAGTGGAGTCTTTTTTTTCAACAAAGAACAGGGGTGCCCCCGCTGGAGATGTGGAAGGTCGAATAAAGCCTTTCTCTAAATTTTCATCCAGGAACTCTCTTAATACCTTCAATTCAGGTTCGGAAAGATTGTAAATCCGCCCAAATGGAATGGTTGTTCCTGGCAGCAATTCAATGGGACAGTCGTAAGGACGGTGAGGAGGTAATTGATCTGCTTTCTTCTTACTGCAAACATCAGAGAACTGCTGATATTGAGGTGGTAGTTTCTCTTTCTTCTCATACGAGATCTCAGAGATTTGGACTTGTTGGAGAACAGGGGGGTCCTTATGACAATTATTCTTGCAGTAGTCAGATGGAAAGGTGATGGTCCTTGATGCCCAGTTGATAGAAGGGTTATGGACTGAAAACCAGGGGATCCCTAGGATAACCGGAAATTTCGGAGATGAAATAAGGTGGAAACTGACAGCTTCATGATGATCCGGTTCGATACAAATCTCAAGTTCGATTGTCTCATGCGTGACAGGTCCAGAAGACAAGGGTGATCCATCCACGGTTTCCATTTCAATTGGTGTGGATTTGGTCCTACTGGAAATATTGTTATCTTGTGTAAATTTTAAGTCCATAAAATTTCCTCCTGCTCCCGAATCCAACAGGGCAGAGCATTGTATTTTTTGGGTGTCCATTACGACTTGAATGGGGATTACAAAATGAGATGATGTAGTATGTATTTTGTCTGTTTCTGGTGTCACTGATGAGATAGTCTGCATGATGGAATCCGACTGCTGAGAAAGGTCCCCATTGCTGGCAGACCTGTTGTTGGTAAAGGCTATAGTCCTTTTGTTAGGACAGTTGATGGCATAGTGTCCAGGGTCCCCACAATAGAGGCAGAGATGTTCTGCACGTCGCCTCTCCTTCTCCTGTGCAGAGAGTGGTCTTCGGATGACATCGATCTGCATCTGTTCAGACACGCCTTGCGTCTTTTCTTGGTGGTCTGATGCTGGAAATGAGAAGCCAGGGCTATTCCCAAGTGCTCGCAGTCTCTCCTTTCTCCTTTCAGTAAATCTTTGGTCAATCCGGATACATAGTTGAATAAAGTCCTCCAACTGATCAGGGTCTCAACCCTGGCCAGCTCGTCTTTCACTGGTTCTGATAACCATCGTCGAAATTGACTTCTCTGGGCCGCTGAATTCCAGGTGGTGTCAGCCACCCAGCGACGGAACTCCGATGTATATTCCGCAACAGAGCGACGTCCTTGGCGAAAATTATGTAATTTGGTTTCTGCTTTGGCACAGCGGTTTGGGTCATCAAAAACTTGATTCATAGCTGCGGTGAAGGCTTCCAGGTCATTAAGGAGGTCATAGTCCTTTTCTACATAAGGTGAAGCCCAAGCAAGAGCTTCATCCATCAGGAGATTTATCATGAAAAAAACTTTCTTCCTCTCACTGGTAAAGGGAGCAGGTTGCATCTGGAAGTATATGCGGCATTGATTGAGAAATCCTCGGTACTGCTGGCGATCCCCACTGAACTTTGCAGGCAGCGGCAGCCGCGCGTTTGATTCGGACCCTGAATTGCGCACGTCCAGAAGTTGTTTTTGTAGCTCAATTACTTCCTGTTGTAGCACCGTGAAATCAGTTTGTAACTTGGAATATTTTCCTTGAGAGTCAGTACAAAAACTTTGAAGCTCCGTAACTTGCCGCCTCAGGGTGTTCACAGCGGACTCCATTTTGGCGCGAGATTATTCTGTCAAGATCCCGTCTGGGTTGGAGCCGATGTTACTGCAAACACTAGGGGAAGCAGAGGCAGGTAGCGTAGTCAGGTGGCAGCCGGAGGTCGGTACACAGGAAAGGCAGTTCGGTAGCAGAGGAGCAGGCAGATAACGTAGTCAGGTGGCAGCCGGAGGTCGGTACACAGGAAAGGCAGTTCGGTAGCAGAGGAGCAGGCAGATAACGTAGTCAGGTGGCAGCCGGAGGTCGGTACACAGGAAAGGCAGTTCGGTAGCAGAGGAGCAGGCAGATAACGTAGTCATGTGGCAGCCGGAGGTCGGTACACAGGAAAGGCAGTTCGGTAGCAGAGGAGTAGGCAGATAACGTAGTCAGGTGGCAGCCGGAGGTCGGTACACAGGAAAGGCAGTTCGGTAGCAGAGGAGCAGCAGGAGAAAGAGCTTGACTAGAGGCTGGAAGCACAATAATCTCGCAATGACACACCCACAGGGCCAGGTTTATATAGGGCGTGTAATTGGCAATCAGAGGTCAAACGAGAGAGCACTGGGTGAAGCCGATCAGGAAGAACAGTCAATGGTATCTTGGTTCAGCAAGGAACTTTGTAGCCAGCAGAATAGCTCAGATGGTAGAGCTGCTGGCCGGTGGACAAGAGACACTGGGTTCGATTCCTGACAGGCGATACGGGGTGTTGTTAGATCTGCCTAGGGGTCTCCAATCCCCCTTAGTGTTTCAGCTTTCCCTCCCTCTCACAGTTGTTGTGCATCTTGCTTCTTCCTCACCCAGTGTGACAAATATGCCTATTTAGATCTATCGGCAGACAGAATTCTCCTATAGTTAGAAGTGCAGTCCTATGGTTTCTGTGTGCTATGTTTCAGGTTGTGTGTGTGAATCTTTGGAAACGCCACGCTTGAAGAAAAAAATAATAATTAACTATATATTAAAACATACCCTAAGTACATAAATGTGCTGAGGGCCCCTCCACTAATGTCCTTCATTGAAAGAGAAGAAGTTGCAAGATGGGAAGGCAGAGCAATCATAGCCGTGTCCTGACTGAGATACATGCATTGAGATTGGGACCCTATTTGTTGGATTTGCTGCACATGCAGGTATGTCTGCCATTGATGCTGCCACTTCTGAGCTGGTGCTACATGGTGAGCAGGAGTCCAGTGTGGGTGTACTGTGTATGGGACACATCATAGCAGCTTGTCTCCTCCCACCAGCTCAGAGGAGCCAGAAAAATTAGAGTTCGAGCCTGCAAAGGGTAAAACTGGTGAAAAATGCAGAAAACAAATAGCCAAAAATAGTGTTATTCTTCATGGTCAAACATATGACAGTTGATTCTGAAGCGACCCAAAAGGAGAAGAAATATTTATGGTGCCATCCCGTCAAGTTCTGCTTTCAAAGACAAACAGTGGTAAAATAGCATATAGAATAAACCAGGTTAATAAAAATGTATAATATAACGGAATAGCGTTTTAGTGCCATGCACAGTCCTCTGACTTCAGTGGAGTTTTTTCTGAGAAAATAAGCAAATTGATTTTTGAACCAAGTACAGCAATTTACTATACTCTTGCAATTTTTTCTCCTTGCTGATAGGCTAAGTTCACTTTACTATATTTTCTGTCCAAGTGCTTACCGAGCAAAAACTAACATCATACGGACAGCACTAAGAACAATGTGTGATTCAATTGGCCGTTCAGATGAGCATTTTTTCAAGGAACAAATCTGCGCTTGAAAAAAATTGCAGCATACAGCAGTTTCTTGCGTATGTCAAATGAAACTAGTCTATAGGTGATCCCATAAATCACCGGATCATCATATTTCAACTCCCATAGTTCAACCAAAGTTCATCCGGTCAACTACTTCACCAGATCAACCTTATAGCATCCGTTTTTTACAAATACATTGTCATTATTAACCTAGAAAACTGTAATTTATGTCACGTGGACGTAAAAAACACACACGGATGGCACACATATCGCAAACGGATGACAATCGTATGAGTTTTCTGGATGAAACTCCTCCGGCAATTTTTTGATATTCTGGTGTGAATCTAGCCTCATTGTAAGGAAACCTTCATGTCTGTGGTATATATAAAGCAAACACTTAATCTTGAAATATTTTAATAGAAGTCACAATGAGTGTGGGATCTGTATGTAGAACTCTAGATCTATAGCTCTTTGTCCTAGCTGTTAAAACAAACGTCCCATTGTGCAAGAGTAGAGATGGAGTATGAAGGAATGCATTAAAACTTGTTTAACTTTCTACGCCAAACGCAACCTCTGTGCTTTGACATTCTGTAGGACTTTCAGTGGCAAAAGAAAATGTCACTTTATTGCAGAGAAATGGCATATGTACATTGTTTATTTAAATGATGAGAACAATGGATATGTATCCTTTCAGATCCTCTTGGTGAATATGGTTTATGTGGAATATGATTTGACTGGAGTTGTTTCTTATTTCCACTTGTATGTGTTAGGAAAAACTTTCCATCCAAAATATTTCTATTCATCTTTTTCAAATAGACAGTAAATGCCACATTAAAAATACATTGCGTTATGTAATGAAATATGAAAAAATCAGCGATACCAACATTCACTAGGATTCATACATGTCCAGATTTGTAGGAGTTGAAAAGGGGCAGACATCACTTCAGTGTGTGTAAGAGAGGCAACATGCTTTTCACGTTAATCATTACTCACAAAAAGAGGGATATTTGGCTTTCAGGTGAAATTTATGGAAAATGAAAAGTTCATGCTACAGTGATATTTTACCATGTAGGGCATTTAAGTAGAAGCATGAAATGGTGATTTTCTCATCTCATACAAATAATTGAAACAAAAGCCAATAACACTGGTGGGTACACCCCAAGTAATGTCAATGTCTCAATAACTTGACGTGTGACTGTGACCATCAATCACAGCTTGACAATGAGGTCTTGTGCTGTTCACAAGTGGAGTGTTTGTCTGCTGAGGCACGGCATCCCACTCTTCTTGAAGGGTGGCCCTCATGTCATTGAGGTTGTGGGGTATAGAGTGATGAGCCTCTACAGGCGACTCAGCTAATCCCATAGGATTTCTATGGGATTTAGGTCTGGAGAAAGTGCAGGCCTCTCCATTTTAGATACATCAGTCTCCAGCAGCTGTTCCCTAATGATGAGATGTCAATGAGCTGGAGCATTGTTGTCCATGAAGATGAAATTAGGCCTGTTTTGTACATGTAAAGGCACAATGTCTGACTTAATGATGTTATTCAAGTAGTAGGGGCTTGTCACTGTACCATTCACAAAGTGTAAGGCAGTTTGTTTGAACTAGACACATCTGCCCACACTGTATCACCACCGCCACCAAAGGCTCATCTGGTGACAACAGTGGCTGATACATAACGCTCTCCTTGACATCTCCAATATCATTGCGACCATCATTTCTGCTCAGCATGAATTGACTTTCATCAGTGAATAGCACTGAGGCCCACTGGTCCCTCGTCCAGCTTAGATGTTCCTGGCCCATACAATACGATGACAACTGTGCCTGGTGGGTATGGTCAAGTACCCTGGCAGGTCGTCTAGCACGCAGACCACACTTATGTAAATAGTTTAGAAGGATCTAACATGACATTGGGTGCCTCTTGCCTCCCTTAAATGTGCCTTGAGCCATGTGGCATTCATTATCCTGTTCCAAAGGGCATTGTTCACAATGAAGTGGTCATCAGTGTGGTATGTGGCCAAAGCACGTACACTTCTCTGCCTTTCTGTGACTCTTCCAGCCTCTATGTATCTCTGTAGCAACCTACTGATGACACTCTGTGACACTCTAAGCTCAGTGGCCACTTCTGTCTGACAGCATCCTGCTTGAAGCCTCACAATCGTCAGGTTCTGTTGATCAATTGTTAGGTGTCCTCTTGGTCCCATTATGTCAAAATGTGAATTCATGGATCAAACACTTGTTGTGAATTTTGCCATTAAGCTCCTTGTTAGAGACCAACAAGTTGTGCAAAATGTTCTTAAACATTGAACATTTGGGCATGTGCATTCAAAAGTTTATAAACGGTCACATTAAGTTCACATGAAAAGGTTACAGCGCATTTTAGGATCATCCTGAAAGTTCATTTGAAAGCCAAATATGCCTAACTTTTTGTGAGTAGTGTATATTCCCAAGGTTAAAAAAGTACTACCTTTTTGTTTCCTATAAACCATGTTACACCTGTCCATGTATGCATATGGTATTATAGCCCATCCACAATTGAGTGTCGTACGTTATGATTCATTATATTTCTTAGTTCAGTGTTCCCTGATTATTCTGTTTCAAGAACGTGTCTCCTAAGCCCTTATCTATTGCCAGCTTAACATACTATTGTGTACAAAAGGAATAATGTTCATTTGGTGACAGGCATACAGTATTACCGACAATTAAAGGGATTGTCTAGCCCTGTGGAATTTTCTGGATAGAGCTACAATTTGCCCAATTCTAACAGTGTGATATACGCACTCACTCTTAGGATTCTGCTCCACGTGCCGGTTTGAACTGTTGTCAAATGACCAGATGTAAGCAATTGGCATTGACACATTTCACACTCTTGGAGGATTGGGCAAGTTACCGTACATGCCAGAAATTTCCCCAGGGCTGGACAACCCTTTTGAACCAGTATTTTTCATGTACAAAATGTATTTTATTAGGCCACCATGCACTTTAAAGTCAATCAAATCTTATTTCGAATTTGCCTACCACCCAATGTATTTGGAGGCTTCTTCCTGACTCACCCCCAAAAGATGTACTTTGTATGAGAACTGAGTTAGTGGCTCTTTTCCCTCAATTAGAGAGTTGGTGATTGGCTGCTGACAATAACTACCTGCAATAGAAGATTTGGGTACGATTTCCCTGTGCCTGCCATGTGCACATTATGGTTTAGCTAAACTGGTTGGGTTTTCTTTTTATGGATTCTCTTACATGACATTTAATTATTACCAAACATAAATCTGACGTCACCCTGCAGTTTGTACTCTGCCTGTGACATGCGTGCTTCTGCACAAAGCTGTCTTTCCCCTTCTCTGCCCGCTTCTCAATTGAACTACTGACAATTTGGAAAAATGTATATCACTTTATCCTATGCTAAATGTGGCAAATGGTCTGAGATGGAATCTTCCAAAATCAAGGTGGTGGACAATAGTGTGGGTCGCCTGCTCGGACCACTATTTTTGCCAGAACAAAGGGCTTAACCAAGTTCAGCATTTGACAATCCTCATCAGTGCCAATGTCATAGACTTTAAAGAGTAACTACGTTTTTTTTTTATAATTTTTGTCTAGCGTGGAAAGTTATGAAACATTGCAAATCAATCAATCATGTGAGTGGCTTCCAAACAAGTACTTTTCCCCAGTCCCCAGTAACTACTTTTTTTTTTTAAATATATTCAGTTTCCTTAAAGTTTGTTATTCACAAGATACTTAAAGGGTATTCCCATCCCCAAGATTCTATTCCAATATGTAGTAAGTATAATAATAATAAGAGCAAATACCTCCAATTAGAAATTTAGTATAGTTTTTCTAATTTGCTATGTCACTTACCCCATGTACAGGGCATTGCAGTAACTTAGTATTATTATTGTTACACCTACTACATATTGGGATAGGATCTTAGAGATGGAAATACAACTTAAAATGAATTGCAGATTTTGGTGTGCCTAAATTGATCTTGTATAATAACTTCTGATAGTCTGTAAAATATATAAATGCTATTATGCTTTGAAATATGATCTTGTTTTATACTAGGCTGCACATTGGCTAAGTGGTTAGCAGTGTAGTCTTGCAGCGCTGGGGTCCTGGGTTCAAATCCCACCAAGGACAACATCTGCAAGGAGTTTGCATGTTCTCCACTTATTTGGGTGGATTTCCTCCGGGTTCTCCGGTTTCCTACCACACTCCAAAGAAATACTGATAAGGAATCTAGATTTTGAGCCCCAATGGGGACAGTGCCGATAATGTATGTAAAGCGCTGTGGAATTATTGGTTCTATATAAGTGAGTAAAATAAAATAAATATTCTATTATTCTATTTTAGAGAAATAACATCTACAGTATTTGGGACAAAACTATTTTTCAGGGTCACTTCTCAATGATGGTCCAAAAATTAAAGTTCTTCAACCATATTATATTGATGACCTATCTTGATTGCGTACAATATCATATGTGTGTATGTGTGTGTATATATATATATATATATATATATATATATATATATATATATATTACAGGCCAAAAGTTTGGACACACCTTCTCATTCAAAGATTTTTCTGTATTTTCATGACTATGAAAATTGTAGAATCACACTGAAGGCATCAAAACTATGAATTAACACATGTGGAATTATATACATAACAAAAAAGTGTGTAACAACTGAAATTATGTCTTATATTCTAGGTTCTTCAAAGTAGCCACCTTTTGCTTTGATGACTGCTTTGCACACTCATGGCATTCTCTTGATGAGCTTCAAGAGGTAGTCACCGGAAATGGTCTTCCAACAATCTTGAAGGAGTTCCCAGAGATGCTTAGCACTTGTTGGCCCTTTTGCCTTCACTCTGCGGTCCAGCTCACCCCAAACCATCTCGATTGGGTTCAGGTCTGGTGACTGTGGAGGCCAGGTCATCTGGCGTAGCACCCCATCATTCTACTTCTTGGTCAAATAGCCCTTACACAGCCTGGAGTGTGTGTTTGGGGTTATTGTCCTGTTGAAAAATAAATGATGGTCCAACTAAACTCAAACCGGATGGAATAGCATGCCGCTGCAAGATGCTGTGGTAGCCATGCTGGTTCAGTATGCCTTCAATTTTGAATAAATCCCCAACAGTGTCACCAGCAAAGCACCCCCACACCATCACACCTCCTCCTTCATGCTTCACGGTGGGAACCAGGCATGTAGAGTCCATCCATTCACCTTTTCGGCGTCGAACAAAGACACGGTGGTTGGAACCAAAGATCTCAAATTTGGACTCATCAGACCAAAGCACAGATATCCACTGGTCTAATATCCATTTCTTGTGTTCTTTAGCCCAAACAAGTCTCTTCTGCTTGTTGCCTGTCCTTAGCAGTGGTTTCCTAGCAGCTATTTTACCATTAAGGCCTGCTGCACAAAGTCTCCTCTTAACAGTTGTTGAAGAGATGTGTCTGCTGCTAAAACTCTGTGTGGCATTGACCTGGTCTCTAATCTGAGCTGCTGTTAACCTGCGATTTCTGAGGCTGGTGACTCGGATAAACTTATCCTCAGAAGCAGAGGTGACTCTTGGTCTTCCTTTCCTGGGGCGGTCCTCATGTGAGCCAGTTTCTTTGTAGCGCTAGATGGTTTTTGCAACTGCACTTGGGGACACTTTCAAAGTTTTCCCAATTTTTCAGACTGACTGACTTTCATTTCTTAAAGTAATGATGGCCACTCGTTTTTCTTTACTTAGCTGCTTTTTTCTTGACATAATACAAATTCTAACAGTCTATTCAGTCGGACTATCAGCTGTGTATCCACCAGCAGGGCCGGCGTCAGCACCCGGCACACCCGGGCAAGTGCCGGGGCCCTGAGCAGGCGGGGGGGCCCACTCGCAGTCTGGCACCCCCGCGCCCGTTAGCGGAGGAGAACGGTGTCAGCGCCGCCACTGGCCCCCCCGGCTTGCTCAGGGTCCCGGCAGCAGCTGACACAATACTTACCTCTCCCGTGCCTCCGCTGCCGCAGCTCCGGGCTCCAGGGGGCGCCGGCGCTTCCTCTCACAGCAGCGCCGCTGAATGACGTCATCATTCAGCGGCCGGCTGTGGCAGAAAGCGCGGGGACGCCGGACACGTAAGAGTGTGTGTGTGTGTCTCTGTGTGTGTCTGTGTGTATGTAGTGCGGTGCTTTGTGTGTGTGTGTGTATGTGTATGTGTGTGTATGTATGTGAGAGAGTGCTTGTGTGCTGTCTGTGTGTGATGATGGGCAGGCATTGCTGATAATGGGGAGGCATTGATGATGATGGGGAGAAGATGATGATAATGGGCAGGCATTGATGATAATGGGCAGGCATTGATGATGGGGAGAAGATGATGATGGGCAGGCATTGCTGATAATGGGAGGCATTGATGATGATGATGGGGAGAAGATGATGATAATGGGCAGGCATTGATGATAATGGGCAGGCATTGATGATGGGGAGAAGATGATGATGGGCAAGCATTGCTGATAATGGGCAGGCATTGATGATGGGGAGAAGATGATGATGGGCAGGCATTGATGATAATGGGCAGGCACTGATGGGGAGAAGATGATGATGGGCAGGCATTGCTGATAATGGGGAGGCATTGATGATGATGGGGAGAAGATGATGATAATGGGCAGGCATTGATGATGGGGAGAAGATGATGATGGGGAGGAGATGATGATGATGGGCAGGAATTGATGATAATGGGGAGGCCAAGATGATGATGGGGAGGCAATGATGATGATAAGGAGGCAATCATGATGATAATGGGGAGTCTTTCCACAGCGCCCTTTCCTGAGCCGTAACAGTGCAGAACGCAGTACAGCGCAGAGGAGAGCTCCATATTTTGTATGGAGCATTATATGGGGACCAGTATCCTGTATGGAGCATTATATGGGGACCAGTATCCTGTATGGAGCATTATATTGGGTCCAGTATTCTGTATGGAGCATTATTTTGGGTCCAGTATTCTGTATGGAGCATTATATGGGGGCTGACATCCTGCATGGGGTATTATATGGGTGATGAGGGGGAGACTGTGGTGCCCATAATATTGTATGGAGGACTGTACTGTCCAGTCTGTTCTGTGCGCTGTGAGGATTTGGCGGTTTTTGAGCTATTGTACAATTTACAATAGATATCACTCATGTAATGGAAGAAGTGAAGTATTTGGCGTTGTGCTATACCCATATTTCTCTGCTGTATCTGTGCATCATGAATCGTGGTCTGTGTTAAAGGGGCCCACTGAAGCTCTTTCGCCCGGGGCCCATAAAAACCTGGAGCCGGCCCTGTCCACCAGACTTCTGCACAACACAACTGATGGTCCCAACACCATTTATAAGGCTAGAAATCACACTTATTAAACCTGACAGTGCACACCTGTGAAGTGAAAACCATTTGTGGTGACTATCTCTTGAAGCTTATCAAGAGAATGCCAAGAGTGTGCAAAGCAGTCATCAAAGCAAAAGGTGGCTACTTTGAAGAACCTAGAATATAAGACATAATTTCAGTTGTTACACACTTTTTTTGTTAAGTATATAATTCCACATGTGTTAATTCATAGTTTTGATGCCTTCAGTGTGAATTTACAATTTTCATAGTCATGAAAATACAGAAAAATCTTTAAATGAGAAGGTGTGTCCAAACTTTTGGTCTGTACTGTATATATACAGTATATAATATATATATATATATATATATATATAAATACAGTGTATATAATATACATACATACCGTATTTTTCGGACCATAAGACGCACTTTTTTTCCTCCAAATTTGGGAGGAAAGTGTGGGTGCGTCTTATGGTTGGAATGTAACATGTGGGGAAGGGGGCAGGGGCAGCGGTGGAGTGGGATCGCAGGAGGCAGGAAAATATCCCCTCCGCTGCAGGAATCCAGCACTGGGGAAACCACTGGTCCCGATACTTAAGTGCAGTGAATATTAATTAGCCGCTTCCCCGCCCACCTATCAGCTGAGCAGTGAGCGGGGAGCAGCAAATGACTGAGCCACATGGTTCCCCAGCACCTGATTCCTGCAGCAGCTGGGGATCTGTGTGGGAAGGAGAAGGAGGCGGCAGGAGCAGAGTGCAGCAGGAGGCATCACATACCTGACAGTCTGGAGGCTGTGCTGATGGATGCTGAATGCTCCTGTGGAGGACCTGTGATGAGGTCATGAAAAGGGCGGGCTGGAGCATCACATGACCACACAAAGCCCTGCCTCTTCATGATGTCATCACAGGTCCTTCAGACACACTGTACAAGAAAAAAATAATTAAAGGGAATCTGTCACCCTAAATTGGCGGGATATTTAAATGATGGCAGTCAGGTCAGATGGCGGTGTTTTGGGTACTTGCCTTAACATGTTGTTCGCCACTATCTCCATTATTTCTGGGAATTGTAGTCGTTGCCCTCTATATAACGCGCCTGCGCATTGCAATCTGCGGGCAAAGCATACTGCGCGTGCGCAATTCAAGATTGCAATGCGCAGGCGCGTTATATGGAGGGCAACGACTACAATTCCCAGAAATAATGGAGACAGCGGCGAACAACATGTTAAGGCAAGTACCCAAAACACCGCCCATCTGACCTGACTGCCATCATTTAAATATCTCGCCAATTTAGGGTGACAGATTCCCTTTAAAAGGTTAGTAAATACAGCACATTAAAAATCACTCTGCCATCCTGTGGTGGACTATAACTCCCAGCATGCCATAGGATCTGCAGGACATGTTGAGAGTTATAGTTCTCCCATGGGATCTTAAAGCAGCACTCCAGTGTTATCAGTGCTGGAGTGTGGCTTTAAATATAAGCCCTATGCCCCCATTCTTAGGCCATGGTCACACATGCGAGAAATTTCCACGATTTTTGTGCGAATCTCTCGCATGAACACCCGGCACTGCCGCCGGCACTCGGACCGGAGCGTGCGGCTGCATGTATTTCTATGCTGCATGTTTTTCTATGCAGCCGCACGCTCCAGTCTGAGTGCCAGCGGCAGTGCTGGGTGTTCACAAGAGAGATTCGCACAAAAATCGTGCAAATTTCTCGCATGTGTGACCCCGGCCTTATACTCACCCTCCAGCGTCTTCACATAGTAGTTTACAGACACCACACTGGTCCCGCAGCACCATCTCCTACCCGTAGCTTCCTACATAATAACATGCTATTATATATAATAACACCACATATAATAGTATGTTATTTATGTTATTAAATATTTTACCACATTTTTTGCTTCAAATATATTTTTCCCTATTTTCCACCTCTAAAACCTGGGTGCGTCTTGTAGTCCGGTGCGTCTTATAGTCCAAAAAATACAGTATACTGTGTATACAGTGCCCAGCATAAGTGATTACAACTCCTTTGATAATTAATGAATATCTCATTGAACACAAAAGTAATTTACAAACTTTTAGCAAGGTTGAGTTTCACAGAACATTTTTTTAAACCCATAACTCATGAGTAAGGTTAATAATATAACTGTCATGACAAAATCTTCAGTTTTGCTCAAATTGGTTGATGCAAAAATACATCATACACTACTGCTTCCATATTTTATATCACCTCCATGATTTTTAAAGGGAATCTGTCACCTATTTTTTCCTCTATGAGATGCGGCCACCGCCATCAGAGGCTTGTCTACAGCATTCTATAATGATGTAAATTAGCCCCCTATGTAACCTGAAAAATAAGAAAAACGAGTTATATTATACTCACCGGGGGGGCAGTCCGGTTCGGTCCGGGTCTGGCGTCTCCCATCTTCTAGCGATGACGTCCTCTTCCTTGCTTCTGTTGCGGCTCCTGCGCAGGCGTACTGATCAGAGGCAGGCAGAGCAGAGTACTGCAGTGCGCAGGCGCCTGACCTTTCTGACCTTTCCCAGCACATGTGTACTGCAGTACTCTGCTCTGGCTTCAACAGGGCAGAGAATTACGCCTGCGCAGGAGCCGCGACAAAAGCAAGGAAGAGGACGTCATCGCTAGAAGATGGGAGGCACCGAACCCGGACCGCGACACCCATCGTACCCGGACCGCGCCCCCGGTGAGTATAATATAACTCGTTTTTCTTATCTTTCAGGTTACATCGGGGGCCGCATCTCATAGGGGAAAAAATAGGCGACAGATTCCCTTTAAGGACAGCACCAAGCCTTCTAAGCATGGAATGAACAAGTTGACAACATATTTCAACATCTTTTTCCTTTCTTGAAGAACAACCTCTTTTAGAGGCTAGATGCTGGATGGAGAGTGTGGCTCAATTTGTCTCTTCAGAATTCCCCGTAGGTGATTGCTCGGATTCATATCAGGAGACATACTTGGCCACTGAATCACTTTCACCCTTTTCTTCTTTAGAAATGCGACATTGGCCTTAGATGTGTGGTTTGGATCATTGTCATATTGGAAAAGTACTCGTCTACCAAAGGCACGGAGTGATGGTAGCATCTTCTTTTTCAATACAGATCAGCACATCTGTGAATTCATGATACCATTGTAAGGGGTAACAAGGACTGTTGTGTTCCCCAAACATGTCCTGGTTAACCCCTTAGTGACAGAGCCATTTTGCAGCTTAATGACCGGGCCAATTTTTACAATTCTGACCCTGTCACTTTATGAGGTTATAACTCAGGAACGCTTTAACGAATCCAGCTAATTCTGAGACTGTTTTTTCGTGACATATTGTACTTCACGTTAGTGGTAAAAAAAAATTTATATGACTTGCTTTTATTTATGAAAAAAACGGAAATATGGCGAAAATTTTTAAAATTTCGCAATTTTCAAATTTGAAATTTTTATGCCGTTAAATCAGAGAGATATGTCACACATATTTCTTGATAAATAACATTTCCCACATGTCTACTTTACATCAGCACAATTTTGGAAACAAAATTTTCTTTTGTTACGAAGTTATAAGGGTTAAAAGTTGACCAGCGATTTCTCATTTTTATAACACCATTTTTTTTTAGGGACCACATCACATTTGAAGTCACTTTGAGGGGTCTATATGATAGAAAATACCCAAAAGTGACACCATTCTAAAAACTGCACCCCTCAATGTGCTCAAAACCACATTCAAAAGTTTATTAACCCTTCAGGTGCTTCACAGGAGCTGAAGCAATGTGGAAGGAAAAAATTGACATTTAACTTTTTTTGCAAAAGCTTTACTTCGAAACAAATTTTTTTATTTTCACAAGTGTTAAAAGAAAAAACGAACCACAAAATTTGTTGTGCAATTTCTCCTGAATACGCCGATACTCCATATGTGGGGGTAAACCACTTTTTGGGCGCACGGCAGAGGTCGCAAGGGAAGGAGCGCCGTTTGACTTTTTCAACGCAGAATTGGCTGGATGCCATGTCTCGTTTAGAGAGCCCCTGATGTGCCTAAACAGTGGAAACCCCCACAAGTGACCCCATTTTGGAAACAAGACCCCTTAAGGAACTTATCTAGATGTGTGGTGAGCACTTTGAACCTCCAAGTGCTTCACACAAGTTTATAACGTAGAGCCGTGAAAAAAAAAATCATTTTTTCCACAAAAATGATCTTTTCACCCCAATTTTTATTTTCCCAAGGGTAACAAGACGCAAAATTTTTGTGCAATTTGTCTTGAGCATGCCGATACCCTATATGTGTGGGTAAACCACTTTTTGGGCGCACGGCAGAGGTCGCAAGGGAAGGAGCGCCTTTTGACTTTTTCAACGCAGAATTGGCTGGATGCCATGTCGCGTTTAGAGAGCCCCTGATGTGCCTAAACAGTGGAAACCCCCCACAAGTGACCCCATTTTGGAAACTAGACCCCTTAAGGAACTTATCTAGATGTGTGGTGAGCACTTTGAACCTCCAAGTGCTTCACACAAGTTTATAACATAGAGCCATGAAAATAAAAAATCATATTTTTTCCACAAAAATGATCTTTTCACCCCAATTTTTATTTTCCCAAGGGTAACAAGACCCCAAAAGTTTTTGTGCAATTTGTCCTGAGCATGCCGATACCCCATATGTGGGGGTAAACCACTTTTTGGGCGCACGGCAGAGGTCGCAAGGGAAGGAGCGCCGTTTGACTTTTTCAATGCAGAATTGGCTGGACGCCATGTCGCATTTGTAGAGGCCCTGATGTGTCTAAACAGTGGAAACCCCCCACAAGTGACCCCATTTTGGAAACTAGACCCCCTAAGAAACTTATTTAGATGTGTGGTGAGCTCTTTGAACCCCCAAGTGCTTCACAGAAGTTTATAACGGCCTGACGTGAAAATAAAAAATCATATTTTTTCCACAAACCTGATCGTTTAGTCCCCAATTTTTTATTTTCCCAAGGGTAACAGGAGAAATTAGACCACAAAAGTTGTTGTCCAATTTGTCCTGAGTACGCTGATACCCCATATATGGGGGGGGACCACTGTTTGGGCGCACGGCAGGGCTTGGAAGGGAAGCAGCGCCGTTTGACTTTTTCAAACCAAAATTGGCTGGAATTGAGATTGGACACCATGTCGCGTTTGGAGAGCCCCTGATGCGCCTAAACAGTGGAAACCTCCCACAAGTAACACCATTTTGGAAACTAGACCCCCTATGGAACTTATCTAGATCTGTTGTGAGCACTTTGAACCCCAAGTGTTTCACAAAAGTTTATAATGCCTGGGTGTGAAAAAAAAAATAATAATTTTCCACAAAAATGATTTTTTAGTCCCAAATTTTTTATTTTTCACAAGGAAATTGGACCCTAAAAGTTGTTGTCCAATTTGTCCTGAGTACGCTGATACCAAATATATGGGGGGGGGAAACTGTTTGGGCGCATGGCAGGGCTTGGAAAGGAAGTAATAAAGTTTTGGAATGCAGACGTTGATGGGGGTCATGTTCCGTTTGCAGTGCCCCAGATGTGCCTAAACAGTGGAAAAACCCCACAAGTGACCCCATTTTGGAAACTAGACCCCCTAAGTAACTTATCTAGATCTGTGGTGAGCACTTTGAACCCCAAAGTGTTTCACAAAAGTTTATAATGCCTGGGTGTGAAAAAAAAAAAAAACAAGTTTCGACAAAAATGATTTTTTTAGTCCCAAATTTTTGATATTTCACAAGGAAATTGGACCCCAAAAGTTGTTGTCCAATTTGTCCTGAGTACGCTGATACCAAATATGTGTGGGGGGGAACTGTTTGGGCGCACAGCAGGGCTTGGAAAGGAAGTAATAACGTTTTGGAATGCAGACGTTGATGGGGGTCATGTTCCGTTTGCAGTGCCCCAGATGTGCCTAAACAGTGGAAAACCCCCACAAGTGACCCCATTTTGGAAACTAGACCCCCTATGGAACTTATCTAGATGTGTGGTGAGCACTTTGAACCCCAAAGTGCTTCACAGAAATTTATAAACGCAGAGCCGTGAAAATATATATATTTTTTTTCCTCAAAAATGATTTTTTTAGGCTGCTATTTTATATTTTCCCAAGGGTAACAAGAGTAATTAGAAACCCAAAATTGGTGTGCAATTTGTCCTGAGTACGCTGATACCCCATATGTTGGGGTAAACCACTGTTTGGGCGCACGGCAGGGCTCGGAAGGGAAGGAGCGCCATTTGACTTTTTGAACGCCACGTCGTGTTTGGAGACTCCCTGATGTGCCTAAATAGTGGAAACCCCTCAATTCTAGCTCCAACCCTAACCCCAACACACCCCTAACCCTAATCCCAACCCTAACCCTAATCCCAACCCTAATTGTAACCCTAACCCTAATTGTAACCCTAACCCTAATTGTAACCCTAATTGTAACCCTAACCCTAATTCCAACCCTAACCCTAATTATAACCCTAACCCTAAGGCTGGGTTCATATTGCGTTTTACCAGCCCGTTGAACACATAGCGTTGACGGGCTGGTAACGGTATAGCATAACGCGATCGCGTTATGCTATACTCGCTAGCGCAGAGGAATCAGCAGATGATTCATCTGCGCTAGCGGTGACGGAGCCCAGACGCTGCAGCCCGCATCCGAGGCTCCGTCACTGAATGACGGCACGTTGCGAACGCATGCCGCTTTACGGCATGCGTCGCGATGCGTCCTCAAATGGGGGTGAATGGCAGCGCTAACGGACGCGTTACACCGCGTTATAACGCAGTCCGTCTAACGGACTGCCATAACGCAGTATGAACCTAGCCTGACGCTAACCCTAATGCTAACCCTAACCCTAATTGTAACCGTAACCCTAATTATAACCCTAACCCTAATGAAAAAATAAAAATAAATAAAATTTCTTTATTTTATTATATGTCCCTAACTAAGGGGATGATAAAGGGGGGGTTTATGTACTGTTTTTTTATTTTGATCACTGTGATAGTTTATCACAGTGATCAAAATGTACTTTTACAGAATGAATGAATCATTCTGTTTTTGAATTTGTCGCCAGGTAGAGTCGGCGGGCGCACTGCGCATGCGCCCGCCATTTTTTTTTACAGGGTGAAGACGCTGGAGGATCGGACCACAGGAGGCGCTGCAGGAGCCAGGAGGGGACACGGGGAAGAGCCCTAGGTACCGGGGGAGGGGATCGGGGGTCCTGGGGACCCTATTTCTCTCCCCTCTGATGTGCGATCACATCAGAGGGGAGAGAAATTTACAGGCAGGATCGCTTTTTTTTCTTTTGCGATCATCGGTATAGGGTTAATACCGGCGATCGCAAAAGCGGGAGGGCTGGGGGGGACCCTGATTATGTTCTCTGGGGTCTCGGTGTCACGGGTGTGTCGCGGCGAAGATCGTCGCGATTGCACACCCTGACTTCGCACAGCTGAGTTTCTGGTGCTGGGTGTTTTTCGGCACTGAGGGAGTTAATTCTTTCTCTCTCGGTGCTGGACTGACCAGCCTCGCCCAGCTGCGATTGATGTTTTGTTAATTAGCTTCCTTCTTATACCTGCTGGTGTGCTGGGGAAGTTGTCGGTGAAAGCATTCATTCAGACCAGCAGAGCGGATCGTTTCTGAGAAGACTTAAGCTAAGAGTGCCTGTTGTGGTTTATCCTCTCCTCGCTTATTGTTTATCTCCTTAACCTTTTGTTTTCCTCTGTAGTGGAAGTTTTGTATGCATGGCAGTGTTTTCTTTACCCCTTGTCTGTCTCGTTTATCTTAGACTGTGTGTAAGCTGTGACCTGCCCATTCCCTGTGGTGGTAATCAGGGTCCTTCTCAGGACTAGATTACAGTGGTCAGGGATCTACAGGAGACAGGGTTACGCTGGCGGCCTGGACCTCTGTACCATTAACAGTACCTCCAGGTAGAGGGACTAGTCAGGACCCCAGTTCAGGGTCAGCATAGACCCCGGTCCACCTCTATCCTGAGACAGCGTGACACGTACACAGTATAGACCCACAATACATAGGATATTATGTCAGGTAAGACATTGCTGGCAGATACTATGTATACATGTTGATATTTTCTATTATAGGAAATATAGTATGTTGTCACATTAGATATATGTTACTATCATAGAATATATCTGTTATATGTCGTGACATTTTCACCGACCACACTAAAAGATTCTCCCCAGCTACCATGGATCCAGTAGCCCAATTAGCTCAGCAGTTGCAGAGTTTGTCCATGGAGCTGACGGACGTTAAGTCCAAGGTTTTGTACTCCCGGGAGCAAACCAGATCTGAACCTAAAGTAGCTCTCCCGGACAGGTTCACTGGTGGGCGGGATAAATTTTTTACCTTCCGGGATGCATGTAAATTATATTTTCGGCTACGGCCTCGGTCTTCGGGGAGTGAAGATCAGAGGGTGGGAATTGTCATCTCGCTCTTACAAGGGGACCCTCAATCCTGGGCGTTCTCTCTTCCTCCGGACTCCCCGGCTCTCCAGTCAGTAGATCGATTTTTTTACAGCCCTGGGTCTGGTATATGATGACCCGGATCGGGTCTCCTTGCTGAAATGAAGTTACGTAAGATACAGCAGGGAGATCGTCCGGCGGAGGAATTTTCTTCTGAGTTCCGTAGATGGGCCACAGATACTCAGTGGAATGACCCAGCTCTTAGGAGCCAGTTTTGTCAAGGATTATCTGACAAATTAAAAGATGTGTTGGCTCAGTATGATTCTCCCCCGTCACTGGAGGCCGCTATGGCCCTTGCTATTCGCATTGATAGACGGCTTCGGGAGAAGTGCGAGGTAACTCCGCCCCCTGTGATGACTCCACCTTCTACTATAGTCCCTTATATTGAGGTTCCCCTGGTTTGTTCTGAGGAGCCTATGCAGTTAGGAGGGACATCGTTTCGAGGGAGGGGATCGGCGGTGCACCGCAAGACAGGAAAGTGTTACTTCTGCGGGAGAAAGGGACATTTTGTTGGGGGGTGTCCATCCCGTACTTTGCTGAGCAAGGAGTCGCCGGAAAACTGTTGATCCCAGGTTGTGTGGTGGACGACAATCTGGGAGTATGTATTTCGTCCCCAAGTCCGTCTCAGTTTCTCGTACCAGCGGAGGTGGTGGTAGGTACGAGAACTGAAAGGATTTTTGTTCTTCTGGATAGTGGGGCCGCGGCTAATCTGGTGGACGCTCGGTTTGCCCAGGTGCAAGGTATGCAACTGAGTGTATTGGCCAAACCTATCCCTATATTCTCTATTGACGCCAGGCCTCTCGGTCAAGGTAGCTTTGTGCAAGCCGTGCATAACATAGACCTTCGAGTGGGGGCAATACATAAAGAACTATTGTCTTGTTATGTGTTGGAGGGCCTTCCCACTCCTATTGTGTTGGGACTTCCTTGGTTAACTAAACATAACCCAGTTATTAATTGGCAATCCAGAGAGATAAGCCAGTGGGGTGAATTTTGCAATAGTAACTGCATGAACACGGTCATCGGTGCGGTCGTGCCTAGAACCTTACCTCCTTTTCTGGAGGACTTTGAGGATGTGTTTTCAGAGGAAGGGTGTCAAGAATTACCTCCTCATCGCGCATATGACTGTGCTATAAAATTGCTTCCTGATGCTAAGTTACCAAAATCTAGGTTATATAACCTTTCTGGTCCTGAGAGGCAAGCTATGAAGGATTATATTTCGGAAAGTCTGGCCAAGGGGCATATTAGACCTTCATCTTCCCCAGTGGCCGCGGGGTTCTTCTTTGTGAAGAAAAAAGATGGAGGCCTACGCCCTTGCCTGGATTTCCGTGAGCTTAATCGGATTACGGTCCGAGATCCGTATCCGCTCCCACTTATTCCTGATCTCTTCAATCAGATTGTGGGCGCCAAATGGTTCTCTAAGTTGGATCTCAGGGGGGCGTATAATCTGATTAGGATAAAGGAGGGGGATGAGTGGAAGACGGCGTTTAACACTCCGGAGGGACATTATGAGAACCTTGTCATGCCTTTCGGTCTGACTACTGCCCCGGCGGTGTTTCAACATTTTGTTAATGACATCTTTCGCCACCTAGTGGGACAGTTTGTTGTCATTTATCTAGATGACATCTTAATTTACTCGCCGGATCTTGTGTCTCATCAGGAGCATGTGAGACAGGTGTTGCAGATCTTGCGAGACAATAAACTGTACGCCAAATGGGAGAAGTGTGTATTCGCTGTACAAGAACTTCAGTTTTTAGGATTCCTGGTGTCAGCTTCCGGTTTCCGTATGGACCCTGGGAAAGTGAAGGCTGTGCTTGAATGGGATCGGCCAGAGGATCTTAAAGCACTGCAGCGTTTCCTGGGGTTTGCTAACTACTACTGGAAATTTATTCGTAATTTCTCATCCGTTGTCAAACCTCTCACTGACATGACAAAAAAAGGGACGGATTTTTCTAGGTGGCCTGACAAAGCTTGTCAAGCATTTTCCTCCTTGAAAAAATGTTTTGCTTCAGCACCCATACTCATCCAACCTGATGCATCACAACCGTTCATTGTGGAGGTAGACGCATCTGACGTAGGAGTGGGTGCGGTATTATCTCAAGGTCCGTCCCCTGGTAAATGGCATCCGTGCGCTTTCTTCTCTAAAAAATTGTCGTCCGCCGAGAGGAATTATGATGTCGGCAATAGGGAACTCTTGGCCATTAAGTTGGCTTTTGAAGAGTGGCGTCACTTTTTGGAGGGGGCAGTCCACCCGGTCACCGTCATTACTGATCACAAGAACCTGCTGTATTTAGAGTCTGCAAAACGTCTGAATTCCAGACAAGCTAGATGGTCGTTGTTTTTTACCAGGTTTAATTTTGTCGTCACATATTGTCCTGGGTCAAAAAATGTAAAGGCTGATGCCTTATCTCATAGTTTCCCGGGGGCCGGGAAGACGGATGACCCGGTTCCTATTCTTCAGGAGGGAGTTGTGGTGTCGGCTGTATGCTCTGAGCTTGAGGAGGAGGTATTGGAGGCTCAGGGGGACGCCCCTGTAGGACCTCCAGGGAAACTGTTTGTTCCAGATCAGTTAAGACAAAAGGTTATCGAGGCACATCATAATTCTGCTTTGGCAGGACACCCAGGGAGTAAAGCAACTGTTGATCTCCTTTCTCGCCGGTTTTGGTGGCCTAACTTAAATAAAGAGGTGGTAACTTTTGTCGCGTCCTGTGGGGTATGTGCGCGCTCTAAGACCACACATACCCGTCCGTCTGGGGCCCTTTTACCGTTGAAAATCCCGGAGCATCCATGGACCCATCGTCTATGGACTTCATTACGGACCTCCCTCCGTCTTCAGGTAAAACTGTCATACTAGTTGTAGTTGACAGGTTCAGCAAAATGGCACATTTTATTGCTCTTCCTGCTCTTCCGAATGCTAAAACTCTGGCGCAGGTGTTCATTGGGGAGATTGTGAGACTTCACGGGTTGCCTTCCGATGTGGTGTCGGATCGGGGGTCTCAGTTTGTGTCCAAATTCTGGAAGGCATTTTGTTCTCGTCGGGGGATGCAGTTGTCATTTTCTTCGGCTTTTCATCCGCAGACTAATGGTCAGACAGAGCGTCTGAATCAGAGCTTAGAGACATATCTTCGGTGTTTTGTCTCAGAGAACCAAGAGGACTGGTCTTCTTTCTTGCCTCTGGCAGAGTTCGCTCTTAACAATAGGCG
>JARQOD010000004.1:407777014-407822571 GCA_033576555.1 Oophaga sylvatica
TCACGTGCTTCTAGTTTTCGTTTAGTTTAGGGATCTGCAACCAATTAGTTACCAACCTCTCTGGGTGTTCGGCTGCCTTGGCTGTTTTTTGCTTCCGCCTCCTCAGCTACCCAAAACATAACAATGTGGGAATGGTCAGGGACGTCATTGTTAAAGGGAGGGTGAGTGTAAGGGGTGACACTTGGAGGTGCATTGAGCTGCAGGGTTTGCTGCTGAAGGAAAAAAAAAACTATAAAACTTCCTTCTTAGCGAGTGTGAACGAGTTGAGTGTGACCAGAGCGTAAGTGCGAACGGTGGTAAGTGTGTGACTTGTGATTCAGTGACTTTGGATTTCAGGGAGTTTCCAACGGAGGTATTACTGAATTGCTGTTATATTTTTACTATTACTTTCTATTTCTATTTAATTAACTTTTCTGTTCGGTGTAATCCCCATTAGGAAATGTGCTCCATAATTGACAATGCCATTCAGAGTACATCTTGCCACATGTATGCAATCCTTGAACAGCCGGTCGAGGGTGCATACTGCTGTGCGAGATGTGAGCATATTGTGCATTTGGAAGCCCAGATACTGGAGCTGCAGGACAGTAAGGCTGCTATCTGGGTGACAGTTAGAAGGCGGGGTAGAAGGAAGAGCACCAGGGAGGCTAGTCCAGATCTGGCACACCCCAATAAGTTTGCTAAGTTGGCAGATGAGTGGAGTGTCAGTACAGGGGCAGCACTGCTGCAGCAAGGCATGTTCTCTGAAGCCGGAGGAGTGTCTGCTCCAGTAAGGGGGGGAAATAGGAGAGCAGGCAGGCCAGACAGGTGCTGGTAGTGGGGGACTCAATTATTAGGGCAACATATAGGGCAATCTGTCACAAAGACAGGGATCATTGAACAGTGTGCTGCCTACCTGGCACTCGAGGCCAACACATCGCTGATCGGGTTGACAGGTTACTGGGAGGGGCTGGTGAGGACCCAGCGCGTCATGGTGCACATTGGCACAATGACAAAGTTAGAGGTAGGTGGAAGGTCCTTAAAGATGATTTCAAGGAATTACCCTGCAAGCTTAAAGCAAGGACCTCCAACATGGTATTTTCTGAAATACTGCCTGTACCATTTGCCACACCAGTGAGGCAACGGGAGATTAGGGAGGTTAATAAGTTGCACAACAATTAGTGTAGAAAGGAGGGGTTTGGGTTCCTGGTGAACTAGGCCGACTTCTCAGTTGGCTACAGGTTCTATGCTAGGGACGGGCTGCGCCTCAATGGGGAGGGTGCAGCTGTGCTGGGGAGACAATGGCTAGAAGGTTGGAGGAGTCTTTAAACTAGGGACTAGGGGGAGGGTATTCATTTTATAGGAGGGGAAGGCAGTGCAGATAGAGAACTCGGCACAAATGATGAAATTGGGGGTGGGGGTGGCATGGGGGTGGGGTTAGAACAGGTAGGACTGTATGGAAGAATAGAGGCACAGACAGATAAAGTGCATGTATACTAATGCCAGAAGCCTCACAAACAAAAAAAGGAATTAGAATTAGCTTTGTTGGAACATAATTATGACATGGTGGGGATATCTGAGACATGGCTGGACAGAGCCACGACTGGACGGTTAATTTACAGGGCTATAGTCTGTTCAGAAATGACCGTAAAAAATAAGCGAGGTGGGGGTGTGTGTTTTATATGTAAAATCATCCTTAAAACCCATCCTGCGTGATAATATATGTGAATCTAATGAAGATGTAGAGTCCCTGTGGGTGGAGATTAGGGGAGGGGGAAAAATAATAAATTACTGATAGGGGTTTGTTATAAGTCTCCAAAAATAATGGAAGCAACGGAGAATATCCTCGTAAAACAAATATATGAAGGAGCGACTCAAGGAGAAGTCATTATTATGGGGGGACTTCAACTACCCTGAAATACATTGGGGAACAGAAACCTGCAGTTCCAGCAAAGGTAATAGGTTTTTGACAACTATGAGAGACAATTACCTTTCACAACTAGTTCAGGACCCAACAAGAGGGGCGACACTGCTAGACCTAATATTAACCAACAGGCCAGACCGCATATCAAATATAAGGGTTGGGGATCACTTAGGTAATAGTGATCACAAAATAATAAGTTTTCATGTATCCTTTAATAAGATGTGTAGTCGAGGGGTTACAAGGACACTAAACTTCAGGAAGGCAAATTTCCAATGGATGAGAGATGATCTTGGTGCAATAAACTGGGACGATATCCTGAGACATAAAAATACACAAAGAAAATGGGAGACGTTTATTAGCATCCTGAATAGGACCTGTGCACAATATATACCCTATGGGAATAAACATGCTAGAATTAGGAGGAAACCACTATGGCTAAATAGAGCTGTAAGGGGCGCAATAAGGGACAAAAAAAAGCGTTTAGGGAATTAAAGCAAGTAGGTAGTGATGAGGCATTAAATAAATACAGAAGATTGAATAAATTCTGTAAAAAGCAAATCAAGACAGCAAAGATTGAGGCAGAGAGACTCATTGCCAGAGAAAGTAAAAATAATCCCAAAATATTCTTTAACTACATAAATAGCAAGAAACTAAAAAATGATAGTGTTGGTCCCCTTAAAAATAGTCTGGGTGAAATGGTAGATGAGGATGAGGAAAAAGCCAATATGCTAAATGACTTTTTTTCAACAGTATTTACACAAGAAAATCCCATGACAGATAACATGATCAGTGATAAAAAAATTTCTCCATTAAATGTCACCTGCTTAACCCAGCAGGAAGTACGACGGCATCTAAAAATCACTAAAATTCACAAATCCCGGGCCCAGATGGGATACACCCCAGCAGGAATTAAGTACAGTCATAGATAGACCATTATTTTTAATCTTTAAAGATTCCATAATAGCGGAGTCTGTACCACAGGACTGGCGTACAGCAAATGTGGTGCCAATATTCAAAAAGGGGGCAAAAACTGAACCTGGAAATTATAGGCCAGTGAGCTTAACCTCTACTGTGGGTAAAATCCTGGAGGGTTTTCTAAGGGATACTATACTGGAGTATCTGAAGAATAGCCTCATGACCCAATATCAACATGGGTTTACGGAGGACCGTTCCTATCAGACTAATCTGATAAGCTTTTATGAAGAGGTAAGTTCCGGACTAGACCAAGGGAACGCAGTGGACATGGTGTACATGGACTTTTCAAAAGCATTTGATACGGTGCCACACAAAAGGTTGATACATAAAATGAGAACAATGGGGATAGGGGAAAATATGTGTAAGTGGGTTAAGAACTGGCTAAGGGATAGGAAACAAAGGGTGATTATTAATGGAGCACACTCGGACTGGGTCACGGTTAGCAGTGGGGTACCACAGGGGTCAGTATTGGGGCCGCTTCTCTTTAACATATTTATTAATGACCTTGTAGGGGGCGTACAGAGTAGAATTTCAATATTTGCAGATGACACTAAACTCTGCAGGGTAATCAATACAGAGGAGGACAATTTTATATTACAGGAGGATTTATGTAAACTAGAAGCTTGGGCTGATAAATGGCAAATGAGCTTTAATGGGGATAAATGTAAGGCCATGCATTTGGGTAGAAGAAATAAGATGTATAATTTTATGTGCTTAATTGTAAAACTCTGGGCAAAACTGTCACTGAAAAAGAACTGGGTGTATGGGTGGACGACAAACTCACATTTAGAGGCCAGTGTCAGGCAGCTGCTGCAAAGGCAAATAAAATAATGGGATGCATTAAAAGAGGCATAGATGCTCATGAGGAGAACATAATTTTACCTCTATACAAGTCACTGGTGCGACCACACTTAGAATACTGTGTACAGTTCTGGTCTCCGGTGTATAAGAAAGACATAGCTGAACTGGAGCGGGTGCAGAGAAGAGCGACCAAGGTTATTAGAGAACTGGGGGGTCTGCAATACCAAGACAGGTTATTACACTTGGGGTTATTTCATTTGGAAAAACGAAGGCTTAGGGGTGATCTTATTAAAATGTACAAATATATAAGGGGACAGTAGAAAGACCTTTCTAATGATCTTTTTACTCTTAGACCTGTGACGGGGACAAGGAGGCATCCTCTACGTCTGGAGGAAAGAAGGTTTAATCATAATCATAGACGCAGATTCTTTACTGTAAGAGCAGTGAGACTATGGAGCTCTCCGCCGTATGTTGTTGTAATGAGTGATTCACTACTAAAATTTAAGAAGAGACTGGATGCCTTTCTTGAAAAGCATAATATTACAGGCTATATTCACTAGTTTCCTAGATACTGCGTTGATCCAGGGAGTTAGTCTGATTGCCGTACGTGGAGTCGGGAAGGAATTTTTTTTCCCCAATGTGGAGCTTATTGTTTGCCGCATGTTTTTTTTGCCTTCCTCTGGATCAACATATTAGGGCAGGTTAGGATAGGCTATGGGTTGAACTAGATGGACTTAAAGTCTCCCCTCAACCTTAAATACTATGTTACTATGTCACAAGGACTGTTGTGTTCCCCAAACACGTCCGGTTAAAGTATCAGCGTTGTACAATATTATGGTGTGTATTTATGTGACCTGTATTTGTATATACACTTGTCTGTATGTATATTGCTGCCTTTCAATGCTGATATATATATATATATATATATATTATAATGATGTATATTGGGATAGGGAAAGCGTGGTACCCCGAATCAGAGACTACAGCTGGGACCAGATCAGTACGGGAACGCAGGTGGCTCCATAATGTGTTAGTTTACTGCATGGGCTGATGCCATCGAATCCGGGGTGAAACAGACGAGGGAACTTCTGAGCATAGTAAGTCTGAACAAGGAGGACGCTGCGTTACCGCAAGAGGCGGTAAGACCCAGGCATGTACTGAAGGCCGTAGGAAGCATTGCAGGGAAAGTGGAGAATGTGGACTGTATGGAACCCTATGCTGATGTTGTAACTGACAAGGATGTGCTGCGACAAGGAAAAAGTAAAGTTCTTCGTTTTAAGTTACAATTGGACTGTGTCTCAGTTTATGCGCAAACGTACGGAGAAGGTCTTCAACCACTTAGAGGAGCTCCTGAAGGTGCGGACAATGGAGATACAGGTACACCTACAGTGGGACATTGTGTGAATGTGTTGGGAGACCAGGGCATGATTCAGCAGTCTATGTCAGCCACGACTATGGCCCTGTCTCCCCTCACACCATCACTGAAATGTAGCTCCCCAACACCAGCAGTACTCATGCACCCCCCACATAAGGACCCTCATTTTTCTTTGTACTCCTCAGTGTTTGCGATGCCATAACGTTTTGATCCATCAGTCCCCCCAAAAATTATCTTGGTTTCATCACTCCAGAGTATAGAGTGCCAGTAGTCTTTCATATTTTTCAGCATGGGTCCTGGCAAAGTGAAGGCGAGCTTTTTTGTGCATGGTCTTTAGAAGAGGCTTACGTCATGGACAACACAAATGCATGCCATGCCTGACTCCTGTATATAGAACATTCATCACCATACGGCTGATATAGAAAAAAATGTAATGGACAAGAACATCTGTGAGCTAATACAATGTAGAAAACCTACAGAAACTGAAGACAAATCAAAAAGTGTAGTTAGAGCACACATATAAACCATGTGTTGTTTGTTTTGTATTTGTACAGTAGCATGATGTTCAAGCATAGTATTTGCTTTTGTGGATGTGTCATGGTTAAAGGAACACCCACTATTTTATTCATAGGTTTTGCAGATTCAGCTATTCATTCCAGAGCTGTTGCCTGTATAGCTGCATCCACATTTACAATTTTCCCACTTTCCTCCCTATCTCTATATCCTAGAAATGCCAATGAAATAGAGCTTTGTTTCCAACACAATAAGCCTTTTTTCTTTCTCTTCAGTGTTGTATTTATGTAGCTTTTATGTAAATAGAGATACAATTCACATTACCTAAAAAGAAAATTCAAATATTGGATCAACATTTAAATACATTTTTCTGCTATTCTATACATTTCAATGCAATTTATAAAAACTACTTCCATTCCTTAACCGCTTCATGACATTTGATGTACGTTTACGTCATGGTCGAAAGGGGTTCCCCAAAATGACAAATATTTATGTCAAGGCCATGACATAAAGCTCGGCGTAAGTTATAGTCGAGCTGTGGCTGTCACTGCCAGGATCGGTCCCTGTACCACCCCTGGCCATTTAACCCTCTAAATGGCGCAATCTATATAATTCACAGCATTTAACAGGCAAGGAGAGGTAGGGTGCCCCATCTACCTTCAGATCGGCGCCCCGGCGACATCATTGCGGAGACTCAATCTATCCCATGGCAAACAGAGGTCATCAAGAGGACCTCCAGGTCAGCCAGCTATGGCAAGCCTGTTAGACCATGCACTGTCGGCAGAAATATAGAATTATAGCTCTTAAAATATGGGAATGCAAAAACTTTATTTTGCAAAAAAAAGCGTCTTTTAGTGTGTGACAGCAGGAAAGCATAAAAAAATATAAATGTGGCATTGCTGTAATTGCACCGAACTGAAGAAAAGAGTCATCTAATCACTTTTACCGCACGAGGAACAGCGTAAAGATAAATAGAACAAATTTTTTCCTGCTGTTGAATTGTTTATTCTGCCTCCCAAAGATCACAGTAAAGGTACTGCCACACTAAACAATCCCGCTAGCGATCACGATAACGACGCATACTAATGCGATCGCTAGCGGGATTGTTTCTATATCGCTAAGTGCGGCCACATTTAGCGATATAGTTAACGACGCTATCGCCGTTAGCGATCTTCTTAACGACTTTAGCGGTACAAAAGTACCGCTAAATCGCTAAGAAAAGGTGCCACACTAGCGATATATACTTACCCAGCGGGAGCGCCGACGAGAAAATAGGGTCCGGAACGATTCCAGCGACGAGCGAGATCACAGCAGGAAGCTCGTCGCTGGCAGCTGCCGCACTGAACAACATCGCTAACGGGATCGCTAGTGACGTTTTTTAGCGATCCCGTTAGCGATATTGTTCAGTGTGGCATACCCTTTAGGCTCTACTCATATTTACCCTGCGCTCTACGCTGAGCGCTTACACTGTGGTTTCCATGTAAATCTCTGAAATACGTCATTCAGACGGAACCCTCAGCGGAAGATTCACTATAATGAGGCAGATGGAGGCACTGTGGACTCTGTCTGGCCTATGAACCGGCGGTATCTGTCTTTTTAATCATGTTTAAAAGCGCGGTCGGCCACAGGTTTGTGCACCTCTGAAAAGAAGGACAACACTGACTGTCATCTGTCAATGGAAATAAAGGGGCCTTCCACATTACTGGTATCACAAAGGCTCTGGAAAAGTGCTATGGCTCATCACTCCCCAAAAGAAAGCCAGCGAATACTGCACTCCAAAATCAAAAGCCCCCTTCCCTTCTGAGCCCCACAGTGTACCTAAAACACATTTAGCGTCCACATGTTTGGAATTTCTATAACGATGAGAGTCCATTTAATTTAATGGTGCATGTCTCCAGAAGGACGAGATGGGCACTGCAACATACTGGGTCCTACAATGGCAGATTTGCAATTTTCACTCAGCAGCATCCACTGTTGCTCGTTTCTGGAAAACATCCTTGGAGTCAAAATCGTCACTACATCTGTAGATAAATTGCTAGTGGGGTTCAATCTCCAAACTGAGGTCACTAGAGAGGGGATTCTGCTCTTTTAGCACTTAGGAGCTCTGTAAATGGAGTCCGCAAACTATTCTACCATAACTTGTTCTCCAAGAGTTAAATAACACTCGTTCCCTCCCGAGTCTCACCGTGTGGCTAAGCAGTACTGTACAGCCACATATGGGGTATTTCTACATTTAGAAAAAATTGTCTGACAAATCTTGGGGCCATTTTTACCCATTTCCCCATGTGAAAATGTAAAATTTGGGGCTCAAAAAAATTTTTTTTTAGAGTAAAAATGTACCTTATTTTTCAGATTATAAGACGCACCTTTTTTCTCCAAATTTGGGAGGAAAATGGGGTGTGTCTTATAATTCAAAGTGAGCATGCCAGGATCACAGGAGGCAGGATCGCTGCTTCAGGAAGCTTGTGACGGCAGGAGCAGGGTAATGATGCGGTGCCTGGGATCTCAGAGGGTGTTGGCACCAGTGAGCAGAGTTCCCAGTGATATCCCTGCGGTGGGTTTTGAGAAAATGGCCACCTCCGGTGACCAATTTCCCAGGGCCCACTGCAAGGATATCATTGGGGAAAACAGACTCCGCTCACCGGTGACGACACCTTCTGAGATCCCAGGCACTGAAGCATCACCCCACTTCTGCCACCGTCGACCTCCTAAATCTGCGACTCTGCCTCATGTAACCTCGCTTCACCACAGCAGCCCTCCTGGTAAGCTACCGTTAAAAGGGAATATAAGACGCACCACCATTTTATTTTTTTTTTAAATCCTATTTTGCACCCCAAAATTTGGGGTGAGTCTTATGATCCGGTGAGTCTTGTAATGGTCAAAATTAATTATTTGTAATTAGTAATTATTTTTAATTCACTGTCCAATGATATAAAATTCTGTGACACATCGTTGGTGCCAATATGATCGCTGCACCCTTAGATGAATTAATTGAGAGGTGTAGTTTGTAAAATCGGGTCAAATATAGGGGGTTCAGCTGTTCTGGCACGTCATGGGCTCTTCCAGTTGGTTATGATATCCGCAAACCATAACAACAAAATCTGCACAATAATATGGTGCTCCTTCCCTTCTGAGCTTTCCACTGTGCCTCAAAAGTATTTACAGATAACATGTAAGGTATTAGGGCACGCAGAAGAAATTGCACAACAAACTGTGAGGTCCATTTTTCCTATTGGTCCTTATAAAAATTAAAACAATTTTTGTTATAAAAATGTAATTATTCTTTCTTCGGAGCCCAATAGTATAAAATTCTGTGAGGCACATGTGGTGACAACATGCTCCTAGATGATTTCGATTAGGGTTCTGCTGTTCTGGCACCTCAGGGTTTTTGCCAATGTCACATGGCACCCTCAAACCATTTCAGCAAAATCTGAACTCCAATATGGCGCTTCTTCCCTTCTGAGCTTTGCACTGTGCTTCAAAAGTAGTTTTTGACCACATATGGGGTATTGGCCTACTCAGGAGAAATTGCGTAACAAATTGTACCATTCATTTTCTCCTATTATCCCTTTTAAAAATTAAAAACTTGAGGCCAAAGCAAAATTTTAGTGGAAAAAGTGGTAATTTACTCAGCATAATGTTATACAATTCTGTGAATCGCCTGAAGGGTAAAAACACTCACTACACCCCTAGATTAATTCCTTGAGCGGTGTAGTTTTGAAAATGGGGTCATTTGAGGGGGGTTTCAGCTGTTTTGGGATGTCAAGGACTCTTCTAATGTGACATGGCATCTGCAATCTATTCCAGCCAAAATTAAGCTCCAAAATTCAGCTAGTGCTCTTTCCAAACTGAGCCTTGCTTTTTGCCCAAACATATATTTCCACCATACAGTTATATGAAAAAGTTTGGGCACCCCTATTAATATTAAGCTTAATGTTTTATAAAAAATTGGTGTTTTTGCAACAGCTATTTCAGTTTGATATATCTAATAACTATTGGACACAGTAATGTTTCTGCCTTGAAATGAGGTTTATTGTACTAACAGAAAATGTACAATCTGCATCCAAACAAAATTTGACAGGTGCATAAGTATAGGCACCTCACCAGAAAAGTGACATTAATATTTAGTAGATCCTCCTTTTGCAAAAATAACAGCCTCTAGTCGCTTCCTGTAGCTTTTATTGAGTTCCTGGATCCTGGATGAAGGTATTTTTGACCATTCCTCTTTACAAAACAATTCCAGTTCAGTTAAGTTTGATGGTCGCCGAGCATGGACAGCCCTCTTCAAATGATCCCACTGATGTTCAATGATATTCAGGTCTGGGGACTGGGATGGCCATTCCAGAACATTGTAATTGTTCCTCTGCATGAATGCCTGAGTAGATTTGGAGCAGTGTTTTGGATCATTGTCTTGCTGAAAGATCCATCCCCTGCGTAACTTCAACTTTGTCACTGATTCTTGAACATTATTGTCAAGAATCTGCTGATACTGAGTGGAATCCATGCGTCCCTCAACTTTAACAAGATTCCCGGTGCCGGCATTGGCCACACAGCCCCAAAGCATGATGGAACCTCCACCAAATTTTACTGTGGGTAGCAAGTGTTTTTCTTGGAATGCTGTGGTTTTTTGACGCCATGCATAACGCCTTTTTGTATGACCAAATAACTCAATCTTGGTTTCATCAGTCCACAGGACCTTCTTCCAAAAAGAAATTGGCTTCTCCAAATGTGCTTTTGCATACCTCAGCCGACTCTGTTTGTGGCGTGCTTGCAGAAACGGCTTCTTTCGCATCACTCTCCCATACAGCTTCTCCTTGTGCAAAGTGCATTGTATAGTTGACCAATGCACAGTGACACCATCTGCAGCAAGTTGATGCTGCAGCTCTCTGGAGGTGGTCTGAGGATTGTCCTTGACTGATCTCACCATTCTTCTTCTCTGCCTTTCTGATGTTTTTCTTGGCCTGCCACTTCTGGCCTTAACAAGAACTGTCCCTGTGTTCTTCCATTTCCTTACTATGTTCCTCACAGTGGAAACTGACAGGTTAAATCTCTGAGACAGCTTTTTGTATCCTTCCCCTGAACAACTATGTTGAATAATCTTTGTTTTCAGATCATTTGACAGTTGTTTTGAGGAGCCCATGATGCCACTCTTCAGAGGAGATTCAAACAGGAGAACAACTTGCAAGTGGCCACTTTAAGTAGCTTTTCTCATGATTGCATACACCTGGCTATGAAGTTCAAAGCTCAATGAGGTTACAAAACCAAAAAAAGTGCTTTAGTAAGTCAGTAAAAAGTAGGTAGGAGTATTTAAAACAAGAAAATGATAAGGGTGGCCATACTTATGCACCTGTCAAATTTTGTTTGAATGCAGATTGCACATGTTCTGTTAGTGCAATAAACCTCATTTCAAGGCAGAAACATTACTGTGTCCAATAGTTATTAGATATATCAAACTGAAATAGCTGTTGCAAAAACACCAATTTTTATAAAACATTAAGCTTAAGATTAATAGGGGTGCCCAAACTTTTTCATATAACTGTATATGCGGTATAAGTGTGCTAAGGAGAAATTTTATGGTCCATTTTCTCCTGTTACCTTTGTGAAAATGAAAAATTTGGGGCAAAATCAAATTATTTGCAGGAAAAATGTATTTTTTTTATTTTCATGGCTCAACGTTGTAAAATTCTGTAACGCAACTGTGGGTTCAAGGTGTTCACCACACCTCTAGTTAAGTTTTTTTGAGGGGTGTAGTTTCAAATATGAGGTCACTTGCGTGGGGTGTCCACTGTATAGGCACATCAGGGGCTCTGAAAAACACAACATGGCATCATCTATCAATTCCAGGCAATTTTGAGTTCCAAAACTCAAATGATGCTCCTTCCCTTCTGAGCCCTGCTGTGTGCATAAACAGTAGTTTTCCACCACATATGGGATATCAGTTTACTCAGCAGAAATTGCACAACAAATTGTATGGTCAATTTTTTCCTCTAACCCTTGCGAAAATGCAAAATTTGGGTCTAAATCAACATTTTTTTAGGGACAGAGTAACATTTTAATGTTTTTCCTTCCACATTGCTTTCATTCCTGTGAAGTGAAGGATTAAGAAAAATATTGCATGTGGTTTTGAGCACTTTGAGGGTCTCAGTTTTTAAAATGGTGTAAATTTTGGGTATTTTCTGTCACATAGACCCCTAAGAGTCACTTCAAATTAATTAAACTTCAAATTTTGCTTGAAAACTTTTAAACCTTCTAACTTCGTAACAATAAAATTATGTTTCAAAAAATGATGCTGATAAGAAGTATACATGTAGTAAATGTTATTTATTAACTATTTTGTGTGATATACAGTAGCGTAGCTACGAGGGGGGCAGAGGGTGCGGTCGACCCGGGCCCCTTGCTCTGAGTGGCCCACCCGGAGTTACTACCTGTTAACATTGACAGCACGCCAATGTAGTTAAGGTCCACTGTATTGCAGGGAGACATGATCTCCCTGCACTACCGCTGTCTGTTCTGTAGACCGTGGCATAAGAGCATATGTCCCCCGGGACGCTGAATGCCGACACTGTACCTGTAAGCTGCCTCCATCAAACTGCAGACATGCCCACATTGCACTCTGTGTCTGCAGAAGAGATGTCACACAATGCAGGGAGTCAGCTTCTTCCCGCCAGAGAGGAGCAGGACAGAGGACAGGATCGTGCTGTGAGTAGGAGCTCAGGCTGCTTCCTGCACCCAGGGCTGGAAGTGTCTGTGCAGTGAGGGACGGTCAGGGAAGCTACAGTGGGAGCCATTATACAGCGTGAGAGCAAATGCGGAGGTCATTATACCATATGGGAGCTAATGTGGGGGCCAGTATTCAGGGTGATTGCTATTGCGGGGGCCATCATGCAATGTTGGAGCTAATGTGATTATACAGTACAGTTTAAAGGCCACTGTGGGGCCATCATACAATATGGGAGCCTATATACAGTGTGGGAGTTACTGTGGAGGCTATCATAAACTGGGGTTTATATACAGTTTGAGGACTACTGTGAGGGCATGTAGACACTGTGGAAGCTACTGTGAGGGCAAAAAAGAAACATTCTACCAAGTATGGGGCACAGTGGTGGCATTACTATGTGAGGCAGTAAGAGGATCCCTCCTTTTGTAGCACACAGCAGGTGCAGCAATAAGGACACATGCGGCAGCATGGGCTCAGTATTGGGTTGAGTCGTTTGTGCAGGTTGGAGATAGATGGGTACCGGGCTGGAAATGTGACAAGTGAATGCATCTTTCTTGTAATCTCTGTAGCTGAGTACTGGCTGGAGAAGTTGTCATTTTGGTCTGGGCTAGATGTAAAAGTGGATGACTATCAGAAAGAACGTCACCTGTAAGTTATTATCTGTAACTGCATTGTACACTCTTGTATATTCTGTCTGGTATCTATCATTATAAGGTCACCATATGGCAGTAATATCAGTATTGGTTTTTGTATAGAGATTTTTTTCAGTAACAGCGCAGTCATCTGCCGAGGTTCTCCTATACCCACAACTAGAGTGTGCCACCTGAGTTGGAATCAAGGTTAACGGTTAGGGGCCCACTCCGATTTTTCGCACCCCTCCCCCACTCCCCTGAGCTAAACCCCTAGCTATGCCTCTGGTGATATACAGTGGGTATTCAGACCCCTTTAAATTTTTCACTCTTTGTTTCATTGCAGCCATTTGGTAAATTCAAAAAAGTTCATTTTTTTTCTCATTAAATGTACACTCTGCACCCCATCTTGACTGAAAAAAAAACTGAAATGTAGAAATTTTTGCAAATTTCTTAAAAAAGGAAAACTGAAATATCACATGGTCATAAGTATTCAGACCCTTTGCTCAGTATTGAGTAGAAGCACTCTTTTGAGCTAGTATAGCCATGACTATTCTTGGGAATGATGCAACAAATTTTTCACACCTGGATTTGGGATCCTCTCCAGTTCTGTTAGGTTGGATGGTGAACGTTGGTGGACAGCCATTTCCAGGTCTCTCCAGAGATTATCAATTGGGTTTAGGTCAGGGCTCTGGCTAGGCCAGTCAAGAAAGGTCACAGAGTGGTTCTGAAACCACTGCTTTGCTATTTTAGCTGTGTGCTTAGGGTCATTGTCTTTGACCAAGTCTGAGGTCCAGAGCACTCTGGAAGAGGTTTTCATCCAGGATATCTCTGGACTTGGCCACATTCATGATTCTTTCAATTGCAACCAGTCGTCTTATCCCTGTAGCTGAAAAACACCCCATAGCATGATGCTGCCACCACCATGTCTCACTAGTGGGATTGTATTGGACAGGTGATGAGCAGCGCCTGGTTTTCTCCACACATATCCCTGCTAAGAATTATCACCAAAAACGTCTATCTTAGTCTCATCAGACCAGAGAATCTTATTTCTCATAGTCTTGGAGTCCTTCATGTGATTTTTTAGCAAACTTTATGTGGGCTTTCATATGTCTGGCACTGAGGAGAAGAACTCGGCACTCAACTTATGTGTATGAGATATAAGGTTTTTATTCACAGTAGTAGCGAAACGTTTCGGTCCTATATCATGGACCTTCATCAGTCACTACATTTATAACAAAAAGGAAAAAGGATAATATTAACATCAAAAGTGAAATAAAGTATATACATATAGCAACTTGGTCATTTCAGAGCGAGAAATAGGGAAAAATTATTTCAGATCCAATGCTAGAGAGATCAGGGAGAGGTCATAGATCAAAGTAAAATAGAGGTATCAGAAACAATGACAAGAGTGGGGACATACCACAAACTACTGGGAGAAGTTGCTCTTGGAGGACATTCTGGTACCATTCTTTATTCATGGCTGTGTTTTTAGGCAAGACTGTGAGAGAGCCAATTCCCTTGGCTGAGAAGCAACCCCACACATGAATGGTTTCAGGATGCTTAACAGTTGGCATGAGACAAGACTGGTGGTAGCGCTCACCTTGTCTTCTCCGAATGAGGCGTTTTCCTGATGTCCCAAACAATCGAAAAGGGGATTCATCAAGAAAATAACTTTACCACAGTCCTCAACAGTCCACTGCCTGTACCTTTTGCAGAATATCAGTCTGTCCATGATGTTTTTTCTGGAGAGAAGTGGCTTCTTTGCTGCCCTCCTTGAGACCAGGTCTTTCTCCAAGAGTCTCCGCCTCACAGTGCGTGCAGATGCACTCACACCTGCCTGCTGCCATTCCTGAGCAAGCTCTGCACTGCTGGTAGCCTGATCCCGCAGCTGAAACACTTTTAAGAGACGGTCCTGGCGCTTGCTGGTCTTTCTTGGGCGCCCTGGAGCCTTTTTGGCAACAATGGAACCTCTCTCCTTGAAGTTCTTGATGATGTGATAGATTGTTGACTGAGGTGCAATCTTTCTAGCTGTGATACTCTTCCCTGTTAGGCTATTTTTGTGCATTGCAATGATGACTGCACGTGTTTCTTTAGAGATAACCATGGTTAACAGAAGAGAAACAATGATGCCAAGCACCAGCCTCCTTTTAAAGTGTCCAGTGGTGTCATTCTTACTTAATCATGACAGATTGATCTCCAGCCATGTCCTCATCAACACCCACACCTGTGTTAATGGAGCAATCACTGAAAAGAGGTTAGCTGTCCTTTTAAGGCAGGGCTGCAATGATGTTGAAATGTGTTTTGGGGGATAAAGTTCATTTTCTAGCCAAATATTGACTTTGCAAGTAATTGCTGTTAAGCTGATCACTCTTTATAACATTCTGGAGTATATGCAAATTGCCATTAGAAAAAGTGAAGCAGTAGACTTTGTAAAAATTTATATTTGTGTCATTCTCAAAACTTTTGGCCATGACTGTATAAGAAAGGAAGGAAGAGGCGGGACTAAGCGTCAGTGAGAGCACAGAGCGTCAGACAGGAAGTGAGGTGGCAGGAAATCAATGAATGTGTGTTCCACCACTAATAGTTTGCGTTCCAGTGGGTGCTAAGAACTGGAGGACGTCCTACAGATGGGAGGAGTAGAAAGGACGACGTGCTGAAGAAGTTGTTGTGGGATATAGACATCAGAGTGGCGTGGCAGCATATTAGTATTAATACAGGCGGCTCTGAAGAGGAAAGAGAGACACATTAATAAAGGCACAACATGTTATAGCATTACATAATGTAATCCTATGTATTGATATGGGGAATTGCTTAAACTGTCATTTTACATAATATTAAACAGAATGGGAAAATTAAGGTATTCACGGGTGTGAGCAGCATCGGACTGGAACACCTTGGGCCCACCAGAGAAAATCATTCTTGGGGCCCACTATGTAGCTACATAGAAATAAATACAAGACCACCAATTGTGCGGTAAAAACGCGCTATATCAGGGTATAATATAAGGTAGTACATGTCTTAATTATGTAGCAGGAGTTGGGGTAGCCTCCCTCATAAATTATAAAGCAGCCCCCTCATAGGGGATAATGCTGCCCCCCATAGGGGATAATGCTGCCCCCCTCATAGGGTATAATGCTATATATATATATATATATATATATATTATATATATATATATGTAGATAGATATAGATAGATACCATATATACTCGAGTATAAGCCGACCCCCCTAATTTTGCCACAAAAAACTGGGAAAATTTATCGACTCAAGTATAAGCCTAGGGTGGAAAATGAGATTATGCCCCATATGCTGCCCCATGTATTATGCCCCACAAGATGCTCTATAGATTGTGCCCCATATGCTGCCCATGTATTATGCCCCCATAGATGCTCCATAGATTATGCCCCCATGGATGCTCCTTAGATTATGCCCCCATAGAAGCTTCTTAGATTATGCCCCCATAGAAGCTCCTTAGATTATGCCCCCATAGAAGCTCCATAGATTGTGCCCCCATAGATGCTCCTTAGATTATGCCCCATAGAAGCTCCATAGATTGTGCCCCAAAGATTATGCCCCTATAGATGCTCCATAGATTATGCCCCCATAAAAGCTCCTTAGATTATGCCCCCATAAATGCTTCTTAGATTATGCCCCCATAGAAGCTTCATAGATTGTGCCCCCATAGATGCTCCATAGATTATGCCCCCATAGACCTCCATAGATTGTGCCCCCATAGATGCTCCATAGATTGTGCCCCCATAGATTATGCCCCTATAAATGCTCCTTAGATTATGCCCCCATAGAAGCTCCATAGATTGTGCCCCCATAGATGCTCCATAGATTATGCCCCCATAGATTATGGCCCCATAGAAGCTCCATAGATTATACCCATAGATGCTCCATAGATTATGCCCCCATAGATGCTCCACAGATTATGCCCCCATAGATTATGCCCCCATAGATGCTCCACAGATTATGCCCCCATAGATTATGCCCCCATAGATGCTCCACAGATTATGCCCCCACAGATTATGCCCCCATAGATTATGCCCCCATAAATGCTCCACAGATTATGCCCCCATAGATTATGCCCCCATAAATGCTCCACAGATTTTGCCCCCATAGATTATGCCCCCATAGATGCTCCACAGACTGTGCCCCCATAGATGCTGCATTTTATAGGCCCTTTATGCTGTTGCAGCTGCTGCTGCTGCTGCAAAAAAAAAAAAGACATACTCACCTCTCGCCGCTGGGGGCCAGGTGCCGGGGTCCTGAGCAGGCGGGGACACCGGCGCGCTATGGGGGACAGGTGCCGGTGTCACCGCTCGCTCAGGGCCCCGGCACCTGCGATATTTACCTGTCATCGGGTCCACTGCTGAGCGCCGCTGTCTTCGGGTCCTCCGGCAGTGAATGATCAGGCAGAGGGCGCGGCGCACACTAATGACGTCATCGCGCCCTCTGCCTGAACATCGCAGCAAGAGGGCCCGAGGACAGCGGCGCTCAGCGGTTGGAGCGGGTGACAGGTAAGTAATGATATTCACTGCTTCCCACGCCCATGTGGGCGTGGGAAGCAGTGAATATTCATTTCTCTTTAGCAGCGGGGACAGGGGCTCCTGCCTCCTGTCACCCGCTGCTGCTCCGCTGGCACGGGGCCCCCATGGCAGCTGCGTGGTGTGCCGCTATTAGCGACACGCCACCGGCTGGGGGCCCCTGGAGCAGCGGGGGCCCTAGGCAACTGGCCCCTGTATGCCAGCAGGTGCCAGGGCCCCCCAGATGCCAGGGCCCACCGGAGAATCCTCCGGTTCTCCGGTGGGCCAGTCCGACCCTGGGTGTGAGTATTGTGATGTTATATATTATAAAATGTCACATAGCTTGTGAAATAGCAAGGATGGTTATACAGACAGGCATCTGATATTCAGAGTAGATATGGACAGTAAATAATGTACATATAAGAATGCAGAGTAAAAAGAGGCACCTGTAAATATCAATAAAAAGTAAGCCGTGGTAAAACAAGGTTACATGAAAGAGAGTAAATCGTATTCACGATTGAGGCCCCTGGGTGATAGAGTATCCAGGGTGTGTATCCAATAAGCCTCTCTCTTTTTTAATTGGCGTATGCGATCGCCGCCTCGTCGTGAATGTGGTATCTGTTCCAGAATTTGAAATTTAAGTTGGGATATAGTGTGTCCCATTGTGATGAAAAGATGTGGGATGGGGAGTAAAGTGTTTTTACACCTTATGGCCGATTTGTGTTTTGAAATGCGATGTTTCACTGGTTGGCATGTCTCTCCCACATATAGTAGCCCGCACGGGCACTTTATCATGTAGATCACAAAGGCGGTATCACAGGTGAAAAAACCACGGACTTTGAACGTTTTTTTCCCGTATGGGGATGATAAATGGTCTCACCCCTGAGTACGTTGTTACATTGGGTGCATCCCAAGCAAGGAAACGTGCCGATGTAACAACGTACTCAGGGTGAGACCATTTATCATCCCATACGGGAAAAACGTTCAAAGTCTGTGGTTTTTTCACCTGTGATACCGCCTTCATGATCTACATGATAAAGTGCCCGTGCGGGCTACTATATGTGGGAGAGACAAGCCAACCAGTGAAACATCGCATTTCAAACACAAATCGACCATAAGGTGTAAAAACACTTTACTCCCCATCCCACATCTTTTCATCACAATGGGACATACTGTAGCCCAACTTAAATTTGAAATTCTGGAACAGATACATTCACGACGAGGCAGCGATCGCATACGACAATTAAAAAAGAGAGAGGCTTATTGGATACACACCCTGGATACTCTATCACCCAGGGGCCTCAATCGTGAATACGATTTACTCTCTTTCATGTAACCTTGTTTTACCCCGGCTTACCTTTTCTTGATATTTACAGGTCCCTCTTTTTACTCTGCATTCTTATATGAACATTATTCGCTGTCCATATATACTCTGAATATCAGATGCCTGTCTGTATAACCATCCTTGCTATTTCACAAGCTATGTGACATTTATAATATATAACATCACAATACTCACACCCGTGAATACCTTCATTTTCCCATTCTGTTTAATATTATGTAAAATGACAGTTTAAGCAATTCCCCATATCAATACATAGGATTACATTATGTAATGCTATAACATGTTGTGCCTTTATTAATATGTCTCTCTTTCCTCTTCAGAGCCGCCTGTATTAATACTACTATGCTGCCACGCCACTCTGATGTTTATATCCCACAACAACTTCTTCAGCACGTCGTCCTTTCTACTCCTCCCATCTGCAGGACGTCCTCCAGTTCCTAAGCACCCACTGGAACGCAAACTATTAGTGGTGGAACACACATTCATTGATTTCCTGCCACCTCACTTCCTGTCTGACGCTCTGTGCTCTCACTGACGCTTAGTCCCGCCTCTTCCTTTCTTATACATGCTGATTTCAGCTATCCCTGCACTCAGACTTGCGGTGGACACCGCGTCACACGCAGAGATCACATTCACCGCCGGACTTTATCCACAGGTCAGTCTCTGACACATGCTGCGGTCACAGTGCTTTTCCATTATCCGGATACTTACACCTGGCCATATTTTTTCAGGATTTCGGCTCAAATAGAGACCTTTGGCTTCATTCTTATCTACCACCACTGGGTATGTTTCATATGTATATCTCTATGCACATAGACCGTTTGTATCTTGCAACAGCATGCATTATATTCCTATTTTCACTTTACAGCAGCATCCAGCTTCTCCTTTTCCCATTGTGGATTAACCCTTTATGCAGTAGTTTGTGGTATGTCCTCACTCTTGTCGTTGTTTCTGATACCTCTAATTTACTCTGATCTATGACCTCTCCCTGATCTCTCTAGCATTGGATCTGAAATAATTTTTCCCTATTTCTCGCTCTGAAATGACCAAGTTGCTATATGTATATACTTTATTTCACTTTTGATGTTAATATTATCCTTTTTCCTTTTTGTTATAAATGTAGTGACTGATGAAGGTCCATGATATAGGACTGAAACGTTTCGCTACTACTGTGAATAAAAACCTTATATCTCATACACATAAGTTGAGTGCCGAGTTCATTTCATATTTAGTTACGGTGTGGGAACCTACTCGAGCACCTCTCTCTTTGGCTGTGCACACGGTTACCTTTTCACATGGCACTGAGGAGAGGCTTCCGACAGGCCACTCTGCCATAAAGGCCCGAATGGTGGAGGGTTGCAGTGATAGTTGACTTTATGGAACTTTCTCCCATCTCCCTCCTGCATCTGTGGAGCTCAGCCACAGTGATCTTGGGGTTCTTCTTTACCTCTCTCACCAAGGCTCTTCTCCCACAATTGCTCAGTTTGGCTGGACGGCCAGACCTAGGAAGACTTCTAGTGGTCCCAAACTTCTTCCATTTAAGGATTATGGAGGCCACTGTGCTCTTAGGATCCTTGAATACTGCACAAATTCTTTTGTAACCCTGGCTAGATGTGTGCCTTGCCACAATTCTGACTTTGAGCTCCTTGGCCAGTTCTTTTGATCTCATGATTCTCATTTGGTCTGGCATGCACTGTGAGCTGTGAGGTCTTATATTAGACAGGTGTGTGCCTTTACAAATCAAGCCCTATCAGTTTAATTAAACACAGCTGGATTCCAATGGAGGAGTAGAACCATCTCAAGGAGGATCATACAGCATCTGACTTAAATATGAGTGTCTGAGCAACGGCTCTGAATACTTATGCCCATGCGATATTTCAGTTTTCCTTTTTTAATAAATGTGCAAAAATTTCAACATTTGTTTTTTTTTTTCAGTCAAGATGGGGTGCAGAGTATACATTAATGAGAAAAAAAAATGAACTTTTTTGAATTTACCAAATGGCAGCAATTAAACAAAGAGTGAAAAATGTAAAGGGGTCTGAATACTTTCCATACCCACTGTATATGACAGAAAATATCCAAAAGTGATGCCATAGTAAAATCTTCACCCCTGAAGGTGTTCAAAATCACATTCAAAAAGTTGATTAACCCTGAAGGTGCTTCACAGGAATTAATGTAATGTGAAAGGAAAAAATAACATTTTTAACACAAAACATTTACTTTAGACCCAAATTTTCTATTTTCCCAAGGGTAACAAGAGAAATTGAACCTCAAAATATGTTGTGCGACTTCACCTGAGCACGCCGATACCCCATATCTGGAGGAAAATTACTATTCAGGTGCATGGCAGGGCTCGGTAGGGAAGGAGCACCATTTGAATTTAATGCAAAATTTGCTGGAATAATTAGCTGATGACCTGTCGCATTTGGAAAGCCCCTGATTTGCCTAAACAGTGCAAACCCCCCACAAGTGGCCACATTTTGGAAACTAGACCCTTCAAGGAATTTATCTAGATAATTAATCTCCTTGTCCAGATGAATTACATCCTAGGGTACTTAGGAGTTAAGGGTATGCCACACTGAACAATATCGCTAACGGGATCGCTAAAAACGTCACTATTTAGCGATCCCGTTAGCGATGTTGTTCAGTGCGGCATCTGCCAGCGACGAGCTTCCTGCTGTGATCTCGCTCGTCGCTGGAATCGTTCCGGACCCTATTTTCTCGTCGGCGCTCCCGCTGGGTAAGTATATATCGCTAGTGTGGCACCTTTTCTTAGCGATTTAGCGGTACTTTTGTACCGCTAAAGTCGTTAAGAAGATCGCTAACGGCGATAGCGTCGTTAACTATATCGCTAAATGTGGCCGCACTTAGCGATATAGAAACAATCCCGCTAGCGATCGCATTAGTATGCGTCGTTATCGTGATCGCTAGCGGGATTGTTTAGTGTGGCAGTACCTTTAGCAGGAAATTGCAGAACCACTAGCCAGAGACTTTGAAAAATCATGGAGAACTGGAGAAGTCCCGGAAGATTGGAGAAGGCCAAATGTTATCGCTATCTTCAATAAAGGAAACAAAAATGAAGCCAGGAAATTACAGGTCAGTGAAAGTTATTTCTATACCAGGAAAACTTCAAATTATTAAACAGAATGTATTTAAGTACTTGAATAAGAATACAGTAATTAACCAGAGCCTGCATGGGTTTGTAGCAAACAAGTCATTCCAGACTAATCTAATTTCCTTCTATGATGGAATCACTGACTGGGCGGATCAGAGAAATGCAGTAGATATAGCATATCTTGACTTCGGAAAAACATTTGATAAAGTATCTCATACAATCCATATTGAAAAAAATGACAAAGTATGGAATTGACAAGGCAATGGTTAGGTGGATTCATAACTGGCTCAGTGATTGTACTTTGCCAAAAGGCTCTGTCTTGACCCCAGTGTTGTTCAACAGTTTTATAAATGATCTAGATAAGGGAACTAAAAGGTAAACTAATCAAATTTGCAGACAATGCAAAGCTAGGAGGGAAAGCTAACACTAGCGAAGACAGAGAAAGAATTCAAAAGGATCTAGATAAGTTTGAACAATGGACAGTGACTAATAGAATGGTATTTAACGAAGAAATGCAAGATTCTACATATGGGCAAGAAAAACTAAAATTGCATCTATAGAATGGGAGGAATAGAACTAAGCAATAGCATGTATGAAAAAGACTTGGGTATTGTCATGCTGTGACGATCTAAAGTAAGGGAAAAGGCGGCTTCGGTCCCTGTCCCGGAGGTACTCTTGATAATAGAGAGGCCCGAGTCTCCAACCATACTATGCTCGTGTTAAACCCTAATCTGTTCCCTCTCCCACCCCATGAGGCATGGGACAGAAAAGTAAGGTAAACCAAACAAAGACATAACAGGGATAACAGAAAATCACTGTCATACAAAAGCACTCTCCAATAAAAGGGATGAGGTTAGGGACAGGGAGGAATAACTACACAGCTTAGCACAGGAAGAAGATTCTTTCATCGGCAAAGGAAGAAACGCCCAGAACTGGTAGATTTAGTGAGTAGAGATGATTAGCAGCAGCAACAGCTGTGTGCACAAAAGCTGAATGTTCCCAGCCAGCATGGAAAGAGTCCTGACTCCCTTCAGAGCTGAAGGAAAGGAAATCCATTGGAAAATAGGACACAAATCATACCATCTCTAAGAGTACCTGCAATTCATTACTCATTGTGACCTTCTAACTCCAAAAAAGGCAAACAGTTATAGGATGTATTAAGAGACTCACATGGTCGGGTGTGCCGTGGGAAAGTTCCCCAAACTATGGTGCCAGGAGCCGGTGGCTGGGATCATACTCACCCCTCCCCGTGCCATCGCTGAGGGTCCCTGCAATCCTGCGTTTCTCCCTTCCTGCAGCTCTCCGGCACTGAGCGGTGATGTAATACCCGCTCATTAAGGTCATGTAATATGGACGTGACACCACTCCCATGGGCGTGGCGTCCATATTCATGGCCTTAATGAGCGGTATTACATCACCGCTCAGTGCCGGAGAGCTGCAGGAAGACAGGGAGAACGACAGGATTGCAGGGACCCTCAGCGATGGCACGGGGAGGGGTGAGTATGATGGAGGAGAGGACAAGGAGCACGGAGCTGGACGGGGGATAGAACGGTGGACGGGGGAAGCATGGAGGACGGGGGGGGAGAACGGAGGACGGGGAAGCATGGAGCAGGACGGGGAGGAGGGGGAGTAGACGGGGGAAGCATGGAGGAGGACGGGGGGAGAACGGAGGACGGGGAAGCATGGAGGACAGGGGGGGAGAACGGTGAACGGGGGAAGCATGGAGGAGGACCAGGGGGAGAATGGAGGACGGGGGAAGCATGGAGGAGGATGGGAAGCATGGAGCAGAGAGAGGACGGGAGAGGAGGACGGGGGAAGCAGGAGGACGGGGGGAAGGATGGAGGAGGACAATGAGCATGGAGCAGGACGGGGAGAGGATGGAGGGCACAGAGGAGCATGGAGCAGGACGAGGGGGGGCACAGGAGGACGGAGAAGGAATGGGGGAGCACAGCGGAGGATGGAGCAGGAGGGGGGGAGTACAGAGGAGAATGGGGGAGCACAGAGCTGGATGGGGGAGCAAGGAGCAGGACGGGGGCAGCACAGAGCAGGAGGGCAGTTTATACACCCGGCTTATACACGAGTCAATAAGTTTTCCCAGTTTTATTGTGGCAAAATTATGGGGGTCGGCTTATACACGGGTCGGCTTATACACGAGTATATACGGTAGGTAGGAGACGTGTACAATAAGGGTGCTTTCACACGTTGCGGGTTGCAATGCATGTTTCCTGATGCGCGCTATGTATAATATGACTGTTTTAGTGTCATTTTGTGCTATTTTGGTTGGTGGTGTGCCCCAGGATTTTCTAAGTATAAAAAGTGTGCCGCGGCTCAAAAAAGGTTGAAAATCACTGGTCTAGATCACATGAAGTTATTATTCCACTCTACTCCTCCTTGGTCAGACCTCATCTGGAATACCGTATCCAGTTCTGGGCACCAAATTTTAAAAAGACATTGAAAAACAGGAGAAAGTTCAGAAAAGAGCTACCAGGATGGTAAGCGGACTGCAAAATATGTCCTACCAGCAATGGTTAAAGGATTTGGGAATGTTTAGCTTGCAGAAAAGACTAAGGGGAAGCTTAATAGCCTCTACAAATGTCTGAAGGGATGTCACAGCATAGGGGATCATCCTTATTCTCATTTGCACATGGAAACATGGGAAGCAATGGAATGACACTGAAAGGGAGAAGATACAGATTAGATATTAGAAATCACTTTTTGACAGTGATGGTGATCAATGAGTGGAACAGGCTGCCACGAGAGGTGGTGAGTTCTCCTTCAATAAAGGCTTCAAACAGAGGCTGGACAGACATCTGTCTGGGATGATTTAGTGAATCCTGCATTGAGCAGGGGATTAGACACGGTGACCCTGGAGGTCCCTTCCAACTCTCACATTCTATGATCTTTTTTGTTCCCCAAGAAATAATTAAAAACAAATCTAGAATTGCTTTTTTTTTTTACAAGAGTTCACAATATAGCCTAATTAACATGCTACTTTTATTCTGTAGTGAGATGTGAACCCACAAAATCGTATTTTTTTAAAATCTTTTACAACTGTTCTTTTGGGGGTGGGAGAGTGGGGTCATTCTGAGAGCGATAACCTTTTAATTTTTTTGCTTACGGTGCTGTATGAAGGCTTCTTTTTTTGTGCAACGGGCTGTAATTTTTTTGTGGTGCATGCAACTTGATAAGTTTTTTATTCTATTTATTGTGAAAGAGGATAACAGGAAAAGCAATTTTGGCATTGTTTTTCTAGTTTTATTGATGTGTTCACCGTCTGAGAATAGTAATGAAAGTTTTATAGTATGGGTCATTACAGAAGCAGAAGATACCAAATGTGTGGTTATTTTTAGGGTGTTTTAAGTTTTCTTTACAAAATAAAAGTTTTGTATTGTTTAAATTGGGATTTTTACTTCAATATTTAAAAATAATTAGTCCCATAATCCCCTCATTGCATGTTCAATACACTGCACAACCTATGTAGTACAGAGCGTTATCTAACCGGTCAGTGTTTGACATGAAGCCATGCCTCTGGTGGGATCTAATACACTGAAGGATTTAGCAGACAAGGCTATCATTAGGCCTTCTAATCCCAGAGGGAGAAATTTCCCCTGCCAAACTTTATACCTGCAGTCAGTGCGACCCGCAGCATGGAGAATGTTAACCCCTTCACATCCAGAGGCATTTCTGTTTTTGCGTTTTCTGATTCCCTTCTTCCCAGAGCCATAACTTTTTTATTCCCTTTTTTTTTTTTTTTTTAACCATGTTCACTAAAGGCTAAAACTGACCGCTATTATGATTCTCCAGGTCATTACGAGTTCATAGAAATCAAACATGTCTAGGTTCTTTTTTTTATTTAAGTGATGAAACAAAAAGCAAAATTTGGTAAAAAAAAAAAATAAAGCACCATTTTCCGAGACCTGTAGCATCTCAATTTTTAGTGATCTGTGGCTGGGTGAGGGATTCATTTTTGAGTGCCGGGCTGACATTTTTAATGATACCATTTTGGTGTAGATCAGATTTTTTTTTGACTGCACGTTATTACATTTTATTTGAATGAAGTGGCGACCAAAATGAACGTAATTCTGACATTTTTTTCTCGTTACGCCATTTAGCGATCGGGTTCTTTTTTTAATATCGATAGATCGGGCGATTCTGAACACGGCGATACCAAATATGTATATATGATTTTTGTTTGTTTTAGTTTAAATGGGGTGATTTGAACTTTTATTTTTTAAAATATTTTTTTACTTTTTTTTTTTTTACATTTTGCAAAGCTTCGTCTCCATAGGAGACTAGAAGCTGCAATACTTCAATCACTTCTGCTACACACAGGCGATGATCAGATCGCTTGTGTGTAGCAGAAATGCTCACTTGCTATAAGCGCCGACCATAGGGCGGCACTCATCGCAATCTGGCAATGACAACCATAGCGGTCATGTGACGGGGTCACTGATGGGCGGGATTAGTGACGCGCTTCCAGTAAGCGCAAGTTAAATGACGCTCTCAAAGATTGACAGCGGCATTTAACTAGTTAACAGCAGTGGGTGGATCACAATTCCACCTGAGGCTGTTGCGGGCACATGTCAGATGTATAGATCAGCTGTCATGTGCCCGCACCAAACAAGAAATCCAGCATCAGCGTACTATTACACCCTATGTCGGAAAGGGGTTAAAGGGTCAAAATCACACAAAGCTGAGTTCCTGGATGTTGTAGTGTGAGCCCAAGTGTGTCTGATCCATTCACAACCCATACATATATGGCGTGATGGGGTAATGCTTCATAGTGACAGAAGTACAGCAGGGTGCATGAATGTGTTAAAGGGAATCTGTCAGCAGGTTTTTGCCATTTAATCTGAGAGCAGCATGATGAGATGTTCACTTATTATGCTGAGTGGTTTCCATACAATGAATGTTTTATTACCATCACTAGAATAAGGGTTTCTTGCCCTATATTTTACTGCGGTCAGATTATATAGCAAAAACCAGCTGACAAATTCCCATTAATAATGACAAAATACATTTTTTTAAATACGAGCAACAAAAACACGTAAAAAAAAAAAAAAAAAAAGTTTATTTTTGTGATGACAGTCCTTTAAAGAAGCACTCCTCCCATCAAAATTTGTACCCTCCTAACACAGGGGTGGGGAACCTCCGGCCCGCATGCAGCCTACAGTGACACTTCATGCGGCCCGCGGGCAGGTCCCCGGAGTCCGCAATGCTCAGGCGGCAGCCGTATCCTGCCAGCTGCCGGCCATTTAACCCCTAAGTGCATGGTACGCAGCGTTCATTACAGAACGCTGCCTGCACATGATGATGTCACCAGAGTGGGCGGGGTTAGCGCCGAATGCGCTCCCATCCTCCTGTCCCGGAAGAACAGCTGCTGCCGTAGTGCAGAGCGATCTCTGTGCTGGCAGCTCTGTGCCTGTTTGCTGGTGATTTCTATGCCCGCAGCTATGTGCCTTTCTGCTGGTGATCTGTGCCTCTCTGCTGTGTCCCCCTGTGATCTCTGTGCACCCCTAGCTGTGCCCCAATATGATCTGTGCCCCCCAACTATATGCCCACCTGTGATCTTTGTGCCTCCCAGCTATGTGCTCCCATGTGATCTTTGTGCCCATCCTGTGATCTCAGTGGCCCCAGCTATGTGCCCCCGTGATCTCTGTGCCCCATAGCTATATGCCCCGTGATCCCAGTGCCCCCAGATATGTGCCCCCTGTGATCTGTTCCCCGTGATCTCTCTGACCCCCAGCTATATGCCGATTTGTGTCCCCCAGCTGTGTACCCATGATCTCTGTGCCCCCCTGTGATATTTGTGCTCCCATGTAATCTCTGTGCCCTTTGATCTGTCCACTCCAGCTATGTGCCCCCGTGATCTTCGTGCCACCCCCCCTGTGATCTATGTGCCTCCCTAGCGATGCCTGTCCCCCCCAGTGCTGTATGTGCCCCCAAGTGATATGTTTATTACTCACTGCTGCATTTACCCTAGGAGTGCTGTATATCCCCCCACCTGTGATGTATATAGCCCATAGCGATGTATGACCCTAACAGTGATGTATATTCCCCCCAGGGACATATATACCCCAGTGCGGTCTGTGCTTCCTAGTGATGTATATAGCCCCTCAGTGAGGTATATTCCCCAGCATCTCCTGTGAAGTCTATGCCCCCTCAGCCCCTCCTGTAATTTATATGACTCCAGAGTCTCCTGTGATGCATAAATAGCAGCCTCAATCTTTCCTGTTATGCATGTACAGCAGTCCCAGCGTCTCTTATGTGATGTATATACAGCAGTCCCAGCGTCTCCTATGTGATGTACATTCAGCAGTCCTAGTGTCTCCTGTGTGATGTATAAACAACAGTCCCTGTCTCTCCTATGTGATGTATATACAGCAGTCCCAGTGTCTCCTGTGTGATGTACAGGATTTAAAAAACATGACAAAAAGTTGACAGCTCTCCTGGCCGACACAAACATGGAAAAGCAGCTGTGAGAAGCCACATGATCAGTATCACCTAACATCACAGCTGCACCAAAGAGAAGTAGCTCCAGCCGTCACATTAAGGGCAGAGTCAGACGGCTGTATAACTTGTGTGAGAATCGCATTGCACTGAACGGACTGGCCCGACATCTCTCCTGACCTGAGCAAGACCGGAGGTGCTTCACAGAATTTCACAACGCAGATCTATGAAAATGAGGAAAAAAAATTTTTCCCATAAAGATGCTGTTTTAGTCCCAATTTTTTTTTCATTTTTTTAACCCCTTCATGACCCAGCCTATTTTGACCTTAAAGACCTTGCCATTTTTTGCAATTCTGACCAGTGTCCCTTTATGAGGTAACTCAGGAACGCTTCAACGGATCCTAGCGATTCTGAGATTGTTTTTTCGTGACATATTGGGCTTCATGTTAGTGGTAAATTTAGGTCGATAATTTTTGCGTTTATTTGTGAAAAAAATGGAAATTTGGCGAAAATTTAGAAAATTTTGTAATTTTCAAATTTTTAATTTTTATTCTGTTAAACCAGAGAGTTATGTGGCACAAAATAGTTAATAAATAACATTTCCCACATGTCTACTTTACATCAGCACAATTTTGGGAACATTTTTTTTTTTTGTTAGGAAGTTATAAGGGTTAAAAGTTGACCAGCGATTTCTCATTTTTACAGCAAAATTTACAAAACCATTTTTTTTAGGGACCACCTCACATTTGAAGTCACTTTGAGGGGTCTATATGGCAGAAAATACCCAAAAGTGACACCATTATAAAAACTGCACCCCTCAAGCTACTCAAAACTACATTCAAGAAGATTATTAACCCTTCAGGTGCTTCACAGGAACTAAAGCAACGTGGAAGGAAAAAATGGACATTTTAATTTTTCCAACAAAAATTTTCTTTTAGCATCAATTTTTTCATTTTTACATGGGCAACAGGATAAAATGGATCCTAAAATTTGTTGGGCAATTTCTCCTGAGTACACAGATACCTCATATGTGGTCATAAACCACTGTATGGGCGCACGGCAGGGCTCAGAAGGGAAGGAGCGCCATTTGACTTTTTGAATGGAAAATATGCTGGAATATTTAGCGGTTGCCATGTTGCATTTGGAGAGTTCCTGTGTGCCTAAACATTGGAGCTCCCCCACAAGTGACCCTATTTTGGAAACTAGACCCCCTAAGGAACTTATCTAGATGCATAGTGGGCACTTTGAACCCCCAGGTGCTTCACAAATTGATCCTTAAGAAAAAGAATCTTTTTTTTTTCACAAAAATTTTCTTTTAGCCTCAGTTTTTTCATTTTCACATGGGCAACAGTATAAATTGGATCCTAAAATTTGTTGGGCAATTTCTCCTGAGTACACAGATACCTCATATGTGGTCATAAACCACTGTTTGGGCGCACGGCAGGGCTCAGAAGAGAAGGAGCGCCATTTGACTTTTTGAATGGAAAATATGCTGGAATATTTAGCGGTTGCCATGTCGCATTTGGAGAGTTCCTGTGTGCCTAAACATTAAAGCTCCCCCACAAGTGACCCCATTTTGGAAACTAGACCCCCTAAGGAACTTATCTAGATGCATAGTGATCACTTTGAACCCCCAGGTGCTTCACAAATTGATCCGTAAAAAAAAGAAAGTACTTTTTTTTTTTTCACAAAAATTTTCTTTTAGCCTCAGTTTTTTCATTTTCACATGGGCAACAGTATAAATTGGATCGTAAAATTAGTTGGCCAATTTCTCCTGAGTACATAGATACCTCATATGTGGTCATAAACCACTGTTTGGGCGCACGGCAGGGCTCAGAAGGGAAGGAGCGCCATTTGACTTTTTGAATGGAAAATATGCTGGAGTATTTAGTGGTTGCCATGTCGCATTTGGAGAGTCCCTGTGTGCCCAAACATTGGAGCTCCCCCACAAGTGAGAGAGAGAGAGAGAGAGATTGGACCGGATCAGTTTTCTCACGGATTTGTCAAAAATCTGGTCCGGCTCCATAGGTTTGCATTGTTTCCGGCCGCCTGAAGTGCCATTTCAGGCACTGTCAGGCGCCTCCGGAAAAAAAAAAAACGTTACAGCAACCGTCTTGTCCGGCCGCCGGAATGTACAATTCCGACGGATCCGGCCAAAAACGGATGCAACGCAGTGACATCAGGCGCGATCAGGCGCTAATGTAAGTCAATGCTAAAAAAACGCATCCGGTACCGGATCCGTTTTTTTAGAAACACGCCGGATCGCGCCTGATTGCGCCTGATTCAAAAAGCCTGAAGTGTGAAAGCAGCCTAACTCTCCCAGTGACGTGATTCAGATGAAACCCTAGATGGATCCATTCCCTATAATGAGGCAGCAGAGTTACAAAACTGTGGTTGACTGCACTTTTACGCATTCCTAAATAGACTGACACCGCCAGAACAAGGGCTAGACAGCGTCCACAGTGCCTCCATCTGCCTCTTTATAGGGAATCTTCCGCCGGGGGTTCCGTCTGAATAACATGTTTCAGGGATTTACACGATTTACACGGAAACCCCGTTGTAAGCGCTCAGCACAGAATAAATGTGAGCCGAGTCTTAGGCCGGTGTCACACTTTCGAGTGTGATGTGAGAAACTCGCACGAGTTTCTCGCATTAACACCAGACACTGCCACTGGCACTCGGACCGGAACATGCAGCTGCATAGAAATACATGCAGCCGCACACTTCGGTCCGAGTGCCGGTGGCAGTGTCGGGTGTTAATGCGAGAAACTCGTGCGAGTTTCTTGCATCACACTCGCAAGTGTGACAACAGCCTTACTGTGATCTTTGGGAGACAGAATGAAAAAAAAATCAGTAGTGGGTCAAAAATTGGTTTTATTTTTTTACGCTGTTCCTCGAGCAGTATAAGTGATTAAACAACTTTATTCTTCAAGTCGGTGCGATTACAGCGATACCAGATTTATATATATTTTTTTTATGTTTGGCTGCTGTCACACACGTAAAAGACGCTTTTTATCGCATTGCCATATTTTAAAACCTATAAAAAAAGAGAAATGTGAGGGCTTGATTTTTGCAGGACGAGTTGATGTTTTTATTGGTACCATTTTTGGGCACATGACATTTTTTGATCGCTTTCTATTCTGATTTTTGGGAGTCAGAATGAACAAAAAACAGCAATTCAGGAATCATTTTTTTTAATGCAGTTTCGCGTATGGTAAACTTGATAAGGCAGCTTTATTTTTCGGGTCAGTACTATTACAGTGATATCACATTCATATTTTTTTCACTTTTACACGTAAACTAATGCTTTAGAATAATTATTTTGGCATCGCTTCATTCTGAGAACTATAACTTTTTACTTTTCCGCTGATGGAGCAGTATGGCGGCTTGTTTTTTGAGGGTCATGATGATGTTTTCAGCTATACCATTTTTATTTACATTTATCTTTATCACATTTTATTCGGCAGTATGATGAAAAAGAGCCATTTTGTGTTTTTTACGGTGTTCACTGGAGGGGTTAAGTAGTGGGACAGTTTTATAGGGCAGGTCGTTAAGGACGCGCAAATACCAAAAGTGTAGTTTATTTTATTTTTTCATAAAAATATTTAGTTATAGGTACAATATATTTTCATTTTGTGATTTTTTTAATAAATATTTTTACAATTTTTTTTTTAAACTTTATTTTTTACTTAGTCCTACTATAGGACTTTCACCAGTCACGGCCATTGCTATGCTTTGTAACCCATCAGTGCTGCAGACACAAGCTTGTACAGCATGCACTGTGCATGGCCAAACAAGCTTGTTAGTGCCTGGTGACCCAAAGGTCGTTATGACATCAGGTCACCATGGCAATGATCACCCCCCTTGCTATGACGTCGCAGGGGTGCCGATAGGACAGAGGGGGTTCCCTTCCTCTGACTACCTTCTAAATGCTGTGATCAATATTGATTGCAGAACTTAGCGGGGGCCATTTCTGGCAGTGACGAAAACCTGGCTTTGATCGTCCGTGCACCACGCACAGCCTCATGTGCGATCGCCATAATGTATACATATACGACATTGGCAGTATATATACGTCATGGTTGGGAAGTACTTCCTCTTCCCAACCATGACGTATATATACTGCCAATGTCGGGAGGGGGTAAAGGGGATTAAAACTTTGATGCGAGTACTTCTTTAACCTCACCCTAAGCAGCTCCAGTAATAGCTCTCAGCTGGTGTCCCAGATGTTTGTTGATGGGTTACAGCGATATCATGATTCCAGCGCACATTATTGCTGCTGCTAATCAAGAGGCTCAGTGTGTATAATGATCAGGGCCGCAGCAGAGTGGCAGCTGGATCTATGGATGGCGAATTAATCTAAATTTGGTATTTTTTTTTTTATACTTTGAAGTCTTTCCAGTAAACAGAAATGAAAATGGACCCCCTTTTCAATAATAATTATATGTGACCTTCTATTTTACCAAGCTAATAGTGAAGGTTGTAAGCGAGTGTTTATGGAGAGTTTTGGCTGTAACAATGCCCCCGGCACTGACTGACAGCAGGATCAGCATTAGGACCAGCTGTCAGTCAGTACCTGGGACGCATATATAGTCGCTGCTCTCTATACGGTGACTGAACCCGTGCTGGTGCAATCCTCGTCACTGAAATTTGAACGCTACCGGGGGGAATAAAGTTGATTTTACACTGTTAGCGGGGCTCAAAGTGGCAGGAAGGATTAGAACCCTATTAAACTGCAGATTAACAGCTTTTTTTTTTTCATGCGATAGATTCCTTTTAAGAAATTTAGCTTTCTACCATATCTATACAGGAAAAACAAAAACAAATGAAAGTTGAATGCTTTAGTTTTTTGTGAATTGAAAAACTGGAAAAAAAAATAGAACTTAAAACTTTAGCAATGATTAATATATAGAAAATACTTACATTTATTCATAAATCATTTTTACAGATATTTGCCAAGCAGCGACTTCTATATGTTTATTGTTTAGGAACAGATGCTAAACTAGGTGTGCACGAACAGGCAGACCCCTGTTTGAAGACAATATCAATACCAAAAGTTATGGACTCCAGCAGCCCAGAAAGGAAGATGGCAACTGGTCTCAAGCACTGGTGCAAATTCAATGAGTGACCTAATAGAGAGCTAGATGTGAAGGTCACCATTAGGAGAGATGTGGTGCTGTTTATTTAATCTTCAATGAGACTCATGGGCGCTTAAAACAAATACTGTAAGGAGAAAAGGTCAACTAATCTGTCTAGAAACATGCATACAATTTATATGCAGAATATAAACGTTTTGAGAATTAACATATCTAGTGTTAGAGCTCCTCCAGTTTCAAATCTACAATTAATAAATGTTCTAGAATATTTATTAGTTTCACATGGAACTTCTACTCCAGCGTGCGGCCAAGTAGGAAAAGAATAAAACCACCTCAGTACTGCGCTCTCTCCTTGCTGAAAAGATAAATGCCTAAATAAACATTTGTTAGGTACTAATAAACATGAAGATACAGATTAGATATTAGAGAAAACTTTTTGACAGTTAGGGTGATCAATGAGAGGAACAGGTCGCCATGAGATGGGCGAGTTCTCCTTCAATGGAAGTCTTCAAACAGACGCTGGACAGACATCTGTCTGAGATGGTTTAGTGAATCCTGCATTGAGCAGGGGATTGGACACAATGACCCTGGAGGTCCCTTCCAACCCATATAGGGGACAACAAGCTGAATTTCTTTGCAGGATGAAGATTCTAAATAATAAAGTCCTGTGATCACAGCAGCATAGGCATTGAATTAACCACTCAGTTTTTCACTCTGCAGTGTGTGAAGAGAGCAGGTAGAATGTGACGTAGTAGGCTTAAAGACAGAACAAATGGACTGCAGCGTCACTATCTGTAGCATGGCAGACAGTAACTTGCTGTAAGAAAGAAAAAAAAAGTATGCTGCACAAGCTGAACTTTAAAGTGAAAAGCTTCACAAATATAGTGTGCATGAGGATCAAAGTGAAGAACGAACATTGCGGTTTTCTTTTTACACTGGAGATAAGCCATACCTCTAAGAACTTTGATTTCTTTTGTGAGAACAGGACTAATATTCAGCGCAAATTTTATTCCGCCAAGCTTTACGCAACACAAAGATGTATGCTGTGCAAGAAAGGCTGAAATTCTTTAAAAAGAAAAAAAAAAAAAAAAAAAAAACAACTTTTGGAGAGAAAACAAGTTGACCGTTATCTGTGGCTAGGATGACAATACACATTGGACACAGGTAAGAAATAAATATTTCTCATTTATTCAGCTTCAACTTTTCTATGGTTTACGTTGTCAAGTATATTTAAGAGAAATGAAGCTGTGTTTTGTGTTAAATGGAAAGTGCCATTAACACTACCTAAAAAAAACAAAAAAAACACTGCAAACAATTCTATCCTGCCAAATGGATGTTAACGTCTTGTTTCTAAGCAAGAAATACACAAATTCTTTTCCGAGGTGTTTATTTTGCTGCTTGAAACCTAAGCGACTGTGCGCCACCTTCTAAGTGTCATCTACAAATGAATATATCTATTCGGGAACAGATATGTTCATTTCATTCCCTAAATGCAGCCGGCAGATCAGTTTATACAAGGAAGTTTTGAAAGGATACGCATTTCAAGTTATTGCAGGTTATTTTACATATTTTCTTTTTCTTTAAGGTAAAATACGTTTGTACCAAACCGACTGTAATGTGTAGATTTAAAATTGTGACAAAACCTTCGCTCGGGACATGATTTGCCTCTGGCAAACTTTACTAGAATGTTACATTTTACAGGGCAAGATGACAATACAGCATAGATCCTGTGATATTTTGGTTATCTTCTGGAGGTTAAAGCTGTTTTAGTTTATTCTCTTGGGAAAAATGCAGCAGCGAAACACACACCAGCTGATTGAAAAGCACTTCCTTGTGTTGTGATTTTTTTTCAGGGTGCAAACACCAACCCACAGTAGTTCGTCTTTACCAATCCAAAGTCCTTTTTAAGGGTTATATAACTGCACTGTTGCCTTTAAGTACTTGTTTTCCTATGTAAAAGCTTGTTCTCTGTTAAGCAAGCTTGCTGACTACAGCCTGGTTGAGAGAATTCAACTGATTGGTCCATTTATCTAGAGCCGTGTATCGTGCGCCGCCTCGCTTTTGATGGTCCAGTTCCAGGAGTTGGTTTACTTGATCAATCCTTCCATGAATAGTGCTTTACAATCAAAAACAGGAAAAAAAAATACTTAGTGTTAATACTTATTGGCTTTGATCTGATTTTAAATCACGTTGTGCATAATATAAGGTGGAAAGACGGATTTTGGTAAGAACTTACCTGTAAAATCCTTTTCAGCGAAGGAAGGAAAGGAGACACACTAGTAATGACTAGTGGGTAGACGGAGCCCAGATAGGATTGACACCTCAGATTAAAAAGAGTGTTGACCGGCCCCTCCAGCTCGGGCTCCTCCTACTCCTGCTTCTTCAGTCGTACAAAAGCTTAGGGAAGAGCAAATATCACCAGCGGAGCAACATAACCCCTTCTGAAGGACTTCAGAGAAAAAGCAAGAATACAGGTTATGCATGCATGTAGGCAAAAAACCACACAGTCCCAGGTACTACTCACTGGACCTGACCACCGCGATGAGCTGGCAATGCTGGAAAGGAGCCGTAGCGCGTCAACCTCAGTCCAGATAATCGCTATCAGAAGAGGGTCACGCCGCATCTGAAAACACATCAACACACTTCTGCCATGGGTGGGTGCTGTGTCTCCTTTCCTTCCTTCGCTGAAAAGGATTTTACAGGTAAGTTCTTACCAAAATCCGTCTTTTAGCAGCAGAATGGAAGGAAAGGAGACACACTAGTAATGACTAGTGGGACGTCCCAAAGCAGTCCAAAAATTAAGGGTGGGAATATAAGCAAGAAAAAACAGGCAGAATCCCAACAACCTTGGTAAATGCGCAACAGGCGCCAAATACAAGTTAACTAGAACTTTACACTACAGCCGCCTGTAGGACCCTGCGTCCTAAGGCCGCATCAGCGGAAGCACTGACGTCCACCTTATAAAACTTTGTAAACGTGTGGACGGATCGCCAAGTCGCCGCTCGGCAGAGCTGAGCTGCCGAAGCCCCTTGATGAAAGGCCCACGATGAGGCCACAGCCCTTGTGGAATGAGCACGAATCTTAATCGGGCAAGGCTCGCCTTTAAGTCGGTAAGCCTCCAAAATGGCTGACCGAATCCAACGAGCTATAGAGTCCTTGGAAGCTCGTTGACCACGTCGTCGACCTGCTGGAATCACAAACAAGGAGTCTGACTTCCTAAAACCTTGAGTAACAGACAAATAAAACTTCAAGGTCCGCACTAAATCCAATGTGTGCAAAACCCGTTCCTTTGCATTCCTCGGGCCCGGGCAAAGTGAAGGCAAAACAATATCTGGTTAACATGGAATTGCGACACTACCTTAGGTAGAAAGTCGCCCCGTGTGCGAAGCACTACTCGATCAGGGAAAAAATCCAGGAAAGGAGGCGAGCAAGAAAGAGCCGCCAAATCAGAAACCCTTCTCAAAGAAGTGACTGCGACTAGGAAGGCAACCTTCCAAGAAAGCAAAGAAAGGTTAGCAGAATCCATTGGCTCAAAAGGCCCATGCTGAAGAGCCTCCAGGACAAGGTTGAGCCGCCAAGGAGACACAGGTGCCTTCCGCGGCGGAAACTGACGGGTTACCCCGCGAAAAAAGGAGCACACGTCCCTACGCGAGGCGATAACTTTCCGGAACAACAGGGACAGGGCAGAAACCTGACCCCTCAGGGTGCTAACTGCCAAACCCTTGTCCAGCCCGTACTGTAGAAAAGCCAACAGATTGGGAATGGAAAAAATCCTCGGGTTCCTTGAAGAACCCAAACACCACGAGAAGAAGGCTTCCCAGGTCTTGTGGTAAATTCTAGTAGTAGCCGGACCTCTGGCAGCTCGCAGAGTGGCAATGACTTCGGCTGAAAAACCTCTACGGGTCAGTATTTCGGTCTCAAGAGCCACGCCGTCAAACGCAGAGACTTCAAGTCCGGATGACGGACAGGACCCTGGGTTAACAGGTCCGGGCGAAGAGGAAGTGGAAATGGCGGTGCTGCCAAAAACGACACCAATGTCGAGAACCACGTCCTCCTTGGCCAATCTGGGGCTATCAACATAGCCGGGATTCTCTCCAGTCTGATCCGACGCAGCACCAGAGGAAGTAAGGATATCGGCGGAAACACATAGATTAGCTCGAATCGGTCCCACGGGGCCACCAGAGCATCCACCGCCACAGCCTTCGGGTCCTTGTACCTGGACATGAAGGTCGGCAACTTGGCATTGGACCTGGATGCCATCAAATCCACTTGGGGAACTCCCCAAAGGGAGCACAGCAGAGCAAAGATCTCCGGATGAAGACTCCATTCTCCGGGATCCATCTTCTCTCGACTGAGGAAGTCCGCCGTGGTATTCTGAACTCCTGGAATGTGAATCGCAGAGATGGCTGGTACTCTGTCCTCGGCCCAATTCAGGATCCGAGACACTTCCACCATGAGCCTGGAACTCCTCGTCCCGCCTTGGTGGTTGATATACGGACCGCCGTTGCGTTGTCTGTCTGCACTCGGACTGGTAGACCGCTCAAAGGGACCGTCCAGTGTTGGAGGCAAAGGAAAATTGCCCTCAATTCCAAGATGTTGATCGGTAGAACAGACTCTTCCGATGACCATACTCCTGAATCCAGAGATCGTTCCAGACACCCCCCCAGCCCGTCAGGCTGGCATCGGTGGTTATGACCGACCACCTCGGAGGAAGGAAAGACTTCCCCAGTGATAACGTTCCTGGACGTGACCACCAACTTAGGGACTCTCGCACCCTGCGAGAGATGAGGATACTGCGATCCAGTGCAATCTGCGATCGATCCCAATGACTCAGAATGAGTCTTTGGAGGGCTCTGGAATGAAACTGGGCAAACGGAAGCGCTTCCATGGAAGCCACCATCAGACCTAAAAGGCGCATACACTTCCGAAGGGACATTGCTGTCGAAGACTTCATAGTCTGTACATGTCGAAGGAGACATGCCCGCTTGTCTGGAGGTAGAGACACCACTGCCCGTACCGTGTCGAAATGCATCCCCAAAAACAGGATTGACTGCGACGGTTCCAGAGACTACTTCTCCCAATTGACCAGCCACCCGAAGTCCTCCAGGAGCTGAAGGGATAGATTGCGAGCCGTCACCGCCTCCTCCTTTGAGGACGCCACAATCAAAAGGTCGTCCAGATAGGGAATAATAGTGACTCCCTGTCTTCGAAGAATTGCCATGAGAGGCGCTAGAATTTTTGTAAAAACTCTGGGCGCTGAAGCCAAGCCGAATGGCAGGGCCACAAATTGGTAATGGTCCTGACCTATGGCAAAACGAAGGAAGCGCTGGTGAGCCCTTCCGACGGGAACATGCAAATAAGCGTCGCGAATGTCGATTGACACCAGAAAGTCGTTCTGCGACAGGGTTGCCACAACGGAGCGAAGTGACTCCATGCGGAGTTTTTGGGTGTGGACATGCTGATTCAATCTTTTGAGATCCAGAATAGGACGAAATTTGTCCTATTTTTTGGGGACCACAAAGAGATTTGAATAAAAACCTTTTCCCGGTCCTCTGTCGGAACCGGTATTACTACACCCTTCTGCAGAAGGAATTCCACCTCTCACAGCAGAGCGACAAATAGCTCGGGCTCTGACGGAATGCGAGACTGGCAAAAACTGTCCGGGGGTCGAGAAGAAAACTCTATGAAATAGCTTGCCGACACAACTCGCGTTACCCAGGAATCCGGAACGCGGGAAAACCAATTCGCCTTGAATTGGAGCAGGCGACCCCCCACTCGAGAGCCCTCGAGTGAGGACCTGGCGTCAGTCTGCCTTGGCGGGCTTCTTGTCGGTTTCCTGCTTGTCTTGACGGAAACTTTGTTTCCAAGGGGTGCGGGATTTCTGAGAAGACTTCTTTCCCGAAAAAGAGGGACGACCCGATCCCCAAGAAGACTGATCGGATCGTCCCCTAGACCGAAAATACCGCCGACCATTACCGGCACTAGGTCTGCCAGACGTAGAAGCCATAGCCCTTCGCTGTGGTAAAGCCGCTTCTTTAGCCTTTGCCTTGGCAATCAGCTCTGTGAGATCAGATCCAAATAGCTGACCACCCTTGTAGGCTAAAGACAGTAAACCCTGCTTGGAAACCGCGTCCCCGGTCCACTGTCTAAGCCACAGTGCTCTTCTGACTGTGACCGCTGAGGATTGCGTCCTGGATAATAATGACGCAGTATCCAGAGCTGCATCACAGCTATATCGGGCTGCAGTCTCCAATAAATCGAGAAGTCCGTCTATCTCGGATAATGGAGATCTATTTTCAACGCCTTCCATAAACGGACCAACCAGCACAGGGAAGCCTTAGAAGCACACATGGATCCTAGTACTGCTCTGAATCCATGACCTGCAGCTTCATAGATGGATCTCGCCGCCATCTCCGCTTTTCTGTCCAGCGGCTCTTGCAGACTCGCTTTCCCTTTAACCGGAAGCAATGAGGATTTACTAAGCTGGGATAAAGGAACATCCACTTCAGGAGAAGGAATCCAACTATCCGTCAATTCCGTTGAACACGGATATAATGCTTCAAAGAACCGTGTCCCTTGAAAACGTTTATCTGGACACAGACGTTCCTTCTCCACTACCGTATTAAGCTCTTCCAGAGCCGGTAATGCTGACCGCGACTTATGGTACTCCTGGTACATGGGGGCCGACTTACCAGGCCGTGTAGTTACCTCCTCCGGTAACTGTAACGCCTCCCTTATAGCTTCAATTAAAGCCTCTGTTCGGCTCACAAGAGAGGAAGATTGTCCCTGCCGATCCTCCTTATCCGAATACCTCTGATTCGCTACGCGGAAAAGATGGCACCGGCCTGCGCCGCTTCCTGTCATGAGAGGATCTAGCTGACACCACTGACCTAAAAGGTCAGACAAGCCATTAATTGACTGAGCGATGGCATCTAATTTGGTATCGCTGTAATTCGCAGCGCTTGATGCCGTCGAAGTCTGCGTATCAGATACTTGCGACTGATCCTGTAGCGGATCTGGCAGATGGTCCGCACCTTTCGGACCCTGAACCGACATGTCAGCAGTAAATGGCAGGTCAAAACCCTGTTAATAACTGGAAACAGTCTGGTTACTAAGCAGACTGAGCAAGTACGCTGAAGGGTTAAAACTCTTAAAGAAGAGAGTTACCCCAGCTATCTCTCAGTATATAAATAACCTCCTGCGTTCTGATCCCTACCGGGTAGAACCTGCGGCGGTTATTGCTGAAAGGGTTAACCCTTCATAGGGGTTAATGCCGCCAACTCCCTATATAAAATAAAAGGAGTGTGCGAGTCCCAGGTCTCTATAAGAGAACGCGGCTGCAGATAAACGCTATCTGTCACTTGGAACACAGATAGGTTCTGCGCTGTGGGGTGATGATATTCACTCACCCAGCTGGCCTCGGTGAAAGTATACCTTAAACAGGAGGAGCGGAGCATGAGGAGCCCGGAGCCTCTGTAATGGCCGCCGCGCTGAGAAAAGCCGGAAGAGAAGGACAGTGAAGCTGCAGTCTCCTCAGAGCGATTCCTGTCACAAAAAGAGAGGGAAGCGTGAAGCCACGCCCCCCTCCGGCTTCAAAAAAGAGCGCGAACTCCTCGCTCTCTGCTCTCCTCTGTCCTGCAGGTATCTGCCTGCGGACATAAAATACAGTCACCAAACATGTCATCTAATACATGTACCAGCGGCTGCCGCAGCAGCCGCTGAGAGCACACACACATTCACATAAAAATGCGGTACTCACCAGCCGAGCGCCACAGGGACCCCCAGGGGTTTGTGGCGCTGTGCCCATCGCTTCCCCCCCCAGGCGGGGAACGCAGTGAACCCCGATGTGCGGTTTGCGTCCCCGCCAGGGAAGCAATCATCATCCCCCAGGGCCGGCGTGAAACTGCAGGGACCACCATACAGGGTATTACAGATCGCCAAGGGAGAGGTGGGGGTCCAGCAGCGCTGAGACCCCTGAGACCTCTAGACCACTTCTGGTGATCCAAGTCTCTTGTCCGATAAAAATAATAAAATCTTCTGAGGAGCTGCTTCCAGCAGCGACCTATCCTCTGGACCTCAAATTTTAGACTGAAGAAGCAGGAGTAGGAGGAGCCCGAGCTGGAGGGGCCGGTCAACACTCTTTTTAATCTGAGGTGTCAATCCTATCTGGGCTCCGCCTACCCACTAGTCATTACTAGTGTGTCTCCTTTCCTTCCATTCTGCTGCTGAAAAATGTATATATATTTGTGTATATAATATATGCATATATAAGTGCAATGTAAGAATGATTTCAAGAATATAAGTGTTAATATGTATTTTTATTTTAACAATTAAAACAATGCAAAGTGAATGAACAGAAGAGAAATCTAAATCAAGTCAATATTTGGTGTGACCACTCTGCCTTCAAAACAGAATCAATTCCTCTAGGCACACTTGTACAAAGACAGGCATTTTGTAGCATTATAGTCAGGTATATGAGTAACCCATTATCAAACAGGTGATAATGATCATCATTTTTATATGTAGGTTGAAACACAATCATCACCTTAAATAGAAACAGCTGTGTAGGAGGCGTAAAACTAGGTGAGGAACAGAAAGGTGCTGCTTCAAAAGGTTGTAAAAGACCGTTTCATGTAACAGGTCCTAGTAAGGCTGAGACACAAGGTAGTTATACTGCATCAGCAAGGTCTCACTCAAGCAAAGATTTCAAAGCAGACTGGGGTTCCAAGATGTGTTGTTCAAGCTCTTACAAGGTACCAACAAACAGACAACATTGAGCATAACAGATGCATAGGTCAGCCAAGGTATCTGCCACCAGGTTTTCCCAGCAAAATGAACCGGCACCATCATTAAAGGGGTTGTCCGGTCCAAGTCTGTGTGACTGCGGACTTATGAATCCACTCAGCTACGCACTGTGTGCTGTGGGGACAGGAAGGTAGGTGCGAGTTATACATATTCTAGGCCAGTGGTCGTAACAAGTGTATGGAGTGAGGTCGCTTTCCATCTAGTGACGTGGCCGACTAGAGGGTGAGGCCTCGCTTCATACAAGTGTATAGAGCGAGGCCGCACCCATTGGCCAGAAGTATGCATATTTCAGAAATAAAAACACTTTTAGTGGTAGTCAGAATATTGAAGACCCCACAAAGTAGTATAAAAATACAAAATACTTTATTAACAATAATATCATTACATGAAATGCATAAAATATGATAGCAAGGTACAGAAAAACACACAAAAAGAGGGACACTTTACCATTGTGGAGTAATAACTACAGCAACTCAGAAATAATGTCTTTTATCCCTAAGATAAGTCTACTGGTTTGTATGTGGTCAAAAACAACCTACCACTGTTTTTGACCACCGATATTCTTTCAAATTCCTTTCAGGCTGTCTTGCTTACTAATTATGTGGTTGGGCATACTTATTGCAGCAGTGTATGTTAGCAATAACAGCACTGGTTGTTTTTGATTTCCCGAACCGCAGAGATGGCTTTTTTCTCATTTGGTATTGATATTCCAATTGTATATTGTTATTATTAAGCCTCCTAGCGGTCGGTGAACCACATACAAACCAGTAGACTTATCTTAGGGATAAAAGACATTATTTCTGAGTTGCTGTAGTTATTACTCCACAATGGTTAAGTGTCCCTCTTTTGTGTGTTTTTCTGTACCTTGCTATCATATTTTATGCATTTCATGTAATGATATTATTGTTAATAAAGTATTTTGTATTTTTATACTATTTTGTGGGGTCTTCAATATTCTGACTACCACTAAAAGTGTTTTCATTGGTTGGTGTAGTATAAAATTAGTTTAATTGTATTTTGTGGGCACATGTTGTGAAAATTCGGATATTTCAGAAATACCCTCTGGTCCCGGGTCTGAAACCGGCAAATCCCAGCAGTGCATAGTGAGTACTATGGGGAGATTCATAAGTCTGTAGTCACACAGAGTGACTGCAGACTTATCAATTTGGACCAGACAACCCCTGTAAGGCCTCTTTTATAGCGTTCTTGCATGCACAGCACAGACCTTTTACTATACCCAGAAATAGCGCGGTCCGGTCCAATGGTCGTCTATGGTCTGGAGCCGGACCTCTTCTCTTCCTAGTATGAGGAAATGCATACAACATACTAAAATGCTGTAAAAGTGACTTAAAAGTGGTTGCCGTACTTTATACTGCTAAAACCTGGTGACAAGTTCCCTTTAATGCAGTGCAGCAAACAAATAATATTTACTTCCCTTGAAATAGGAAGATGTCCATTAGCGCCATCAGCTCAGAACTGTGTTATGTTAGGTAGCTGAGGAGGACAGGAACAACAGCCGGGCAGCCGAACACCTGAGATGTTGGTAACTAATGGGTTGCAGATTCCTAACTAACCACACAACTAGAGGTAGCCGTGGAGCGTTCCTAGTTGATTCTAGACGCCTCATCACAGCCTGAGAGATAACTACACCTAAATTTAGACAGAAAGATAAAAGCTATCTGCCCCGGAGCAGATCCCCAAAGAAAATAGGAATCCCCCAAACATATAATGGCGGTTAGACAAGATGAAAGCATGGACACAGACAGAAAATAGAATGAGCAAACGCTGGGGCCACAAGCTGACTAAATAGGATAGGACAGGAGAGATTACTTTCTGCAACCCAGAAAACCCTACAAAAATCCAACAATTCTGATTACAAAAATACTGAGATCACACAATCTCGCCACCCACTAAATCAGATCTCAGTGTGAACAAAACCAAGCCGCAGCCGCTGAAAAAACAGGAAAAAGCTAATGAAAAAAACAACAGTGGCTACAGACAAACTGTGAGGAGCACAGGCCCCAGGAGGGGACCCGGCTGTCCTCCACAAATGTGCAGAAAACTATGCAAATAGCAAGCACAAAAAGAAAAGCAGAAAATATCTTATCTGAAAGCAGCAGACGCAGGCAAGACACCAGCAAACTTCCAAATGAACCAGGAACCACAATTGAGACCAGAACAATTGATCACCGGCAACCATCATGGGAGGGAACCTCCCTTATATCAGTCCAGTCAGTGATCCCAGATTGCAATTCCTCGCTGGAAGGTTCAGTACTGTCTGTAACCACATGAGCCTCTGCTCATTCACAACAGAACTGGCAGCAACCAGTGGAACCCAGCTGCACTTATCTACTGCTTGGAAATATCTGGCCAGAAGTGACCTTGACAGAAAAATTGTGGCCAAAATCCATACATTTCATATTGAAACAAGACCAAGCAAATTAACTATGCATAAAACCATAGGAACTATGGTGCACAAACATGGAAGCAGTTGCCCTGGAAAGATGAGTCACAATTTGGCTGGCTGGAGAGCGGTAGAATAATAAGTGTCTGCATGCAACAGTGAAGCATGGTGTAAATTGTTTTGCAAGTTTGGGGCTGCATTTCAGCAACTGGAGTAAGGGATCTGGTCAAGATTAATTGTGTCCTCAAAACTATCAACAGTGCAACGAACAACAAGGAGTCTGGAAGTGATGATATGAATCCCAGAGTTCTGATTTCAAAAGCAAGTCTGCCTATGATAACACGAAGAGACAGAAGGAACTGAGCAAGTCAACATCCACCGAAGATGGTTAGTTTTTCCAGATGTCTGGAACAGTTCTATGCTGTTGATTTGAATGCAAAGGGTCGTCACACCAAATAATGCTTGGATTCAGAATTCACTTTTGTTTACTTTACATTTTATTAATAAAAATAAACTGTTAAAATTTCTATTTGTGAAAGCACTTAACTGCAGCATTTTTTCCACACCTGCCTAAAACGTTTACACAGAACTGTAGATCTTGTTAAAATAAACAGGTTCCATAAAAAGATTTAATATATTTAATATACATAAATCAGCGAAAGCAATATACAGCTCTGGCAAAAATTAAGAGACCACTGTAAAATTTTCAGATTGTCTGATTTTTCTCTTTATAGGTATATTTTTGAGAAAATGTAAATTGCTTTTTTTTTTTATTCTATAAACTACTGACAACATGTCTCCGAATTTCCAACAATAAATTTTGTATTTATACACAGAAAATGAGAAATGGTCAAAATAACAAAAAAATGCAGTGTCTCTAGACCTCAAATAATGCTAA
>JARQOD010000004.1:407822671-407843274 GCA_033576555.1 Oophaga sylvatica
GGTTTCCAAACATTACGCAAAAAAAAATTGCAATCCCTTTGAAGTTTGCTCACGGGAAATTTTTTTCCCCAAGAACCAGCATATCCATGAGTTAGCAAACAGCCACCCCATAGCTATTCAACGCCATTTTGGATCTTTTCTCGGAAATATTGAAACATGGCGTGTCATTTTTTTCCCTAAACCATGCAACCCCCTGTACACAAGCCTGGACTTCAAATATACCAAGAATTCTCTGTGCGTCTTTTACAACCAAAAAATGGGAGAGGATTTGGGAAAGAAAAAGTGCCAGCCAAAAGACTGCAGGTTTGATGTGTAAAATTTGCCCAAACAACGCAGACCACGATGCAAAAAAAAAGTGGAAATAAGTAAAAGATATCAAACGTTTAGAAATGATAGGAATGATCTACTTGTTGGGGGGGAAAATTTGAACCCACGGGCTTAAAGAAGCTTAAAAAGTAGACCATGGGGAAAAAAAACAACAACAATTTTTAGAAGCATGAGGGTTTTGGAGGGAAGCTTTGGAAGCAATTTTGGGGAAAGGGTCTGTGGGTGTCATGTCGCTTTTGGGAGAACCCCTGATGTGTTTTAACAGGGGAAAACCCCACCACAAGGCCCCATTTTTAGAAACCGCCCCCTCAAGAATTTATTTGATTGTGGTGAGAACCTTAAACCCACAGGGCTTTAAAGAATTTTAAAACATTAAAACTATGAGATAAAAAAAAAAAAAAAAATTTCCCACAAAAATTTTTAGCCCCAATGTTTTCTTTTCAACAAGGGAAAAAGGAGAACATGGACCCCAAAATGTGTTATGAATTTTCCGGGTTATCGATATGTCCCTCACATATTTTATACCTTGGGGGGAAAAGGAAAAAATTAAATTTTTAACCACAAAAATGTTATTTTACCCCAACTTTTTAGTTTTTTTAAGGGTAATAAGAAAAAATGGATCTCTGTGGCAATTTCCCTGAGTGGTCGGTCCAGTACCCCCATGTAATGGGAACACTTTTGAGGCACATGCAAAACTCGGGAAAGGGGGGGAGCGCCCAAAATTTTGTGCAATTTTACTGTTATGGTTTACGGTTGCCATGACCCACTGGAAAAGCCCCTGAGGTGCCAGAACAGCAGAACTCCCCATAATTGACCCCATTTTCCAAACCACACCTCTCATCAAATTAATCTAGGGAGCAGTGATCATAATGACACCACAGGTGTGTCACAGAGTTTTATACCATTGGGCAGGGGAGAAAAATAATTAAATTTTAACAAAAAAAATTGTCTTAGCCCCAGATTTTACATTTTCATACGGGGAAATGGGTAAAAATGGCACCAAAATTTGTCCCACAATTTCTGCTGAACGTAGAAATACTCCATATGTGGCTGTACAGCACTGCTTAGCCATACGACGGGACTCCGAAGGGACGAAGCACGAATTTTCCTAGAATAGTTTGTGGACTCCATATAGAGAGCCCCTAAGTGCTAGAAGAGCAGAATCATCCTCAAAACAACCCCATTTTGGAAATTATACCCCTTTGGAAATTTATCTACAGGTGTGGTGATTATTTAACTCCATGCGTGTTTTCCAGAAACAAGCAGCAGTGCATGTTGCCGAGTGAAAATTGCAAATCTGCTTTTGTACTGCCCAAACATTGTAGTGCCCAGTATGCTGTAGTGCCACGTGCCTCTGGAGACACGCACCCGTAAGTTAGGCAGGCTGTAATTGCTACTGAAATGCCAAACATATTGTCTTTAAATGTGGTGTAGGAACATTGTGGTGCATTTGGATTTGGGAGTGCAGAAACTGGAAAATTTCTTTTGGGGGCGAAGAGCCATAGTGCTTTCCAAATCCTTTGCTACCAGCAATGTGGAAGCCCCTATAATTCTGTTAACAGATGACGGACCTGAATGGGGACTTACTTTTTATTGGGAATATTTTGGATCACTTATCCTTCGCTCTACGCTGAGCACTTACCTTTGAGGTTTCCATCTAAACCTCAGAATAACGTGGTTCAGATGAAACCCTCCGTGGTATCCATTCACTATAAGGCAGCAGAGTTACTCTGGGCTCTATCTGGTCTCTGTTCAGCAGTGTCTTTCTCAGAAGTGCGCAAATTGTTACACCCCGGTCCCGTTCTGGCTCTGCACTTCGTTCTCGTCACTCACCTCCTGCTTTCCACGCTGTCCCTGTGCAGCAAGTCTCGTGCTCGCTCTACTTCTCAGCATCCAGCTCGCTCTCCCTCCTCCATTTCCTGGCGTGCTGTAGGCAGATCTTCAGGGAATACTATTAGGACGCGAGCGCGCATGTAACGAATGGAAGCGGAGGCAGAGGTGGTGAAGTTCACATTCGTTTTTATTTTTAAATGTGGAACCTCTAGACCACGGTCCGGAGGGCTCCGAAGGGGGCGTAACTAGTGAGCCCCGGGTACCCGTAGTAAGGCCCTCGAACAGGACCAGAATGGAATACCCGGAGGACACAGGTGCTACCTCCAGTTAGACCCCAGACACGTGGCAGCTGTCCCAGAGGGACCAAAAGGTTAACAGGTGTTTACAGAGCCGTGGAGGGTTCTCGACAGAGAAGGGTAAGGTCCTGGTCCAGAATAGATGGTATCAGGCTGGCTTCAGTGACCTTGTCACGGTCCACGGGTACGGATGGCTGATGGCGGAACGGGATGACTCTTGCGCCAGTAATAGCTGAGATTGTCTGGGTTAGCCAGATATGGGTTAGCAAAGATCTGAGGAGACAAACAGTATCAGCGAAGCACAGAGACTGCAAACGCAGCGCAGACAGATCAGGAACAGAACCGGATGTAGCAATGATAGAACACGTTGCTCCGGCACTCCCCTAATGGTGGAGTGACCAGATATAGTACTGAGTGTGCAGCCATTGGTTAATTAGCTATTTCAAAAAATGCACGCTGCCCCTTTAAGAGAGGCAGTGGGCGCGGCCTCGCGTCCTAAGCCGTCTATCAGGAGGCCTGCCAGCAGCGTGCCAGGAAGTGGAGGAGGACACAGGACGCCGTGGAGCAGATGGGACATGAGACCCCAGCCCACGCACAGACTGCTGCAGAGGAACAGGTGAGTGAGCCGAACAGAGTGCAGAGCCAGCGCTGGGACCGGGTGTAACAGTATCCCCCTCTTTACTCCCCCTCTTTTTCAAGCCTGCGTGAAATCTTTTAAGAAGAAGAGGAGCCTGGATGTTCTCCTCAGGCTCCCAAGACCTCTCCTCAGGACCAGAACCCCTCCAGTCCACCAGGTAATAGATCCTACCTCTTACTTCTTAGAGGCCAAGATATGTTTTACCTCAAAAACATCATTCTCAGAGACCGGATCGGGAGTGGTACCCGGGTCCTTAAAGAAGGAACTCAACACTACTGGTTTGGAGGAGAGAAACATGAAAGGAGTTAGGTACACGTAGAGAATTAGGCAATTTCAGCTTGTAAGAGACCGGGTTGATTTGTCTCAAGACTTCAAAGGGACCAATGAAACGAGGACCCAATTTGTACGATGGTAACTTCAGACGGATGTACTTGGAGGAGAGCCATACCTTGTCTCCTGGACGAAAGATGGGAGACTCCAAACGTCTTTTGTCCGCATGCGTCTTCATACGTTGGGAAGCTTTCTCCAAAGCCGACCTGGTCTCACTCCAAATGTCCGAGAAATTTTTAGACAAGATATCGACTGCCGGAACATCAGATACTCCCGAAACAGGAAGAGGAATTCCAGGTTGCAGTCCAAACACAATCTGAAAAGGAGACTTTGCAGAAGATTCACTTACTTGATTGTTGTAGGAGAATTCCGCCCAGGGCAGTAATTCTACCCAGTCATTATGATGAGCGTTTGACGAAGTGACGCAGGTATCCAGCCAGGATTTGATTGATCCTCTCCACTTGCCCATTAGACTGGGGATGATATGCAGAAGAAAAGTCTAGTTCAATTTTTACCATTTTACAGAGTTCCTCTCCAGAACTTAGAAGTGAACTGGACGCCCCTGTCGGACACGATGTGGAGGGAAATCCATGTAGACGGAAGATGTGCTGAATGAAGTGAGCGGCCAGTTCTGGAGCAGACGGGAGACCAGATAGCGGAACGAAGTGAGCCATTTTAGAGAAGCGGTCCACAACAACCCATACCACTGAGCAGCCAGAAGAAATGGGAAGATCCGTGATGAAATCCATCGCAATGTGCTGCCAGGGAGCGGACGGAATCGGAAGAGGTAGAAGTCTGCCAGCTGGTAGATGTTTAAAAGTTTTGTTACGGGCACATGAAGGACAGGCTGAAACGAACTCCTGGATATCCTTGCCCATGGTAGGCCACCAGTAATAACGGGAGATGAGTTTCTGCGTCTTTTTCTGACCAGCATGGCCAGCCAACTTAGAGGAATGACCCCAGCGCAGAACACGGGTACGATCAGAAGCAGACACAAAAGTCTTCCCAGGAGGAAGCCGGGCCAGATCAGTGGAGGCAACAGAGACTAACTTAGAAGGTTCAATAATGTGCTGAGGTTCTTCCTCCAGTTCAGGGGGCAAGAAGGCTCTAGAGTGCGTCTGCCTTGATGTTTTTGTCAGCTGGACGAAAATGAAGTACAAAATTGAAACGGGCAAAAAATAATGCCCAACGGGCCTGACGGGGATTCAGTCTTAAAGCAGTTTGGAGATAGGCAAGGTTTTTATGGTCGGTGAATATGATTACCTGGTGATGAGCTCCTTCAAGAAGATGTCTCCATTCTTGCAGAGCCAATTTGATGGCCAACAGTTCGCGATCACCGACAGAGTAGTTCCTCTCTGCAGGAGAAAAAACCTTGGAGAAAAAAACCACACGAGACCATCCGCCCGGTAGACAACTTCTGGGTCAGAACTGCACCTGCACCTATGGAAGAAGCGTCAACCTCAAGAAAAAATTGCTCACTTGAATTAGGACGATGGAGAACGGGTGCGGAAGCAAAAGCTTTTTTTAGAGAAACGAAGGCCTCTTCTGCCTCGGAGGACCATTCCTTAGAGTTTACGCCTTTCCGGGTTAAGGCTGTGATTGGAGCCACTCGGGTGGAAAAGTGTGGAATAAATTGCGGTAGTAAATTGGCGAACCCTAGGAACCTTTGTATGGCTTTTAGCCCAGACGGACGAGGCCAGTTGAGAACTGCAGACAACTTCTCCGGATCCATCTTTAATCCTGTGGAAGATACAATGTACCCAAGGAAAGGCAAAGAAGACTGCTCAAAGAGGCATTTCTCGTATTTGGCATATAGCCTGTTCTCTCTGAGTCTTTGTAAGACCAGGGTACTTGCCTCCGGTGTGACGTTAAATCAGCAGAGAAAATCAAAATATCGTCCAGGTAAACCACGACACATGTATAGAGCAAGTCCCTGAAAATGTCATTCACAAATTCCTGAAAAACCGCAGGAGCATTGCTTAGGCCGAATGGCATTACCAGGTATTCATAGTGGCCGTCACGGGTGTTGAAGGCTGTTTTCCATTCGTCCCCCTCTCTAATTCGGATCAGATTGTAGGCCCCTCTGAGGTCCAATTTGGTGAAGATCTTGGCCCCTCGGAGACGATCAAACAACTCTGAAATAAGAGGTAATGGATACCTGTTTTTTACCGTGACCTGATTCAGACCCCGATAGTCAATGCAGGGCCGCAAGGATCCATCCTTCTTCACAAAGAAGAATCCAGCTCCTGCCAGTGACGATGACTTTCGGATAAATCCTCTATCCAGATTCTCTTGGATGTAGTCCGACATGGCCTGAGTCTCTGCCTGTGAAAGAGGATACACTCTCCGCGGGGAAGAGATGCTCCAGGAAGAAGCTCTATCTGACAGTCATACGACCTGTGTGGAGGTAGTCTCTCAGCCTCCTTTTTCCCAAAGACGTCAGAGAAGGACCAATAGGCGGAAGGCAACCCTGGCAGGGTATCAGGCTGGACAGGAGGCGAAGCAGGTTGAATCCGGGTTAAGCAACGATTCATGCAGGTATCTCCCCAACGCAGAACTTCTCCAGTTTTCCAATTCAGGACTGGTTCATGCATCTGGAACCAAGGTAAACCTAAGAGCATGGGATGGGATAAACCGGGATATACATAAAAACGCATTAGTTCAGTATGCATTAGACCTACCCGGAGTTCCACCAACTCGGTTTGAAACTGGACGGGCTCGGTCAGCGGTTTGCCATCCACAGCGGACACCTGTAACGGATCAGGAAGACGCTGGACAGGTAAGCGGTAATGATCCACAACCGCCTGCTGGATGAAGTTCCCTGCAGCTCCAGAATCCAGTAGACAATGTTCGGAAAATTTTATTGCCCCATAGGACACGGAGACTGAGATGTGTAAAGAGGGAGAGGACTGTTCTCTACCTAGGTTGGCCCCTCCTACCGGACCTAGGCACTGGAGTTTCCCGACTTTTTAGGACAGAGATGGATCAAATGTTCGAACTACCGCAGTAGTAACAACTTCCTCCTTGCGACGTGACTCCCGACGGCGGGTGGCCAAACTTACATTGGTCCACCTCCATGGCCTCGGAGGAGGAAAGCGAGGTACCTGTTTTATACAAACTGGAGTCCAGGTGATAGGACCTTTTGTCCCGCTTGATCTCCATAGAACGCTCCTGAAAACGCAGGTCAATTCGGGTTGCCAAAGATATCAACTCCTCCAAGAGGGTAGGTCTGTCCCGTCCCGCCAGCTCATCCTTGATTCTTCCGGATAAGCCCTCCCAGAAGTTTGCAACCAGGGCCTCATTGTTCCACGATAATTCAGACGAGAGGGTGCGGAATTTAGCAGCATACTGAGCTACCGTGAGAGTACCTTGGCGCAGGCGGAGCAGAGCTGAGGCAGTTGAAGTGGTGCGACCAGGTTCATCGAAAGTCCTGCGAAAAGCCTCTAGGAAAGATTGAAGATCATTAACCAGCGGATCCCCTCTCTCCCATAGCGGGTTTAGCCAGGCGAGGGCCTCTCCTCCCAGGTGTGACATGATGAAGCCCACCTTGGCTCGGTCAGAAGCAAACATATGCCCCAAGATTTCGAAGTGTAGAGTGCACTGATTGAGAAAACCCCGACACAGAGTAGGATCACCCTGGAAACGGGTAGGAGCCGCCAGACGGGGACCTTGACTTGTCATGGGAACTGGTACCTGAGTATTGATAGGAGAGTCAGGTGCAGACGAGGAACCCAAGGAAACCATGCGGGAAGACAAGCTGCGTAGATAAGTCGTGATCTTGTCCTGTTGAACTCCCAAACGGGTCACCTCCTGGTACAGGTCCGTGGTCGGAGATTTCTGGGATCCAGTGGGTTCCATGGCCGGAGCAATCTTTAACGAATGGAAGCGAAGGCAGAGGTGGTGAAGTTCACATTCGTTTTTATTTTTAAATGTGGAACCTCTAGACCACGGTCCGGAGGGCTCCGAAGGGGGCGTAACTAGTGAGCCCCGGGTACCCGTAGTAAGGCCCCTCGAACAGGACCAGAATGGAATACCCGGAGGACACAGGTGCTACCTCCAGTTAGACCCCAGACACGTGGCAGCTGTCCCAGAGGGACCAAAAGGTTAACAGGTGTTTACAGAGTCCGTGGAGGGTTCTCGACAGAGAAGGGTAAGGTCCTGGTCCAGAATAGATGGTATCAGGCTGGCTTCAGTGACCTTGTCACGGTCCACGGGTACGGATGGCTGATGGCGGAACGGGATGACTCTTGTGCCAGTAATAGCTGAGATTGTCCGGGTTAGCCAGATACGGGTTAGCAAAGATCTGAGGAGACAAACAGTATCAGCGAAGCACAGAGACTGCAAACGCAGCGCAGACAGATCAGGAACAGAACGGATGTAGCAATGATAGAACACGTTGCTCCGGCACTCCCCTAATGGTGAGTGTGCAGCCATTGGTTAATTAGCTATTTCAAAAATGCACGCTGCCCCTTTAAGAGAGGCAGTGGGCGCGGCCTCGCGTCCTAAGCCGTCTATCAGGAGGCCTGCCAGCAGCGTGCCAGGAAGTGGAGGAGGACACAGGACGCCGTGGAGCAGATGGGACATGAGACCCCAGCCCACGCACAGACTGCTGCAGAGGAACAGGTGAGTGAGCCGAACAGAGTGCAGAGCCAGCGCTGGGACCGGGTGTAACAGCGCACTTCTCTGGTTTTTTAAACGGACAGCGTGCATTTTTTTAACTTAGTAATTATCCAATGGCAGTGCACTGATTACTATTTCTGGTCTCTCCTCCACTGGGAGAGCGCCGGAGCAACGAGGATCTACCATTGCTACATCCAGGTTCTGTCTCTGACCTGTCTGCGCTGTGTTTGCAGTCTCTGTGCACTTGCTCATACTATTTGTCTCCACAGAGTATCAGTATCCTGCTATCCCTGACAAACCTCTGCAAACACCTATGCAAGAGTCATCCCATCCTGCCAACAGCCATCCGAATCGAGGACTGTGACAAGGTTACTGGAGCCAGCCTGCTACCATCTACCCGGAACCAAGACCTTCCTCACCTGTGTCTACCTTTCTACGGTCTCTTCCACTATATCTGCTACCCCTTTTGGTCCCGCTGGGACAGCTGCCACGTGTCCGGGATCTAACTGGAGATAGCACCTGTGTCCTCCGGGTATTCCACTCTGGTCCTGTTCGAGGGGCCTTACTACGGGTACCGGGGGCTCACTAGTCACGCCCCCTTCGGAGCCCCCGAACCGTGGTCCAGAGGTTCCACTTTAAAAATAAAAAGACGAATGTGAACTTAACCATCTCTGCCTCCGCTTCCATTCGTTACACAAATCTGTGGCGGACCGTACTTTTATGCATGTTTAAAAAGACGCTGGATGATAGGCCTCCATCTGCCTCATTTTAGGGAATCCTTCGCTGGGCATTCCATCTAAATCATGTATTTCAGAGATTTACATGGAAAACCTGGTATAAGCGCTGAGCGTAAAGCACAGGATAAATGTGGTTCAAAATGTTATGTAAAATATTGCCAATAAAAGCTTGTCAGATCACTTGATCTTCTCCCATGCCTTCTCTAGATTATCCAGATAATCGCTGAGCGTCCCTGCAATCCTGCGTTCTCCCGGCTTCCTGCAGCTCTCCAGCACTGAGCGGTGATGTAATACCCGCTCATTAAGGTCATGTAATATGGACACGATGCCACTCCCATGGGCGTGGCCTCCATATTCATGGCCTTAATGAGCGGTATTACATCACCGCTCAGCGCTGGAGAGCTGCAGGAAGCCGGGGAGAACGCAGGATTGCAGGGAAGCTCAGCGATGGCACGGGGAGGGGTGAGTATGATGGAGGAGAGGACAAGGAGCACGGAGCTGGACGGGGGATAGAACGGTAGACGGGGGAAGCATGGAGGAGGACGGGGGGAGAACGGAGGACGGGGGAAGCATGGAGGAGGACGGGGGGAGGAGGGGGAAGCATGGAGGAGGAAGAACGGAGGACGGGGGAAGCATGGAGGAGGACAATGAGCACGGAGCAGGACGGGGGAGGATGGAGGGCATAGAGGAGCACGGAGCAGGATGGGGGGAGAGGATGGAGGGCACAGAGGAGCACGGAGCAGGACGGGGGGCACAGGAGGACGGAGAAGGAATGGGGGAGCACAGCGGAGGACGGAGCAGGAGGGGGGGGAGTACAGAGGAGAATGGGGGAGCACAGAGCTGGATGGGGGAGCAAGGAGCAGGACGGGGGCAGCACAGAGCAGGAGGGCAGTTTATACACCCGGCTTATACACGAGTCAATAAGTTTTCCCAGTTTTTTGTGGCAAAATTAGGGGGGTCGGCTTATACACGGGTCGGCTTATACACGAGTATATAATATATATATATATATATATATATATATATATATATATATACATATATACACATATATATATATATATATATACACACACACACACACACACACAGTACAGACCAAAGTTTTTGGACACACCTTCTCATTTAAGGATTTTTCTGTATTTTCATGACTATGAAAATTGTATTCACACTGAAGGCATCAAAACTATGAATTAACACATGTGGAATTATATACTTAACAAAAAGTGTGAAACAACTGAAAATATGTCTTATATTCTAGGTTCTTCAAAGTAGCCACCTTTTGCTTTGATGACTGCTTTGCACACTCTTGGCATTCTCTTGATGAGCTTCAAGAGGTAGCCACCGGGAATGGTTTTCACTTCACAGGTGTGCCCTGTCAGGTTTAATAAGTGGGATTTCTTGCCTTATAAATGGGGTTGGGACCATCAGTTGTGTTGTGCAGAAGCCTGGTGGATACACAGCTGATAGTCCTACTGAATAGACTGTTAGAATTTGTATTATGGCAAGAAAAAAGCAGCTAAGAAAAACGAGTGGCCATCATTACTTTAAGAAATGAAGGTCAGTCAGTCCGAAAAATTGGGAAGACTTTAAAAGTGTCCCCAAGTGCAGTTGCAAAAACCATCAAGCGCTACAAAAAAACTGGCTCACATGAGGACCGCCCCAGGAAAGGAAGACCAAGAGTCACCTCTGCTTCTGAGGATAAGTTTATCTGAGTCACCAGCCTCAGAAATCGCAGGTTAACAGCAGCTCAGATTAGAGACCAGGTCAATGCCACACAGAGTTCTAGCAGCACACATCTCTACAACAACTGTTAAGAGGAGACTTTGACCAGCAGGCCTTAATGGTAAAATAGCTGCTAGGAAACCACTGCTAAGGACAGGCAACAAGCAGAAGAGACTTGTTTGGGCTAAAGAACACAAGGAATGATGAGTCCAAATTTGAGATCTTTGGTTCCAACCACCGTGTCTTTGTGCGACGCAGAAAAGGTGAACAGATGGACTCTACATGCCTGGTTCCCATCATGAAGCATGGAGGAGGAGGTGTGATGGTGTGGGGGTGCTTTGCTGGTGACACTATTGGGGATTTATTCAAAATTGAAGGCATACTGAACCAGCATGGCTACCACAGCATCTTGCAGTGGCATGCTATTCCATCCGGTTTGCGTTTAGTTGGACTACCATTTATTTTTCAAAAGGACAATGACAAACACACCTTCAGGCTGTGTAAGGGCTATTTGACCAAGAAGTAGAATGATGGGGTGCTACGCCAGATGACTTCGCCTCCACAGTCACCAGACCTGAACCCAATCGAGATGCTGTACCGCAGAGTGAAGGCAAAAAGGGCCAACAAGTGCTAAGCATCTCTGGGAACTGCTTCAAGACTGTTGGAAGAACATTTCCGGTGACTACCTCTTGAAGCTCATCAAGAGATGCCAAGAGTGGTCAAAGCAGTAATCAAAGCAAAAGGTGGCTACTTTGAAGAACGTAGAATATAAGACATATTTTCAGTTGTTTCACACTTTTTTGTTAAGTATATAATTCCACATGTGTTAATTCATAGTTTTGATGCCTTCAGTGTGAATGTACAATTTTCATAGTCATGAAAATACAGAAAAATCTTTGAATGAGAAGGTGTGTCCAAACTTTTGGTCTGTACTGTAATATATATATATATATATATATATATATATATATATATATATTATATATATATATATATATATATATATATATATATATATACACACACATATAAAATCCAAAAAATGAAGGCAGCACTCCAAAATGTAAGAAATGGGTGGTTTATTAGCCCGTTTCGGTCCTAAATGTGGACCTTTTTCAATTTTTTGCTATATGTGTGTTATATATATATATATATATATATATATATATATATATATATGTATGTAAATTCACACTGAAGGCATCAAGACTATGAATTAACACATGTGGAATTATATACTTAACAAAAAAGTGTGAAACAACTGAAAATATGTCTTATATTCTAGGTTCTTCAAAGTAGCCACCTTTTGCTTTGATGACTGCTTTGCACACTCTTGGCATTCTCTTGATGAGCTTCAAGAGGTAGTTAGAGGAACATTACAGTTGGTCTAATCAGCTGTCATGTGTCAGGAAAGATCCAGGCTCAGCGCCAGAGCCCGCTTCAAATAAAGGGACACGACCTATGACGTACCTATACATCATAGGTCGTGAAGAGGTTGAGGGAAGAGTTAGACGGCCGTATAACTTGGAGGAGCATCACAACGCAATGCTGAGGCTGGCTGTCAGCTCTCCCAAACAGAGTGTGATGTCAAGTATTTCTATGCAGCTATCACGCTCAGGTTGGAAGAACAGATGGACAATCCAAGCATTGTGTCGTGATCATCGTACGAATTATACAGCCGTGTGACTATTCCTTAAGGGTATGCCACACTAAGCGAGATCGCAAACGAGATCGCTAACGAGATCGCAATTGTGTCACCATTTATGACGCAGTAGCGATCTCGTTAGCGACTTAACTGTGTGTGACATGTAGTGGCGATGTGGCCCCTGCTGAGATGTCGCTGATCGTTCATGAACGTTCTGAGCCGTTTTTTGGTCGTTGGTGTCCCGCTGGTGAGCCTGAATCGCTGAGTGTGACACCCTTTATGAACAACTTCACCAGCGTCGCAGGTGGGACTAGGTTTTCCCAATGACCGCAGAGGTCGTTATACAGATCGCTGATGAGATGTGTTTGGAATCACAGATCTCTGATTAGTTGTGTTTGGAATCTAACAGCTAAGTCGCTAACGAGATCGCTACTGCCTCATAAATGGTGACGCAATTGCGATCTCGTTAGCGATCTCGCTTAGTGTGGCATACCCTTTAAGTTGTGGAGACACAAGTTTGTATTCTCACACAAAGTACAGAATATTATTGCTAGATTAAATAAACAACAGATCTCAGCTAGATACAGGGATAAAAATAAGCCTACATTTCTATGTCTTATTTATAGCTAAAAATTTACTACGATTGCAGAACCCTGATGATATATAAATACTTGAGCACAGTATGCCAACTTAATGTGATACAGTCTGAAATTGGATGAGCACATTCAATAACTACCTGCCAAGAGATGTCCCTGACTCCCTTATAAAAGCGTGTATTTGGAGCAGATAGGTGTGAACGTTTATCTCAATAGGGGTACCTTCAAGACATTTTTCTATAGAGACACAGGTAGTGACCTAGGTCCGGAATGAACCCAAACGTCGGCCTCCTCTGCTCATTTCGTTATTAAAAGCCAATCTTCTAATAAATTTCTTTCCCTAATCGCTTACTAAGTGCCGTGGGTAACTACTGGTATTCTAGGTACAAGGGATTCATATCCTACCACAGACCATCAGAATGTTAACCCGAGTGCCAACATTTACCGTATTTTTCGGACCATAAGACACACTTTTTTTCCTCCAAATTTTGGAGGAAAGTGTGGGTGCGTCTTATAGTCGGAATGTAACGTGGGGAGGGGGGCAGGGGGCAGCGGTGGAGTGAGATCTCAGGAGGCAGGAAAATATCCCCTCCACTGCAGGAATCCAGCGCTGGGGAAACAACTTGTCCCGATACTTAAGTGCAGTGAATATTCATTAGCCGCTTCCCTGCCCACCTATCAGCTGAGCAGTGAGCAGTAAATGACAGAGCCACATGGTTCCCCAGCGCCTGATTCCTGCAGCAGCTGGGGAGATGTGTGTTGGAAGGAGAAGGAGGCGCAGGAGCAGAGTGCAGCAGGAGGCATCGCATACCTGACAGCACAGGGGCTGTGCTGATGCGATGCTGAATGCTCCTGTGGAGGACCTGTGATGAGGTCATGAAGAGGGCGGGCTGGAGCATCACATGACCACACAAAGCCCTGCCTCTTCATGATGTCATCACAGGTCCTGCAGACACACTGTACAACAGAGAATTAATTAAAAGGTTAGTAATGACAGCACATAAAAAATCACTCTGCCATCCTGTGGTGGACTACAACTCCCAGCATGCCATAGGATCTGCAGGACATGCTGAGAGTTATAGTTCTCCCATGGGATCTTAAAGCAGCACTCCAGTGTTATTTTTCAGTGCTGGAGTGGTGCTTTAAATATAAGCCCCGTGCCCCCATTCATATACTCACCCTCCAGAGTCTTCATATAGTACTTTATAGACACCACACTGGTCCCGCAGCACCATTTCCTACCCGTAGCTTCCAACATAATAACATACTATTATGTATAATAACACCACATATAATAGTATGTTATTTATGTTATTAAATATTTTACCACATTTTTTGCTTCAAATATATTTTTCCCTATTTTCCACCTCTAAAACCTGGGTGCGTCTTATAGTCCGAAAAATACGGTACTCTTCTATAAGACAGGCACACTGTCAGGATTCAGCAATCATATAGGATTCTGCAAACAAACAAGGGTGTCTGAAGATATACGGTATATGGGGAGCCCAGAAAATCCCTTTAAAGAGTTTCCTTGTTAAATTACTATTATCACCTATTTACAAGGAAGAAGGAGATTCAACACCATAACCTCATAGTAGAAAAACGGGTAACTGGGTGTCCAGGGTTCAAAATTCTTGGCCCATTAGGACTTCCAAATTTTTAGAAGAGATAGGATCACAGCCGTCCACAATGAAAACCCCACAGTACAAGCAAAGATGCCAGCCAAAATGGGTCTTCGTGAAGCTTGACATGTTGCATGTACGGTGGAGAATTTTCATTATGGAGTTCTGTGGTGATTAGTAATGAGCGAACGTGGTCAGATAACATGTTATCCGAGTATCTTGGGCGCGCTCAGATAATATGTTCGAGTCACTGCGGCTGCATGTTTTGCAGTGGTAGACAGCCTCAACACATGCGGGGATTACAAAACAGGCCATCCCTGCATGGGTTGCGGCTATCTACCACTGTAAAACATGCAGCCGCAGTGACTCAAACATATTATCTGAGCACGCCCAAGATACTCGGATAACACGCTATCCGAGCACGTTTCCTCATCACTAGTGGTCATCTCTCTTAGCTATTTACAGGACAGATGATAAATGTACGATTACTGCGGTCTAAAGGCCGAGACACCCAGTTATTACAAGAATGGGGCTTACTTGTGCACCGTCGGTTAATGGAAGTGCCAGTAAGCAGTGACTATTGCTCTATTCACTGTCTATGGAGCAGAGATAGTCCAGTGCTACCTCCATCAGATGTTCCATAAAAGTAATTTTTTTCAAGAATGCGCATTGTAGTCATTTCCTTAGGATAAGGTCTGCTGGATTTTTAGAGTAACTTAGCATTACAGAACACGACAAAAGCCCAATATATACTGTAAATGTCCTATAGGCCAACACTGAATAGACATTGGATAAAAGTGTGTTCCTTCAGCTTCCGTCTGGTTGCATGTAATTTCTTTTCCTGTATAGGAAAGCGCAGCAAATTGTGCTATCCTATGCAGAAGTAAAATGCAAAAAAAAAAAAAAAGAAATGTACATCATGTGGTATAGATTTTTTTTTATTAATTACAATTGGTCCTTAGGGTGGATGGATGCCTAGACATCCATCCAAACTGTGGCCACTGTCAGATACATACCTCCTGAGAGTATGAGCCTGACAATCTACACACCATAGTACATCCCTAGCCTTACACCGCATTCAGATGTAATCTCTTGCAGACATATTTTAGCATGTGTATAATGACTAGACGCCCTGGCCTAATCATGGATCTACTGACATGAACCAATATCATTACAGATCCCCATGATAATGCAAGTTGGGGGTCACAAAACCTGCAGCTGGACTTGAACTTGAGGGCGCAATATTGATGGTAAATTGTGCCTGCAGTACATATGTCTGAATGAGAGGATACAGATTAGATAGTGAAAAAATCTTTGACAGTGAGGGTGATCGATGAGCTGCCACAAGAGGTGGTGGAGAGTTCTCCTTCAAAGGAAGTCTTCAAACAGAGGCCGGACAGACATCTGTCTGAGATGGTTTAGTGAATCCTGCACTGAGCAGGGAGGGGGGTTGGACTCAGTGACCCTGGAGGTCCCTTCCAATGCTAATATTCTATGATTCTATGTTAACAGTGCATACTCTGAACGATGTAATAAAAATATAGATATGACTGCCTACCTGCACAGCAAATATTTGTGCCTAGAAATTTTTATTTTTGGGTTCCATACATAAAAAATATAACTCACCAATACAACCCCCTTTTTACCGACAGGCTGCGACAATGTAACCACAGTGTATGTGACCGCTGCAGTCAATCAATGAGCTGAGCAGCTCTGCCAGATTGAGAAGAAATTAAAAGATATCCAGGAAATAAAAGAGGTAAGGGTAGGAGAAAACAAACCAAACACTGTACAAATGGCACGTCTCCGTTTATGTTATGTGCCACTTGCTTGCAACCTCTCTGCGATTTGGGGGCTTTTTAAACAGCAATATCAAAATCCTACAGCTGTCTGAAAGCAAGTTGCGGGCACATTGCAGATATTTATTTTCTGGTCAAGCAACTTGTTTAAAGGGACTCTAAAGGGTATGCCACACTGAACAATATCGCTAACGGGATCGCTAAAAACGTCACTATTTAGCGATCCCGTTAGCGATGTTGTTCAGTGCGGCAGCTGCCAGCGACAAGCTTCCTGCTGTGATCTCGCTCGTCGCTGGAATCGTTCCGGACCCTATTTTCTCGTCGGCGCTCCCGCTGGGTAAGTATATATCGCTAGTGTGGCACCTTTTCTTAGCGATTTAGCGGTACTTTTGTACCGCTAAAGTCGTTAAGAAGATCGCTAACGGCGATAGCGTCGTTAACTATATCGCTAAATGTGGCCGCACTTAGCGATATAGAAACAATCCCGCTAGCGATCGCATTAGTATGCGTCGTTATCGTGATCGCTAGCGGGATTGTTTAGTGTGGCAGTACCTTAAGCACAGAATGAAGCTTGGTGCATCATCACAGGGGGCAATCATTTATATACACTTTCCCAACATCTCCACTCTCCAGCCTTCTTTGATGGACAGCTCTTGAGTCATAGAGCCAGAGTAGGGCTAACACGAGTCCCTTTAAAGACTTGTTATTGTGCACATAAAGTTGCCATGTAGCGTTAACCTACGGTCACACAGAGATTTTAACTACCGCGTGTCAGCTGCCGTCCACAACAGTGCAAAAAGAAGAACTTATATCTTTGGACTACTCAACAGTTAAATATTAACAAGCAGCACTACAGATAATCCCACAGTAGCCCAGTAATCCCTTTAGGGCTATACGGTAGCACTGGTCACGTGACGTGAACACGGCAGTCTTGCCACCATAGTCTTTGATATAAGGTTAAGGTCGGATAAGCGCTGAACTAGCACATTGACTACTGTGCACACAGACGGCTGTAGTGTGAACGTACCCTACGTCACCTATGACTCGCCTGCATCAGCTCTGATTATTTGGTTTTCAACAACCATCAATTCCCGGACAAATCACACATTATGTTATCTCACGACCAACGTTTCATAACCTATAAGAGAAAAACCAAACTCGTCGCCCATAACAGTCAGACTCCAGGTGTTATTTTTTGTAAGGCTCTTAAGCAAATAAACTTGTCTAATCAGATGTTAGCGATTGGTTATCCAAGTCCTCAGGGAAACAGAAGCAGCCTTGTTGTTAATAGAGTGGAAATAGTGCGACGAGACCACCCCCTATGCCCGCTCTGCCACGGACGGCCTTCCCCTACGCCCGCTCTGCCACGGACGGCCTTCCCCTACGCCCGCTCTGCCACGGACGGCCTTCCCCTACGCCCGCTCTGCCACGGACGGCCTTCCCCTACGCCCGCTCTGCCACGGAAGGCCTCCCCTTCGCCCGCTCTGCCATGGAAGGCCTTCCCCTACGCCCGCTCTGCCACGGGCGGCCTTCCCTACGCCCGCTCTGCCACGGGCGGCCTCCCCCTACGCCAGCTCTGCCACGGGTGGCCTCCCCCTACGCCCGCTCTGCCACGGGCGGCCTCCCCCTACGCCCGCTCTGCCACGTGCGACCTCCACTATACCTATTCTGCCACGGGCGGCCTCCCCTACGCCCACTCTGCCACGGGCAGCCTCCCCTACGCCCACTCTGCCACGGGCAGCCTCCCCCTACGCCCGCTCTGACACGGGAACCCTCACCTACGCCCGCTCTGCCACGGGAACCCTCCCCTACGCCCACTCTGCCACGGGCGGCCTCCCCTACACCCGCTCTGCTACGGGCGGACTCCCCTACGCCCGCTCTGCCATGGGAAGCCTCCACCTACGCCCGCTCTGCCACGGGAACCCTCCCCTACACTCGCTCTGCCACGGGCGGCCTCCACTACGCCCGCTCTGCTACGGGCGGCCTCCCCTACACCCGCTCTGCTACAGGCGGCCTCCCCTACACCCGCTCTGCCACGGGCCTCCCTACACCGCTCTGCCACGGGCGGCCTCCCCTACACCCGCTCTGCCACGGGCGGCCTCCCCTACACCCGCTCTGCTACGGGCGGCCTCCCCTACACCCGCTCTGCTACGGGCGGCCTCCCCTACACCCGCTCTGCCACGGGAGGCCTCCCCCTACGCCCGCTCTGCCACAGGTGGCCTCCCCTAGGCCCGCTCAGCCACGGGCGGCCACCCCCTACGCCAGCTCTGCCACGGGCGGCCTTCCCTACGCCCGCTCTGCCACGGGCGGCCTCCACTATGCCTATTCTGCCACGGGCGGCCTCCCCTACGCCCGCTCTGCCACGGGCAGCCTCCACTATGCCTATTCTGCCAGGGGCGGCCTCCACTACGCCCGCTCTGCCACAGGCGGCCTCTACACCCGCTCTGCCACAGGCGGCCTCTACACCCGCTCTGCACAGGCGGCCTCCCCCTACGCCCGCTCTGCCACGGGTGGCCTTCCCCTACGCCCGCTCTGCCATGGTAGCTGCTGGGTACAGGGTAGTGAAGACTAACGCCTGCTACTACCATACCCCTTCCCAGTACACTGGTCCTATATTAGCACATCACAGTCCGTCCATACTGCCTAGAATGGCTGGTAACAGAGAGCAGCAGCTGCATGTCACGTACATGACACATGTCAGGGCTGAGGCTCTGCTCGGCGGGGATACTCTGCGGCCTATAACTGGCTGCCACCAAGGCCTCAGGAGCTCAGTGCAGCCTGCGGATCACCCTGGCGCCATCTGTGGGCAGCCGGGTGTCCAGGTGACGGGGTCAGCAGCAGCCAGGGCCGCCCGGTGCCCACTACACCAGCAGTGCCATCCAGCAGCGCCAGCCTGCGGAGGAGGGAGACGTCCCTGCTCACTGTCCCGCCAACAGAGTTCCCTTCTCAGGCGAATAGCTGCGCAGTGAGCGGAGGCAGCCGCCGTCCGGGCCGCACTCACATCACGGCCGCGCTGCTGAGAACTTACCAGGTCGTAATCTTCCTCATCATCGCACATGAAGTCATCCTCCATGTCAGACATCTTGGCCGGGGAACTGGAGCCAACGGCGTCCCAGGATTCTTTGCGCTTGCCGGAATTATTTCCTTACCCGGAACGAATTGTTTTCTACTCGCTGTTCACAAGGGAAGATGAAGGCTGTTACACGTAAACAGGAAGTTCAGAGGGAAGGGGAGGCAAGCTTAGCAACCAGCATAGCAACGGCGTGGCGAGCGCTGACAAGGAGCATGGCTTTAAGTTTGCTGGTGCTTGTAGTACTCACAAAGGGACACTGGCAGTGGTATAAAATGGCGCTGTCGTAGCAGTGGTTGTGTTTAACATCATATAGAAAACTAGAGTGATATTGTATAGGACGTTGTAGGGAGCATTAGGGGCTTATTCACACGTCAGTCTAACGTACACAGGCAATCTGTGGTGGACAAAGGCCGCGCATGTTAATGACTTGGGGCATGATGCGACCGGACAGACCATGGGTGACATCCGTGTGCTTCTGTCTGGTTACAGCATGGGCAGCACGGTGGCTCAGTGGTTAGCACTTTATATAGGACAGCATGGTGGCTCAGTGGTTAGCACTACCGTAGATAGGACAGTATCTTGACTCAGTGGTTAGCACTGTACTATATATAGGACAGCATGGTGACCCAGTGGTTAGTACTGTACCGTATATAGGACAGCATCTTGGCTCAGTGGTTAGCACTGTACCGTATATAGGACAGCATCTTGGCTCAGTGGTTAGCATTGTGATATATAGGACAGCATGGTGGCTCAGTGGTTAGCACTGTACCATATATAGGGCAGCATGGTGGCTCAGTGGTTAGCACTACTATATATAGGACAGCATGGTGGCTCAGTGGTTAGCACTTTACTATAGATAGGACAGCATGGTGCCTCTGGTTAGCGCTGTATTATATATAGGACAGCACGGTGGCTCAGTGGTTAACAATGCACTATAGAAAGGACAGCATGGTGTCTCAGTGGTTACCAGTGTACTATATATAGGACAGCACAGTGGTTAGCACTACTATGTAGGGCAGCACGGTGGCTCAGTGGATAGACTTGTACTATATATAGAACAGCACGATGGCTCAGTGGTCAGCGCTGTACTATATAGGGCACTGGCAGCACGGTGGCTCAGTGGTTAGCACTGTACTATAGGGCAGCACGGTGGCTCAGTGGTTAGCAATATATTAAGAAGGTAAAAAATATTATGGGAGGAGTGCATATTATATAGTGCTGTGTACTTACAATTGCTCATTTTTCCTTTCTATCCAACTAATTCTTCTGTTTTCCATTAGGTCTATGACATTACGAGATTAAAAACTGACTAGCTGAATCCTTCTAAGCTCTATGTAGTAACTGGAGGTCAATTTTCCATACA
>JARQOD010000004.1:407843374-407894003 GCA_033576555.1 Oophaga sylvatica
CCTGTGTAGCTGAAGGCCTTTTCACAACATGTGATCAGTCACATTCTTGAAAGGAATTTCAAAATGTGGTAATTTTTACAGTGGTTGTGTTTATGTATATGTGTTTGTTTATACATATATATATATATAATATATACATATAAGTATATATCTGTTTGTGTGAGTGTACATAGGGGAGCTGTATGTGTTGTATATGAGTTTTTTGTGTGTATGGAGAAAAGCTATGTGCGTGTGTGTTACAAACAGTGTAGGTATTACCGTATATACTCGTGTATAAGCCGAGATTTTCAGCACCTTTTTTCGTGCTGAAAATGCCCCCCTCGGCTTATACACGAGTCATAGGGCAGAAACCAGCGGGGGAGGAGATGCCGCGGCAGGAACCGGTGGCTGGGATCATACTCACCCCTCCCCGTGCCATCGCTGAGGGTCCCTGCAATCCTGCGTTCTCCCCGGCTTCCTGCAGCTCTCCAGCACTAAGCGGTGATGTAATACCGCTCATTAAGGTCATGTAATATGGACGCGACGCCACTCCCATGGGCGTGGCCTCCATATTCATGGCCTTAATGAGCGGTATTACATCACCGCTCAGCGCTGGAGAGCTGCAGGAAGCCGGGGAGAACGCAGGATTGCAGGGACGCTCAGCGATGGCACAGGGAGGGGTGAGTATGATGGAGGAGAGGACAAGGAGAACGGAGCTGGACGGGGGATAGAACGGTGGACGGGGGAAGCATGGAGGAGGACGGGGGGGAGAACGGAGGACGGGGGAAGCATGGAGCAGGACAGGGGAAGCATGGAGGAGGACGGGGGGAGAACGGAGGACGGGGGAAGCATGGAGGAGGACGGGGGAAGCATGGAGCAGGACAGGGGAAGCATGGAGCAGGACGGGGGAAGCATGGAGGAGGACGGGGAGAACGGAGGACGGGGGAAGCATGGAGGAGGACAATGAGCACGGAGCAGGACGGGGGAGGATGGAGGGCACAGAGGAGCACGGAGCAGGACAGGGGAGAGGATGGAGGGCACAGAGGAGCACGGAGCAGGACGGGGGGGCACAGGAGGATGGAGAAGGAATGGGGGAGCACAGCGGAGGACGGAGCAGGAGCGGGGGAGTACAGAGGAGAATGGGGGAGCACAGAGCTGAATGGGGGAGCAAGGAGCAGGACGGGCAGCACAAAGCAGGAGGGCAGTTTATACACCCGGCTTATACACGAGTCAATAAGTTTTCCCAGTTTTTTGTGGCAAAATTAGGGGGTCGGCTTATACACGGGTCGGCTTATACACGAGTATATACGGTAATTTATTTCACTCATTTATATAGCGCCATTAATTCCACAGCGCTTTACAGACATTATTGGCACTGTCCCCGATGGGGCTCACAATCTAAATTCCCTATCAGTATGTCTTTGGAATGTGGGAGGAAACCCACACAAACATGGGGAAAACATACAAACTCCTTGCAGATGTTGTATAATTAACCATCCATTTACAATTATTATATACACATTTAATTCCTAACAGAGGCCCGGGCATTTCAGAGTACATTATTGGCAACTACGTGTCCCCCGATTCGGCTCACAATCTAAATTCCCTATCAGTTGTCTTTGAAATGTGTGAGGAAACCCACGCAAACACAGGAGAACTTACAAACTCCTTGCAGATGTTGTCCTTGGTGGGATTTGAACCGAGGACCCCAGCACTGCAGTGCTAACCATTGAGTCACCGTGCTGCTGTTTGTAGCAGATATTTGTGTGTGCATGTTTCAAATCCATGTTTGTTTTTTGGATACATGTATGTGTGTAAGTTGAAAAGCTGTATGTGAATGTGGGGAAACTGTATATGTGTATGGGTGAGAGCTGAGTGTTATATAGGAAAGGTGTGAGTGTGTGAACATAGGAGAGCTGTGTGTTTCTATGTAGCTGAGCAGTGTGCATGGTGGAAAGGTGTGTGTATGCAGGACAGCTGTGTGTAGCTGAAATGTGTGTATGTATATTGCAGAGCTGTGTTTATGCATAGCAGAGCTTAGTGTGTGTATACTATGCATGCAGCAGTGATGTGATTATGTATGTGCTCCAAAGAATGCTTATAAACTGCCTGCTGCAAAGGTACATGTGTATAATATACATGCTGCAGAGAAATATTAACATTAGATCTCTATCCTACCCTACAGCAGGGATACTGCACGTCGTGTGCAGCTTTGTAATCAGTCACATTCTTGAAAGGAATTTCAAAATGTGGTAATGTATACAGTGGTTGTGTTTATGTACAGTACAGACCAAAAGTTTGGACACACCTTCTCATTCAAAGATTCTTCTGTATTTTCATGACTATGAAAATTGTAGAATCACACTGAAGGCATCAAAACTATGAATTAACACATGTGGAATTATACATTACACTTTGCAAAAAAGTGTGAAACAACTGAAAATATGTCTTATATTCTAGATTCTTCAAAGTAGCCATGACACAGGATTCTTTTCAGGAACTAAAGAACAAGAATCAGGAACTCTTGAATACATATCGACTGGACGTGGAAAAAAGGAAGAGAAGCAAATTCATCAGGGACACGGAGGACTATCTCCAGAACCGTGTCTATCAATGGAGAGATATGAACCGGTCATTCAGACGACACAACTCACAAAGTTCCTCGGGATCGGCAGACAGCAGGCCAGGCATATCCAATTTCTCTTCCTCTTTTTTAGGCAACAGCAGGGGCCGCACAAGAGGCCGACGAGGAGGGGGGGGCAGTGCCACAGGGGACAACAGAAACCAGATGTCCACCAGATCCCAGGTAATAACACTACCCCCCCCTAGTCGTCAATATCTCATCTAAACACCTTGATGCCCATCAACTGTCTGCGTTACAAAAGGGTTTGTCATTCTGTCCAACTTATAAATTTAATGCATTTGAACTGAATATGGATGTACAAAGGTTTTTTCGCAATGTACGACTGCAGGCTCATTTTTCCACACAGGTTCCTGCACTTCCAGCTTCTACCTTGGGTTCCGCTAAACTTGACCTCCAGGGATTAGGCTTAAGACTGACCAGTACATTTATGCCACCTAAAATAATCCACCAGTTGAAACGTTCATCACTCTAGTGGATAGAGACATATCCAAATCCCTACATGACATTAATCTGGGCAAATTTAATTTCCAGAGTAATCTGTTGTCATCTGAGAGATTGGCGCTAGCAACTCTGGCCTCCGATAAAAGTCTCATTGTTAAACCAGCTGATAAAGGGGGCGCCATCGTGGTCATGGACCACAGTGACTACATGGCGGAGGCCCTGAATCAGCTCAGTGACAGGGAGGTCTATAGAATAATACTACACAATCCCATAGAGTCTATCAGATCAAAGATCATCACCACAGTGGATCGCCATTTCCAGGCCGGCACTATTGATAAAAAATTAAAGGAATATCTTATCAAAAAGGACCCAATTACCCCAGTATTCTACATACTGCCTAAGATCCACAAGAGTCTGCACAAACCACCCGGGCGTCCCATAGTCTCTCTCACAGATTCTGTGTTATCACCACTAGCCATAGTTCTGGAAAAAGTACTGACCCCTTTGGTGAAACTCACCAAATCATTTTTGCTTGACACCAATGAGTTTCTACAACTCATTTCTGCCTTTGGCCCACTACCTGATTCTGCAGTTCTGGTCACATGGGATGTCAGCAGTTTGTATACATCCATCACCCACATTAAGGGCATGAACGCCACAGACAGGCTATTACAACTGCATAATATTGACGCAAGTATCCGTCACTTATGTGCTGACTTCTTAGATCTAGTCCTTAAAGAGAATTATTTTCTCTTTGAAGACACCTATTATGTGCAACAACAAGGGACCGCTATGGGTTCAAACATGGCTCCGCCCTACGCTAATGCATATATGGCGGCATTTGAAGAGGATTTTGTATACAACCATCCTTTGTTTCAGCAACACTCCATCGTATGGCGGAGATATATTGATGATATCTTTTGCATTTGGGATGGCCCTGGTGAATCACTCATACATTTTGATGAGCACCTTAACAACATTTGGCCTGAGTTGAAATTTTCCATGTTACACAATAAGTACACTATCAATTTCCTTGATACACTCATTAGCAGAGACCATGGTGGACAACTCACTAGTGACCTTTATCACAAACCAACTGATAGAAATAGCCTTTTGCACTTCAACAGTTGTCATCCTCCTGCCATGAAAAACTCCATACCTATCTCACAATTCGGTAGAGTCAACAGAATTGTGTCTGACGAAACAACTAAAGTGAGTAGAATGGAGGAAATGGAGTCCAAATTTCTCCATAGGGGATACCCTCCGTCTGTTCTTAACAAGGCAAAAACAGCATAGGACCAGTAATACTAGGCATTCAGATACCAAGCGAATTCCATTCGTAACCACGTATCACCCTTTTTCTAATCTCATCTTAGCTTCCATAAGAAAACATTGGAAAATTCTTTCCAACAGCTATCCTAACATTTCTGAATTCCAGGTCCCAATTTTAAGCTGTTATCGCCGTCCCCACAATCTAAGGGATAAATTGGTTAAGGCAGACGTCGGTTCTAACCAGATTGTCTCCAGACAGACATTTCTACGGACACAACGGCAGGGCACATTCCCTTGCCTTCACTGTTTACAGTGCAATAACATATTAAAAGGCCCCACAGCATATCACCCACAAACGGGTCAGGGTTTTCCTATCAAGGGATTTTTTACTTGTGAATCCTCGTATGTTATCTACTTAATCAAATGCCCATGCGGACTCGCCTATATTGGTGAGACGACGCAACCGATACGTGACAGAATTTCACAGCATAAGTCGAACATATGCTGTCACAAAACACACCTTCCTCTCCCTCATCATTTCCATGAATTCAATCATACCATTGCTCAACTCAAATTTCAGGTTCTAGAGCATATTGATGTTAGCAGGAGAGGACAAAATAGGGTTAAAATGCTAAAGAAACGTGAAGCCTTTTGGATCTTCACATTTCAGACCCTGGAACCAAGAGGCCTTAACAGGGACTATGACGTTTCAGCTTTCCTTTAGGATTTTCTCATTCGCAATACGCATTTATGATTGATACACATTATTAATTTAATAATTGTCTGTATCTTCTGTTTTCCTAGAATCGCTGATCCTATACTGGTTTCATGCACTCTGCTCTTCCACCACCATGGTTTGTATTGTCACATCCTCGCTCTATTTCTACATCCGCATTCCCTGCACTTTTCCTCTGTTCGTCCTTCTCTTGTTCCTTTTCCCCTCTATTAGTATTTATTTTCCCTCTGCATTTTTCATGTTCCACCCATTTTCTATATCTTCTTATTTTTTGTATTCTTCATTTTACCCTATTTACTCTTTATTAGTTATTTTCAATTCTCCTCTTCCCTATTTTTCATCCCCTGTTATATACCGCGAGCTTCTCCTCTTTTTATCTCTCATTGGTGATATTCCGTTTTTTCTACAGCATCACATGATGCTTTATTTGCCCTCCTTCTTCCACAGCTCAGCGCGCATGCGCCCCTCACGTCCGAGTCACCATGACGCGCTGTCAGGTGATCTCCTGCTCGTTCACTAGCCACTCCACGGCGCATGCGCCGTACCCGACCGCGTCACCATGACGCGGCGCGCTATGCCCTCTTAAACCCGGAAGTAGGGCGCATACAGCGTCCTACCTCCAGATGGCCACAAGCTCATACAAGTATTTCACAGGTAATCCCTTCATATTTTAGTGGGGCGCTTTCTATGGCGCTCCCACTATTGCCTACCTTTACATTTTTGCTTGTTTTTCCACAGCGCATCTCATTTGCTGCCTTTGCAGCCATTAGCGCTTTTCCCATTTGCCCAGCGTGGCCGCCTCATAGGTATTTAACACTTCATTTACCCTTATAGACTTTGCCTTTCCATATACTTTGCCTCTCTAGAGTACTCTTTTAATTATTCTCTTCTCATTTTCACAGCTTCTCTCTTGTAAGCTTCACACAGGTAACATTAATCGTTTTGGTGTGTTGCTTTTCTAGGCACCACTTTTTTCAATTATCAACTATATATTTATATCTTGTTTTTCCTACAGCGCCTTGACTTTGCTAGTTCTAGCCTCCAGCGCTTTCCCCCATTAGTATTGGATGTCTCTTCCAAGGTATTACCTGTTTTATAGAATACACATTGTATTGGTTTTCTGCCCCTTCCTTCATAACTGTTTTTAACTGTAAAACACATTTGCTTTTCAGTTACCCACCTTCTGTGGTTTACCTCACCACATCCGTTTTTTCAAAGGTATTCCTCACTATTTTTGCTTTCCTTCCCCTCTTCCTTTTCTCCCCCTCTTGCTTTTTTCTCCTTCCTTTTTTCTCCTTCCTGCTTTTCTCTTTTTTTCAAGGGAGTGTTCCCTTCTACCTTTTCTTCTGTACTTGGGCTAAGTAATTGTCTCATCACTATTTTATCACTGCATAGTAAAAAAAACTGCTGTTTCATTACAGGCATTGCTCTCCATATACTATATGGCTGGATTTATCACAGTACTTTGACTAGGTGATCTCTATATCCTTTTATGGTATCTGGCTTATTTCTACTTACCTTCTTTAGGTTTTGCATTATTACAAAAAAGTTTGTACTTAACAAAAACTCTATCACACGTTTACTGAGCACCTCTGGAGGAATGAGCCGTGTGAGACTCTACAATTTTCGTTGACATGTTTGTTTATTTTTATTAATACTTTTCTGTTATGCTGATATTTTGCTTTCATTTTTTCTTATGTACTCACAATGTTTATTGTGTTATCTTGATATATTTCAGTTCAAATCTGTACATAGTGTCTGAAGAAGGCTGTTGTTGTACGGCCGAAAACGTTCATCTTTTATGTACATCACTTTTTTCTTTCACGGATGCAATTAAAAAGAAAAAACCACAGCAACAATTATCTTCGTTTGTTCCATTATTTAATATTCAGAGTGCCAAGTTTTGTTTTGATTCTGTATGCATCATATTAACGGTCTTGTTGACAAATGTTATATTCTGTCTCTATGCTAATGATTTCTTCCAGGCTCCAGGGTGTGCGGTGCCTGGAAGGAAATCCCTACAGGGATTCCTTTCTCTTGGTGTTGGTGCTGTGTGGTGGCCATTGTTGCTGTGGTTTTGTGCTGGTGGGGCGGCGCGGTCTGGTGACACAGGGCTGTCTGCCCTGCTGGTGTATTGTCGCTGTGGCGGTGTGGCTGACGCACGGCTCTGCTCCATTAGGGCGGTAGGACCCACTATGAGGTTTGCCGTGAGGTGGCAGTGGGCTTCATACAGTCAGATCAGAATGTTAAACTAAGAACCTCATGTTCAGTAATATAAATTTTTACTTAAGCGGCATTAGATCAAAGTATGATTTTTGGAGGTGCTGTTCATAATCTTTTTTGGAAAAATGGAAATAAATACATTTTTTGATTTTATTATTTTTAGCTAACTAAAGGGGTGATAAAGGGGGTTTGATTTACTATTTTTTTATTATTTTGATCACTGAGGTAGGGTCTATCACAGTGGTCAAAATGAACCAATAGAAAAAATTTCCTATTGTTGCCGGGGGGCAGATCTGGATGGGCGCATTTTTCCCAGAAGAAGATGCCGGCAGCCCGGGGGACTTCACGGGGGGGTGCAGGGAGAACGGAGTTACTGGGGGGGTTACGGAGACCCTATTTCTCTTTCCTCTGATGTGCGAACACATCAGAGAAGAGAGAAATTAAATGGAAAAATCCAACTTTTTTTTTTTGAGGTCGCCGTTATACTGGTGGCCGAGACCCCGGAGAAATTCTGACTCTGCGGGGGTGCTATGCCCTTAATCCTCAGTGCCGTTAAAAAGCAGACCTGTGGTTTAAGTACCCTTAACTGCTGCCGTTTAAAGGCGTATCGGTGGTCGTTAAGGGGTTAAAATGCAATAACAGTTGATCAAAAGATCATATCTGCACCAAAATGGTATCATTAAAACATCAGCTCGGCATGCAAAAAGTAAGCTCTTACCCAACCCGAGATCAAGAAAAATGAAGACGCTACGGGTATCGGAAAATAGGGCATTTTTTTTTTTTAACAAAGTTTGGATTTTTTTTTCAGCACTTAGATAAAAAAGAACCTAGACATGTTTGGTGTCTATGAACTCGTAATGACCTGGAGAATCATAATGGCAGGTCAGTTTTAGTATTTAGTGAACCTAGTAAAAAAGCCAAACAAAAAACAAGTGTGGGATTGCACTTTTTTTGCAATTTCACAGCACTTGGATTTTTTTTCCCGTTTTCTAGTACACGACATGGTAAAACCAATGGTGTCGTTCAAAAGTACAACTCGTCCCGCAAAAAACAAGCCCTCACATGACCATACTGACGGAAAAAGAAAAAAGTTATGGCGCTGGGAAAAAGGGGAGCGAAAAACAAAACCGAAAATACCTCCGGGGTTAATGGGTTAACACTATTGAACTACTTAAAATATTTTTTCTACTACTTTTACTTCATTCACCAAACAGCACTTTATACCAGCACATCGCACTTTCTTATGCTTTGATATTACATTCATTTTCTGCATTCAGATAAGTCTTAGTGATTCTTAAGTAACTTGGGTACATTTTCTTTTGGTCCCTTTGCACTTTCCAGGCAATTACACTGTGCATCTCCCTCTCTTTTGAAGGTTTTTCTTTTTGACCTATCTTTTTAGTTATCTTATTATCGTGTTTTATCTTATTGTTATGAACAAATATTTGTTTTTAAATGTAATAATTTTTAGTTGGAATCACTTCTTGTCTAACAGTGACAGACCAGGTTGAGGTATTTGGTTTTGAAGTGTCTAACGATTACTGACCTTTTGGACAGATAGGAATTATCCCTTTAATCAATGTATGCAGCATGGAGAGAAATCAGATCTCTACATCAGGTAAAACGAGCTCATGTACAGTATGTATGTAGATAGGATGATAGATGCTGCACAGACTGGCCATCCATATGACACATACAGTAATACACTGCACCATATTCACATACACTTATTATAAACTGCACATGTTATATACACATATCTATACACTTATACCACACATACTGTATGTAAAAGGACAGCGCATCTACACTACACATATACATCCATCACATGTACACTATGGATCACATCAAGATTTTTAAGAGAAAACCAGGAGTGAAACCTAAACAGATAAAACCTATTTTGGAGCGATCTGCACCTTTGTTGTGTTTTGCACACACTCCTGGTTTTCACTTACAAATTCCAATACCCAAATCCAGGCCATAATCTGTGTGTGTGAACGTGTCCCCAGGATGGCAGCAGTAATTTGGGACAGTGCTTTTATCATTTCTCCCACAGTCCCTGCAGCTTCAGCCACCCAGTAAACAGATATGATCCCAGGCGAGGGGTGACACCTGCTGCAATCCTTGTATCCTGCAGTACTGCGGCCATTGTACGGGGGTCCTATAAAGTTATACCCTAGGGAAGACAGTGGAGGGGAGGAATACGGAAACGGGTCATTGGTACTTATCAGTCACTTAGTAAATCGCAATCTTCCATCTGCGGCCTGGAGAAAACGCTGGTCTTGTTTGGACACATCTGCCGGGGAGATGACTGCTCTGCTCCAGGGATCGGCTGCAACTGGTGCGACTGGCAGATGGAGCTACATCATAAGACAGAAGGTGATGATGTCATAAAGAGAAGGCGATGATGTCATAAGAGAAGAAAGAAGCCCAGGACGAGCACAGCAACATCTCCTACAGAAATGTATTATGTTCACTGCATTGAAAATATTGTAATATTTTTATAATCTGGAATAAATATTCACTTAGAGGTGCAATTACTGAACATACATTTCAGTAGGCCAACATTTTGGATTTTAAAATCAATTTTTCAAGCCGGTGTTATAAAGTATTCTAATTTACTGAGATAATGACTTTTGGGTTTTCGTTGGCTGTAAGCCATAATCATCAACATTAACAGAAATAAACACTTGAAATAGATCACTCTGTTTGTAATGACTCTATATAGTTTATGAGTTTCACTTTTTGCATTGAAGAACTGAAATAACTTTTTGGTTATTCTAATTTTCTGAGAAACACCTGAACACTTATTATAAACTGCACATGTTATATACAGTCATGGCCAAAAGTTTTGAGAATTACACAAATATTAAATTTTCACATGATCTGCTGCCCTCTGATTTTTATGTGTGTTTGACAGATGTTTTTATCACAGACAGAAATATAATAATTGCAAACATATGAGTAACAAAAGCTTATATTGACAGTTAGAATGAGTTAATGCAGCAAGTCAATATTTGCAGTGTTGACCCTTCTTCTTCAGGACCTCTGCAATTCTCCCGGGCATGCTCTCAATCAACTTCTGGACCAAATCCTGACTGATAGCAGTCCATTCTTGCACAATCAATGCTTTCATTTTGTCACAATTTTTAGGTTTTTGTTTGTCTACCCGTCTCTTGATGATTGACCACAAGTTCTCAATGAGATTAAGATCTGGGGAGTTTCCAGGCCATGGACCCAAAATCTCTATGTTTTGTTCCCTGAGCCATTTAGTTATCACCTTTGCTTTATGGCAAGGTGCTCCATCATGCTAGAAAAGGCATTGTTGATCGCCAAACTGCTCTTGGAGGGTTGGGAGAAGTTGCTCTTGGAGGACATTCTGGTACCATTCTTTACTCATGGCTGTGTTTTTAGGCAAGACTGTGAGAGAGCCGATTCCCTTGGCAGAGAAGCAACCCACACACATGAATGGTTTCAGGATGCTTAACAGTTGGCATGAGACAAGACTGGTGGTAGCGCTCACCTTGTCTTCTCCGAATGAGGGGTTTTCCTGATGTCCCAAACAATCGAAAAGGGGATTCATCAGAGAAAATAACTTTACCCCAGTCCTCAGCAGTCCACTGCCTGTACCTTTTGCAGAATATCAGTCTGTCCATGATGTTTTTTCTGGAGAGAAGTGGCTTCTTTGCTGCCCACCTTGAGACCAGGCCTTGCTCCAAAAGTCTCCGCCTCACAGTGCGTGCAGATGCAGTCACACCTGCCTGCTGCCATTCCTGAGCAAGCTCTGCACTGCTGGTAGCCCGATCCCGCAGCTGAAACATTTTTAAGAGACGGTCCTGGCACTTGCTGGTCTTTCTTGGCGCCCTGAAGCCTTTTTGGCAACATTGGAACCTCTCTCCTTGAAGTTCTTGATGATGCGATAGATTGTTGACTGAGGTGCAATCTTTCTAGCTGCGATACTCTTCCCTGTTAGGCCATTTTTGTGCATTGCAATAATGACTGCACGTGTTTCTTTAGAGATAACCATGGTTAACAGAAGAGAAACAATGATGCCAAGCACCAGCCTCCTTTTAAAGTGTCCAGTGGTGTCATTCTTACTTAATCATGACAGATTGATCTCCAGCCATGTCCTCATCAACACCCACACCTGTGTTAATGGAGCAATCACTGAAAAGAGGTTAGCTGGTCCTTTTAATTCAGGGCTGCAATGATGTTGAAATGTGTTTTGGGGGATAAAGTTAATTTTCTAGCCAAATATTGACTTTGCAAGTAATTGCTGTTAAGCTGATCACTCTTTATAACATTCTGGAGTATATGCAAATTGCCATTAGAAAAAGTGAAGCAGTAGACTTTGTAAAAATTAATATTTGTGTCATTCTCAAAACTTTTGGCCATGACTGTACATATACCTATACACTTACACTACACATACTGTGTGTAAAAGGACAGCACATCTACACTACACATATACAGCTCTGGCAAAAATTAAGAGACCACTGTAAAATTTTCAGTTTGTCTGATTTCTCTCTTTATAGGTATATTTTTGAGTAAAATGTAAATTGCTCTTTTATTCTATAAAATACTGACAACATGTCTCCGAATTTCCAAGCAATAAAATTTGTATTTATTTTCAGAAAATGAGAAATGGTCAAAATAACAAAAAAATGCAGTGATTGCAGACCTCAAATAATGCTAAGAAAACAAGTTCATAATCATTTAGAAACAACAATACTAATGTTTTAACTCAGGAAGAGTTCAGAAATCAATATTTTGTGGAATAACCATGATTTTTAATCACAGCTTTCATGCGTCTTGGCATGCTTTCCACCAGTATTTCACACTGCTTTTGGGTGACCTTATGCCACTCCTGGTACAAAAATGTAAGAAGTTCTTTGTTTAATGGCTTGTGACTATCCATCTTCCCCTTGATTACATTCCAGGTTTTCAATAGGGTTCAGGTCTGGAGATTGGGCTGGCCATGACAGGGATTTGATGTGGTCGTCCTTCATCCACACATTGATTGACAAAGCCGTGTGGCATGGCGCATTGTCCTGCTGGAAAAACCAGTCCTCAGAGTTGGGGAGCATTGCCTGAGCAGAAGAAACCAACTGTTTTTCCAGGATAACCTTGTATGCGGCTTGATTCATACGTCCTTCACAAAGATTAACCTGCTCAATTCCAGCCTTGCTGAAGCATCCCCAGATCATCACAGATCCTCCACCAAATTTCACAGTGGGTGCAAGACACTGTGGCTTGTACTCATCTCCAGGTCTCTGTCTAACCATTAGACGACCAGGTGTTGGGCAAAGCTGAAAATTAGACTCATCAGAGAAGATTACCTTACTCCAGTCCTCTATGGTCCAATCCTTATAGTCTTTAGCAAACTTCAGCCTGGCTCTCCTTTGCTTCTCATTGATGAAAGGCTTTTTTCTAGCTTTGCAAGACTAGAGCCCTGCCTCTAGCAGCCTGTTACGAACTGTTCTTGCCGTTCACTTCACCCCAGCTGCCATTTGTCATTCCTTTTGTAGGTCACTTGATGTCATCCTGCGGTTGCTGAATGACATTCGAATTAGATGACGGTCATCCCGGTCAGTGGAGAGTCGTTTTCGCCCTCTGCTAGTCTGTAGCTTTGTTGTCCCCAATGTCTGCTGCTTGACCTTGTTGTAATGGACTGCGGTCTTAGAAATTTTAAGGATGGAGGCAACATGACGCTCGCTGTATCCCTCTGCTAGTAAAGCCAGAATTGAGCCCTTATTTTCCTCACTCAAGACTTTTCTTTTCAACTCCTTTGGCATGGTTAAAAGTTATTTTTTCATTCCTATTACTTTTGGGATATTACTAGAACTTGTTTTGCCATCCAGCTTGTCCTATTGCAAGAGGATTGTGAACTCCACAGCAGTGTTTTATACTTTCCTTCGTTAAATAAGATTTAGTTCAGGTGATCACCTAATCAGAAGCACATTAAGTAGAATGAAGTGTACTCTGGTTGAAATTCAACTGACACTGGAATGGAATGGCTGTCAGACATGTAGAGAAGCTGATTTTTATAAAACTGTGCAGTGGTCGCTTAATTTTTGCCAGAGCTGTGCATCCATCACATGTACACTATGGATCACTTCAGCATTTTTAAAGGGAAGGTGCCATGATTTTAATTTTTGTATTAATAATTATTGATTATATAATCAATTATTTTTAATACAAAATTAATTGAACTACTTTCATTGTTTTTTTATTTATTAACTTTTACTTTTGCCACTGGAGGCTGCCATTTTCGTTAGTGTTGGCTTAAGTGTCTGGGCACGACACTTACACACCTCACTTACGGCAGCCATGGGTATAAGAGACAGCAGTCGGACTCCGACCGCATCTCTTACATTGAGGCCGCTCCTCCTGCCTCTCAGCTGTGACCTGGGCATGCCCCCCTGGGCTGTCCAGGTCACAGCTTTGGGAGGAGATCACGGCCATTTTGTTGAAGCCCGCATCGCTGCGATGACAGGAGATGTCGGGTCCGGAGTAAGTATCTGCAGCGCTAGCTACTGATGCAGCCTGTAATTAGTATTCCAGTACAGGCTGCGATCACCGCTCACTGACGACCTGCGCTGTCTTGCTGAGAGCTTCCATCCTCAGTCCACTGGCAGGAAATCAGCCCAGCAGCAGCGCGTCTCCCTGTACATGGAGCGTTATGTCTGCTGCTTTTCTGTGCAGCACTGATTTGTGGCTGGATGTGTTGCACTTCATCACCCTGATACAGTGACTGTCGGTACAGACCACAGCCTGGAGTCTCCCGGCTCCGTGCAAAGCTCCGCAGGGATCAATGCTTCTGAAAATAGAGCAATTCTCTGCAGCACAGGATCCCTGCGTGGTTACAAGGGTAACCCTTCCCTGCCTGCTGTGCAGGGGGATCAGTGTGCAGACAGGCAGCAGCCGGGGGTGGGGGGGGCTTCACCGATGGATCAGTTGGGAGGGCTGCACAGTGTAAAGAGGTGGGTGGCAGCTTCGGGGATGGATCCAGGATTCTGCAGAAGGTTTGACAGCCGCCCTGGCACAGGTCCATCTCCTGGGAGCGCCATAATAATACTGTTCTAACACTTGGGCTATTGTTGGCACAAAGCAGGGGTCCCCAACCGCCGGTCCGCGGCCCAGGACCGGGCCGTTGCAGTTCTGTTGCCGGCACTGTAGTGACAGCTACAGCCGCCGGCTTCCAGAAGACATCGATACTCACCTTCCGTCGCTGCATCCCTGTCAGCCGCGGCAGCTTCATCCAGTGCAGAGCGGTGACGTAGTACCGCTCATTAAGGTCATGAATATGGACGCGACGTCACTCCCATAGGCATGGCGTCCATATTCATGACCTTAATGAGCGGTACGACGTGACCGCACTGCACAGGAGGAAGCTGCCGCGACCGACTGGGATGCAGGACGTTCAGCGACGGTGTGAGGGTAAGTATGGGGGGGAACAGGGGAACCCAGCCATGCATACAAGGGTGGGAGCGGAGCCTTGCATACAAAGGAGGGAGCGGAGCCTTGTTTACAAGGGTGGGAGCGGAGCCATGCATACAAGGGTGGGAGCGGGGCCATGCATACAAGGGTGGGAGCGGAGCTTTGTATACAAGGGAGGGAGCGGAGCCATGCATACAAGGGTGGGAGCGGAGCCTTGTATACAAGGGTGGCAGCAGAGCCTTGTATACAAGGGAGGGAGCGGAGCCTTGTATACAAGGGAGGAGCGGAGCCATGCATACAAGGGTGGGAGCGGGGCCATGCATACAAGGGTGGGAGCGGAGCCTTGTATACAAGGGAGGGAGCGGAGCCTTGTATACAAGGGTGGGAGTAGAGCCATGCATACAAGGGTGGGAGCGGAGCCATGCATACAAGGGTGGGAGAGCAGCCTTGTATACAAGGGTGGGAGCGAAACCTTGTATACAAGGGTGGGAGCGGAGCCTTGTATACAAGGGAGTCACATTCACATTATAAATGTTATAATTAAATGATAAGTATGCACTACTACTAAACTACAACCCTGTCCATAGCCCCACCCCTTATGACCAAAAGCCCCACCCCTGCCACACCTCCATCCCCGCTGTTAGGCACTCGGTTGCAACAACTTTATTAAAATAATGGATTGCAACCGAACCCGGGGTCCGCGGTGCAGCTAGAGATGCTGCGGCCGAACACCCCTCGGGTATGAGGGTGAAAACTGACAACAGAAATATAAAGGTTTTGCTTGTGTTACTTCACACTAAGCAAGATATTGGATTTGCACTATCTCCATTAACTTCACGGGAGATGTGCTGCAGGCTGGCGTAGACGTGGCCCTGTTAACTGCACAGAAGCCACTTGCCAGACGATTAGGAAGTGTATGTGACTCACGCCAGGCATACGTGCTGCCAAGCCGGTGTGCGACCGGACTGAGCAACTCTCTGTTCAGCTGGCAGGCGATACCCAGGTTACGCGCCCCGCAGTCTGCTCAGGGTGTATCGCTACCCTCTTGTTGGAGCTAGACTGCGCCACATTGGCTACCTGCCTGGCATAAGCTAACCTGCCTGAAGGACCTGTGCTAATTAGCCGAGCGAACTCTGGCATTGGCAGGTCCCAGAGAGCAAAGCTGGACAGCACGTGGAGCCCAGATTCTGGTACGTCCACACATGAGCACGACCTATTTAGTATGATCTGACTGCAGCGCCGCACCTGCAGCCAAGCTATTTAAGGGCTAAGCCCTGCCCCCAGCCTTCTCGTTAATCGTATCACTGATGACGTCACCCGTGACCAATCAGGCGGTGCCAGGTCACCGGATCAGCTGATACCAAATCACCAATCACGGTCCGCCACGTCATGGGCATGCTCAGTGCAGAGAATCCTGGACTTAGACTGTGGCAGCCCTGTTCCTTTCTGCAACCTAAGCTGAACGCTCCTAGGAACAAAGACCTTCGCAACAGCTTGTACTTCTCTTGTACTGGCTAGGTGTTGGGACCGACAGCGAAGCTGAGCAGCATCTGCCCCGGCTGGACTAGGACGGGAGACCACAGACTCCTCAGATCCAAGTTCAGATCTAGCCGTCGCCTGATGCCTAACACCCGCCCTGCCGAGCCATGGAAGAATGGTCTTGCTTGAAGCCGATCCCTGGTGCAAAAAAGGTTGGGGACCACTGGCACAAAGGAGCAGTTCCCACAGGACAGTAGACCCCACAAGGGAGCAGACCCTACAATGGAGCAGACCATAGGGGGTGATGACACTCAGCAAGCTCTATAGCTCCAGCTGCTGTGTCACTACAAGTCCCAGCATGCCATGACTGAGCTCCTAAGTGATGTAGTCCTGTAACTCCTCAGGTCTCCTGCCTGATCAACCTGCTTACATTCCAGAGCAAAGAGCACCCATCTCAAGTTCACTGACAGTCACCCCAAGCCCCCTGACACCCATCCCAAGCTCACTGTCACCCCAAGCCCCCTGACACCCATCACAAGCTCAATGACACTCACCCCATGCCCCATGACACCTACTCCAAGCTCACTGTCAGTTACCCCATTGCCCCCCTGACACCCATCTCATGCTCACTGTCGCCCCATGCTCCATGGCCCACCCATCCCAAAACTCACTGACAGTCATCCCCATGCCCCCCCTGAACACCCATCCCAAACTCACTGACAGTCACCCCATGCCCCCCTGACACCCATCCCAAGCTCACTGACAGTCACCCCATGCCCCCGACACCCATCCCAAGCTCACTGACAGTCACCGACACCCATCCCAAGCTTACTGACAGTCACCCCAAGCCCCCTGACACTCATCCAAGCTCAATGACAGTCACCCCATGCCCCCTGACACCCATCCCAAGCTCAATGACAGTCACCCCAAGCCACCTGACACCCATCCCATGCCCCCTGACACCCAACCCAAGCTCACTGACAGTCACCCCAAGCCCCCTGACACCCATCCCAAGCTCACTGACAGTCACCCCATGCCCCCTGACACCAATCTCAAGCTCACGGACACTTATCCCATGCCCCCTGACACCCATCCCATGCCTGGTGTCTTTCAGGACAAGCTGTGAGGATTGTCACCCGGGGCGTACATACAAATCATAGGGCGACAAAGCAGAAGGTCTAATTGGGCCCCCCAAAAAAATAAAATTGTCGGGGGTCAGAGAAGGGCATAGCTCACAACTTTCCTGCCTTTACATAGTAATCATACCGCCATGTATATTTATTACATAATACTGCCATATATGTCATACATAATGCCACCATATATATTTATAACATAATACTCCAATAAAGACCACACATTATACCTCCATATATATTTATTACATAGTACTGCTATATAGGTCATACATAATGCCGCCAGATATATCTACTACATAATACTGTAATATGGACCACACGTAATGTTGCCATATAGATTTTTAACATAATGCTGACATATAGATCACACATAATACTGCCGGATATATTTATTATATAATACTGCCATATAGATCATACCTGATGCCACCATTTATATTTTTTACATAGTACTGCCATATAGACCACCAGGGCTGCCACTAGGAATTTCGGGGCCCCATACTGGCAAAATTTTCGGGGCCCCCTTGAGACTCCGCCCAGGATCCACCCCAGCCCCGCCTCCACCCCTCGAACTGTCCACAGTCCCACCGCTCTCTCTTGGAAAAACTCCACTTCTCACCAATCACACATTAACAGTTCCCATCACCAGATCACACATATAGCCAGCAGATCTAGTTTTGGCCAAAAGATTTTTTAAGCCGCCACCATAATACTGTAGACACTTTTGGCCAGGCTCTACTCTACTGTAACCTATTAAATATTTGTTAAAATATCCAATACAATTTAGGTATATTTTTATTTATTTTTCAATTTTTAAAATGACCAATAACACCACATACAAGGGACAAATACCACCAGACCACATATTACCACGACAGTGATCGAATAATATCACCTACAAGGAACAAATACCACCAGACCATATAATACCACCACAAAGTGACCAAATAATATCACATACAAGGAACAAATACCACAACACCATGACCAGACCACATATTGCCACCACACAGTGACCGAATAATAGCACATACAAGGAACAAATACCGCCACACCATGACCAGACCATATATTACCATCACATAGTGACTGAATACTACAATACTGATCAGTAATAAAAAAAAAACACAATACTATCACCATAAGTGCCATTCTACACAGGAGATCTGTACTTAGTATGCAGTGTCTGTGTACAGGTAATACAGTAATCACCGGTGACATTGTACACAGGAGCTCTGTATACAGTGTATAGTGTCAGTGTACAAGTAACACTGACTCACCAGTGACGTCTCTAGGTGAAGTCCTTCATCTTTGCTTTTCATCTTTCATCCAGCATAGACCGCCATCACTTCTTCCTGCCAGGGCTCGTCTCTGCAGGAAATAACACAGTTATCTAGAGCTCCGATTGCAGAACACATTACTTATTTTTTTCCCAACTTCTAAACTACACCAGATGAAGAAAAAAAGGTGACATAGTGTCACTCTGCACAGTAACAGGACCTTCCCCCATTTAAAACAGTATACTAAAAAAAAATAAAATACATCACTGCAGTAATAATATCCCTTAATTAGCCCCTATTGTAATAATATCCCCCATCCTGGCCCTGTGTGTCTCATTCCTGGCTTCAGCCATATGTTCTCCCATCCCGTCCTCATGAGTATCCATTCTGCCCCATATGATCTCCCCATCCTGCCCCATCTGTCTCCAACCCTGCCTCCATGTCTTTTATCCTGCCCCCAGTGTCTCCAATTCTGCCACCAGTGCCTCCAATCCTGCCCCCAGTGTCTCCAATCATGCCCCCAGTGTCTCCAATCATGCCCCCAGTGTCTCCAATCATGTCCCTTTTCCATCCTGCCCCCAGTGTCTCCAATAATGCCTCCATGACTTTCATTCTGCCCCCAGTGTCTCCATTCTGGCCTCATGTCTTTCATTCAGCCCCCTGTCTGTATGTCCAATCCTGCCCCCAGTGTCTCCAATCCTGCCCCAGTGTCTCCAATCCTGCCCCGTCTCCGTGCTGATTCCTGCCCCGTCTCCATTCTGCCCCGTGTTCATTCTGATTCCTGCCCAGTCTCCATTCTGCCCCATCTCCATCCTGATTCCTGCCCAGTCTCCAATCTGCCCCGTCTACATCCTGATTCCTGCCCCGTCTCCATGCTGATTCCTGCCCAGTCTCCATCCTTCCCCGTCCAGTCTCAATTCTGCCCCCAGTCCTGCCCCGTCTCCATGCTGATTCCTGCCCTGTCTCCATCCTTATTCCTGCCCAGTCTCCATCCTTCCCCGTCCAGTCTCCATTCTGCCCCCAGTCCTGCCCCATATCCATTCTTCCCTCAGTCCAGCCCCATCTCCATTCTGCCCCCGTCCTGCCCCGTCTACATTCTGCCCCTTCTCCATCCTGATTCCTGCCCAGTCTCCATCCTTCCCCGTCCAGTCTCCATTCTGCCCCCAGTCCTGCCCCATCTCCATTCTGCCCTCAGTCCAGCCCCATCTCCATTCTGCCCCCTCCTGCCCCGTCTACATTCTGCCCCTTCTCCATCCTGATTCCTGCCCAGTCTCCATCCTTCCCCGTCCAGTCTCCGTTCTGCCTCCAGTCCTGCCCGTCTCCATTCTGCACCCAGTCCTGCCCCGTCTCCATTCTGCCCCAGTCCTGCCCCGTCTCTATCCTGCCCCGTCTCTATGCTGATTCCTGCCCAGTCTCCATTCTGATTCATGCCCAGTCTCCATCCTTCCCCATCCAGTCTCCATTCTGCCCCCAGTCCTGCCCCATCTCCATTCTGCCCCGTCTTCATTCTGCCCATCTCCATTCTGCCCAGTCCTGCCCCATCTTCAGTCAGCCCCCAGTCCTGCCCCGTCTCCATTCTGCCCCAGTCCTGCCCCATCTCCATTCTGCCCCCAGTCCAGCCCGGTCTTCATTCTGCCTCGTCTTCATTCAGCCTCCAGTCCTGCCCCATCTCCATTCTGCCCCGTCTTCATTCTGCCCATCCTCCATTCGTGCCCCAGTCCTGCCCCATCTTCAGTCAGCCCCCCAGTCCTGCCCCGTTCTCCATTCTGCCCCCAGTCCTGCCCCGTCTCCATTCTGCCCCCAGTCCCAGCCCCGTCTTCATTCTGCCCCCAGTCCTGCCCCGTCTTCATTCTGCCCCCAGTCCTGCCCCGTCTTCATTCTGCCCCCAGTCCTGCCCCGTCTTCATTCTGCCCCCAGTCCTGCCCCGTGTTCATTCTGCCCCCAGTCCTGCCCCGTGTTCATTCTGCCCCCAGACCTGCCCCGTGTTCATTCTGCCCCCAGTCCTGCCCCGTCTTCATTCTGCCCCCAGTCCTGCCCCGTCTTCATTCTGCCCCCAGTCCTGCCCCGTCTTCATTCTGCCCCCAGTCCCCGTCTCCTGCACCCCTTGTTCATTCTGCCCCCAGTCCTGCCCCGTCTTCATTCTGCCCCCAGTCCTGCCCCGTCTTCATTCTGCCCCCAGTCCTGCCCCAGTTTTTTCATTCTCCCGTCCTGCCCCGTCTTCATTCTGCCCCATCTGCCCCGTCTTCATTCTGCCCCCAGTCCTGCCCCGTCTTCATTCTGCCCCCAGTCCTGCCCCGTCTTCATTCTGCCCCACAGTCTCTGCCCCGTCTTCATTCTGCCCCCAGTCCTGCCCCGTCTTCATTCTGCCCCCCAGTCCTGCCCCGTCTTCATATCTGCCCCCAAGTCCTGCCCCTTGTACATTCTGCCCCCAGTCCTGCCCCGTCTTCATTCTGCCCCCAGTCCTGCCCCGTCTTCATTCTGCCCCCAGTCCTGCCCCGTCTTCATTCTGCCCCAGTCCTGCCCCGTCTTCATTCTGCTGGGGCTCCAGCTTTGCCGCTTGCAACATTAAAAAAAAAAAAAAAAAAAACTTTCTCCTTACCTTGCCGCGTTCCAGCGGCGAGGGATCCACACTGAAGAGAAAGCGCGCACTCGCCGGCAACTGACAATGACGTCAGGTGCCGGCGACGTGTGCGCTGACGTGAGCAGCCAGCCTCCGATTGGCTAGCAGCGTTAACTATTACCGTGCGGGCCCGCACGGTAATGGAGTAACTGAACCTGCGTCCTGGACGCAGGTTCAGTTACTTGAGCGGCAGAATCCTGCCGCTGGGGGCGGGGCTGTGGGGCCCGATCGGTAGGTGACGGGGCCCGGTGCGGGCCCCCTCTGCTGATCGGGCCCCATACGCCAGTCAGGGCTGTAATGCCCTGATGGCGGCCCTGTAGACCACACTTGATGCCCGTTAAGTATTATGTGTGAACTGTATGATGGCATTATGTGTGATCTATATGACGGTAGTACAGTCATGGACAAAAGTTTTGAGAATGACACAAATATTAATTTTTACAAAATCTACTGCTTCACTTTTTCTAATGGCAATTTGCATATACTCCAGAATGTTATAAAGAGTGATCAGCTTAACAGCATTTACTTGCAAAGTCAATATTTGGCTAGAAAATGAACTTTATCCCCCAAAACACATTTCAACATCATTGCAGCCCTGCCTTAAAAGGACCAGCTAACCTATTTTCAGTGATTGCTCCATTAACACAGGTGTGGGTGTTGATGAGGACATGTCTGGAGATCAATCTGTCATGATTTAAGTAAGAATGAGACCACTGGACACTTTAAAAGGAGGCTGGTGCTTGGCATCATTGTTTCTCTTCTGTTAACCATGGTTATCTCTAAAGAAACACATGCAGTCATCATTGCAATGCACAAAAATGGCCTAACAGGGAAGAGTGTTGTGAATGGACTTGAAATGAGTTCTGAGCAGAGGCTCCCTCTGGTGGTTACAAGCGGTACTGGACTGTCCAGTGAAGATTGTGAGGATTGGGAATCAGGTGTTACTGACTGGTCTTATTTAAGGGAGTCGCCTTCCCATCAGGGTTGCCGGTGATCAATTGTTCTGGTCTCAATCCTTGATTCCTGTTTCCTTTGTAGCCTGCTGTGTCGTGTCTGCATCTCCTGCTAACAGATAAGACATTTTCTTCTTTTTGTTTTTGTGCTTGATTTTTGCATTTTGTCCTGCTCTTCTGTGGGGGCCTTCAGGGTCCCCTCCGGGGGCTTTTGCCCTCTCAGTTTAGTTCAGCCACTGATGTTTTGTACATTTGCTTTTTCCAGTTTTTTCAGTGGCTGCTGTTTTGATTTTGTTACACCAGAGAACTAATTTAGGTGGTTGAGGTCGTGTGATCTCAGGTGTTTTTGAAATTAGTAGAGTTGGTGCTTTTCAGGGTTTTTTGGGATTGCAGTAAGTGCCCTTCCTATCCTTTTCTATTTAGATAGTTTGGGCCCCAACGTTTGCTCTTACTATTTTCTGTCTGTGTCAGTATTTCTTCTTGTCTAACCGCCATTACATGTTTGGGGGCTTTCTATGTTCTTTGGGGATCTGCTCCGGGGCAGATAGCTTTCCTCTTTCTATCTTTAGGTATAGTTTCTCAGGCTGTGACGAGGCGTCTAGGACCAATGTAGGAACGCTCCACGGCTGCCTCTAGTTGTGGTGGTTAGTCAGGGTACTGCAATCTCATAGTTTCCAACTGCTCTGGTGTATTGCCTTTTTACCTGCACTCCTCAGCTACCAAATCATAACAGTATCACCGGCCTAAACTGAAAATTATATGGTACTCACAGAAGGGAAGAATATTGTGAAAGAAAAAAAAAGGTTGTCAGAGTTGTCAGAGATATTTTTCTGTTTGTTGCATTTTTTTTTTTTCCCTCTGTATCTCTGGGTGCTGGGGAGGATTTTTTCTCTCAATGGAGTTTGCACAGTTGTCTGGCCGTGTGGATCAGCTTGCCACTGAGGTTCGGAGTATTGCTACCTATCTTGCTAGGTTGCCTGTTGTGGAACCTAGGATTCCCATGCCAGATTTGTTTTTGGGGGATCGAGCCAAGTTTCTGAATTTCAAAAATAATTGTAAATTGTTTTTTGCCTTAAAATCTAAGTCCTCAGGGAACGCAGCGCAGCAGGTTCAAATTGTCATCTCTCTCCTGCGCGGCAATCCTCAGGATTGGGCTTTTTCCCTGACACCTGGGGATCCTGTTTTGAGTGATGTTGATACATTTTTTCAGGCCTTGGGGTTATTGTACGATGAGCCTAATGTCACTGATCAAGCTGAAAAAGCCTTGTTGACATTAAATCAGGGGCTTGATGACGCTGAGTTATACTGTCAGAGATTCCGCAGGTGGGCAGTCCTGACCAAATGGAATGACGACGCTTTGGCAGCCCTTTTTCGGAAGGGTCTGTCAGATAATGTAAAGGATGTTATGGTGGGATTCCCTGTCCCCTCTGGTCTCAATGATTCTATGTCATTAGCGATTCAAATTGACAGACGTTTGAGTGAGCGGAGAACTATGCGTGGAATAGTGTTGCCTTGTGAACCTGCTTCTGAACCTATGCAGTGTGATAGAGTGGTTTCTGGGGCACAGCGTCATGAGTTTCGAAAGCGCAATGGGTTATGTTTCTACTGTGGTGATGCCTCTCATGCTATTTCAAAAGACAAAAAACCTGACTGGCACTTCCAGACTAATGTGAACTAGGTGCAAACCAAAGGGAGCTACCCTCATGTAAAACATCCAAAAAAAGGCTGCACTCAAGCATACTAAAGCATGACAACATAGAATACATGAAATTTTGAATAGCAATATGGCTTTGGAATATAAGGAAAAATTTGAGACGCTTAGTATAAACATTTGGCCAAACATTTTAAAGCCCAACAACCATCGTCAAGGTGGTCTCAATTCTGTTGAGTCCCTAACCTAATGTGAACATACCTCTATTGGGCTGATATCTGAATTTCTGGGTGAATATGCACCTCTGTCAGTAATGCCTGCATTTATGGGTAAAGTAGGGACCTGGTGTAATTAAAATCACCACCTGGTGGGGGCGGAGTGCTCGGTCAGCAAGCTAACATTCAAAAGACAAAAAACCTGACTGGCACTTCCAGACTAATGTGAACAAGGTGCAAACCAAAGGGAGCTACCCTCATGTAAAACATCCAAAAAAAGGCTGCACTCAAGCATACTAAAGCATGACAACATAGAATACATGAAATTTTGAATAGCAATATGGCTTTGGAATATAAGGAAAAATTTGAGACGCTTAGTATAAACATTTGGCCAAACATTTTAAAGCCCAACAACATCGTCAAGGTGGTCTCAATTCTGTTGAGTCCCTAACCTAATGTGAACATACCTCTATTAGGCTGATATCTGAATTTCTGGGTGAATATGCACCTCTGTCAGTAATGCCTGCATTTATGGGTAAAGTAGGGACTGGTGTAATTAAAATCACCACCTGGTGGGGGCGGAGTGCTCGGTCAGCAAGCTAACATTCAAAAGACAAAAACCTGACTGGCACTTCCAGACTAATGTGAACTAGGTGCAAACCAAAGGGAGCTACCCTCATGTAAAACATCCAAAAAAAGGCTGCACTCAAGCATACTAAAGCATGACAACATAGAATACATGAAATTTTGAATAGCAATATGGCTTTGGAATATAAGGAAAAATTTGAGACGCTTAGTATAAACATTTGGCCAAACATTTTAAAGCCCAACAACCATCGTCAAGGTGGTCTCAATTCTGTTGAGTCCCTAACCTAATGTAACATACCTCTATTGGCTGATATCTGAATTTCTGGGTGAATATGCACCTCTGTCGTAATGCTGCATTTAGGGTAAAGTAGGACCTGTGTAATTAAAATCACCACCTGGTGGGGGCGGAGTGCCGTCAGCAAGCTAACATTCAAAGACAAAAACCTGACTGCACTTCCAGACTAATGTGAACAGGTGCAAACCAAGGGAGCTACCCTCATGTAAAACATCAAAAAAAGCGCACTCACATCAAAGCTGACAACATGATACATAAATTTGAATACAATATGGCTTGAATTGAAATTTGAGACCTTAGTATAAACATTGCCAACATTTAAGCACAAATGTAAGGTGTCTCAATCTGTGAGTCCCTAACCTAATGTGAACATACCTCTATTAGGCGATATCTGAATTCTGGGTGAATATGCACCTCTGTCAAATGCGCATTTATGGGTAAAGTAGGGACCTGGTGTAATAAAATCACCACTGTGGGGGCGGAGTGCTCGTCAGCAACTAAATTCAAAGACAAAAAACCTGACTGGCACTTCCAGACTAATGTGAACTAGGTGCAAACCAAGGGAGCTACCCCATGTAAAACATCCAAAAAAGGCTGACTCTACAACTAAAGCATGCACAACTAATACATGAAATTTGAATAGCATATGGACTTTGGAATATAAGGAAAAATTTAGGCACGCTTAGTATAAACATTTTGGCAAACATTTTAAAGCCACACCATCGTCAAGGTGGTCTCAATTCTGTGAGTCCCTAACCTAATGTGAACATACCTCTATTAGGCTGATATCTGAATTTCTGGGTGAATATGCACCTCTGTCAGTAATGTCTGCACATTTATGGGTAAGTAGGGACCTGGTGTAATTAAAATCACCACCTGGTGGGGGCGGAGTGCTCGGTCAGCAAGCTAATATTCAATAGACAAAAAACCTGACTGGCACTTCCAGATAATGTGAACTAGGTGCAATGCCAAAGGGTAGCTACCCTCATGTAAAACATACCAAAAAAAGGCTGCACTCATGCATACTAAAGCATGACAACATATGAATACATGAAATTTTGAATAGCAATATGGCTTTGGAATATAAGGAAAAATTTGAGACGCTTAGTATAAACATTTGGCCAAACATTTTGAAGCCCACAACCATCGTCAAGGTGGTCTCAATTTCTGTTGGTCCCTAACCTAATGTGACTACCTCTATGAGGCTGATATCTGAATTTCTGGGTGAAATGCACCTCTTGACTCAGCATGCCTGCATTATGGGTAAAGTGGGACCTGGTGAATAAAATCACCACCTGTGGGGGCGAGTGCTCGGTCAGCAAAGCTAACATTATAAAGACAAAAAACCTGACTGGCACTTCCAGACTAATGTGAACTAGGTGCAACCAAGGGAGCTACCCTCATGTAAAACATTAAAAAAGGCTTGCACTCCAGCAGATGCTGACATAGATCATGAAATTTTCGAAATAAATATGCTTTGCATAGAGAATTGAGCGCTAGTTAGACTTTGCAAAATTTTAAGGCCCACACGTCGATGTACGCTATCTTTGGATCCTGAAATGTAATCAACCTCTTTAGCTGTTCTTTTTCTGGTGCATAAGATGTTAGCCTGTATTTTTTAATCGTGAATATCAAATCCTTATTGTATTCAATCACTCTTTACCAGGTGAAGGCAGCTGGTTCGTTGTCAGGGGCATACCTACATTCAAAGCGATAAGCAGACTTTCACCCGATAAGTGACTAGGTGCAAACCAAGGGAGTACCCTCAGTAATAACATCAAAAAGGCTGCCTCAACAGAGGTGTACTCCCAGAAATTCAGATATCAGCCAATAGAGGTATGTTCACATTAGGTTAGGGACTCAACAGATATTGAGACCACCTTGACGATGGTTGTGGGCTTAAAATGTTTGGCCAAATGTTTATACTAAGCGTCTCAAATTTTTCCTTATATTCCAAAGCCATATTGCTATTCAAAATTTCATGTATTCTAAGTTGTCATGCTTTAGTATGCTTGAGTGCAGCCTTTTTGATGTTCTATGTTTTATCTCCCTAGCGGGGAGTACGCCATTCCTTGGTATGCAGACTAAGTTTTATTAACCGTTCACTGATTCTCTCTGTCCTCATTTTCTGCTCAGGCTTTCGTTGATTCGGGAGCAGCTATTAACCTGATGGATTTTGATTTTGCTAAACGTTGCGGGTTTCCCTTGATACCCTACAGAAGTCTATTCCCCTACTGGGGATCGATTCTACCCCTTTGGCTGAGATAAACCTCAGTTCTCTACTCGGTGATAATGAGGGTTGAACCTGATCATCAGGAGAGCTGCAAATTTTTGGTTCTGTATAATCTGCATGACATTATCGTGCTGGTTTCCCTTGGTTACAGTCTCATAATCCTGTTTTGGATTGGAAATCTGTGTCTGTAACCAGTTGGGGCTGCCAATGTGTTAATACCAACACTCCTGTTTTTTCTGCCTCCCCCAGGCTCAGGATGTTCCTGACTTTTTGATTGATTTTTCTGATGTGTTTAGCGAAAGTAAATCTGCATCCTTGCCTCCCCATAGGAGCTATGACTGCGCTATTGAATTAGTGCCTGGTAGTAAATTCCCTAAAGGTCGCCTTTTTAACTTGTCTGTACCTGAACATGACGCTATGCGGTCTTATATCAAGGAGTCATTGGAGAAGGGTCATATCAGACCATCCTCTTCACCTTAGGTTCCGGTTTTTTCTTTGTGGCCAAAAAGGATGGTTCATTAAGGCCGTGTATTGATTATCGTCTTTTGAACAATATTACTGTGAAATATCAATATCCGTTACCCTTGATTTCTGACCTGTTTTCCAGGGTGAAAAACGCTACTTGGTTTACCAAGCTTGACCTCAGGGGGGCATATAACCTTATTCGCATTAAGCACGGGGATGAATGGAAGACGGCATTTAACACCCCTGAAGGGCATTTTGAGTACCTTGTGATGCCCTTTGGGCTCACTAATGCTCCTTCTGTCTTCCAGTCCTTCATGAATGACATTTTCAGGGATTTTGTGGATAAATTTCTGATTGTTTATTTGGATGATATCTTGATTTTTTCTAATGACTGGGACTCTCATGTGAAACATGTTCGAACTGTATTCCAGATTTTGAGAGAGAATGCTCTGTATGTGAAGGGATCAAAGTGTCTTTTTGGCGTACAGAGGATCTCATTTTTGGGATTCATTTTGTCCCCATCTGTTATTGAAATGGACCCGGTCAAGGTTCAGGCCATCTGTGATTGGGTCCAACCTACTTCATTAAAGGCTCTTCAAAGATTTTTGGGTTTTGCCAATTTTTATCGTAAATTTTTTGGTAATTTCTCGGTTATTGTTAAACCATTAACTGATTTGACCAATAAGGGTTCTGATGTGGTGAATTGGCCTCCTGAGGCAGTTTCTGCATTTCAGGAACTTAAGCAGAGATTCACTTCTGCTCCTGTTCTATGGCAGTGTAATACTATTGTAGGAACTCGAGGATTCTGATAGCGTGGGGCAATGAACAATCAGAGACGGGTTTCTTTGAATGCAAATAATGTATTTGTGGAACAGCAAAACACCCAAAAACAATATTCAAACAACCCGTAGTGACATGCAATGAGTCCATATATATATACACAAGTCCAGTTATATGAATCCGGATATATAAGTCCTTGAACCTCTATAGCGAGGGTGGTAAAGTTCTTACGACGGAGTCCTACACAAATGTGACCACAAGGTAAGTCTGATGCACAGGTAACGTGGCTGGATTTACACACTGCTGGTGTGTGAAGAGTCAGATCCAGGTATGCAGAAAACACAGGGAGGTCCAGGAACAAGTTAATCTCAGTTGTGGCTTAATTCAGTGAAGTCCAACAACAAGTTCATATGTCAGTAAGATTCCGGTAACAGTTCCAACAGCTCTCACCAGAGGTAGTGCACGAAGGGTTAAACAGCAACAGTTCAGAAACAGTTCTTATCAGATGGAGTGAACCAAGGGTTAAATTCCCAAGTCCACAGGTTAATGATAACACAGTACTTGCAACTTACCTATGCAGAGAATGTCCAGAGCCATGGGTAGAAACTGCTGTGGCTGAGAAACACCTGAAGATAAGGTTATGCACTTTACTGGTAAATACACAAAAGATCTGTGAGGAACAAAGCAACTGGGTTGCAGGAAAACGGAAGCAGAATACTCCAGCAGAGAAGCCAGCACCTGAGCCGGGTTTTAAACAAACGAACAGGAAGTAGGGCACACAAAACAGCAAACTCCATTTTAACAAAGGGCAAAATCATTGACAAAGTTACCTAGAAAACCCGGAATACTGACATTACTCCCCCCCTAAAGACGGCCTCCGGACGGTCCTGGACCAGGCCTGTCCGGGTATCTCCGATGAAACTGAGCAATCTTCAGAGGCGCACTGATGTTACTTACTGGTTCCCAAGAATCATTTTCAGGAGAGTAACCTTGCCATCTAACTAGATACTGAAGCCGGTTTCTATGAAGTCTCGAATTAACAATATCCTGTACCACGAATTGTTCTTCGCCATCAACCAACACTGGTGGAGGGGGAGGTACGATACGTCCCTGAAATGTGTTAGGAGAGACTGGTTTTAATAAGGAAACATGAAATACTGGGTGTACCTTTAAAGTCCGTTGTAGCTTCAACCGACAGGCAACAGAGCTCACAATCCCAGTGATCTTGAATGGACCGATGAATTTCTGTCCCAGTTTCTGCGAAGGAACACCCAATTTTAGATTCTTGGTGGACAACCAAACCGAGTCTCCTACCTTATACATAGGTGCTGGTTTCCGGAATCTATCGGCCGACTTCTTGTAACGCTCCTGTGCTGTGGTCAGGGAGTCCTTCAAAACTTCAAGATTACGTTGCAACGCCGTCACTCTGTCTTCAACCGCTGGTACCGAAATCGTAACCGGAGACCTAGGCAAAATACTTGGATGATAACCCAGGTTGGCAATAAAAGGCGTTACCTTCGTGGAACTGCTTTGGGAGTTGTTGTACGAAAATTCCGCTAGAGGAAGTAGCTTCAGCCAATCGTCCTGCAAATGACTGACGTAACAGCGTAGATATTGCTCCAAGGTTTGATTTGTCCGTTCGGTCTGCCCGTTGGTCTGAGGATGGTATGCAGAAGACAAGAAAACATTAATGTGGAGCGCAGAACAAAATCCTTTCCAAAATCTAGAGGTAAATTGTATTCCCGGTCAGAAATGATGTCATCTGGTACCCCATGCAGCCGGAAAATGTTCTGGATAACTAGATCTACTGTCTCTGTAGCTGAGGGAAGACCAGCACACGGAATGAAATGAGCAGCTTTCGTTAAACGATCTACTACCACCAAAATAGTATTTTTACCACCAGAGGTGGGTAACTCCACAATAAAGTCCATCGAAATAGACCCCCAAGGGCGAGACGGTACAGGTAGCGGTTTAAGAAGACCAGTAGGTGAAACGCGAGGAACCTTGTACCGGGCACAAACTTCACAAGAGCGGACATAGTCATTCACATCCTTCAAGCAGGTAGGCCACCAAAAAAAACGAGTTAACAATTCCTGCGTCTTCTGTACCCCCCTATGACCAGCCAATTTAGAGTCGTGGACCAATTTGAGAACTCGAAGTCTTACAGCCTCTGGGACATAAATACATCGATCTCTAAGCCACACACCATTCCGAAGGACAAGATTCACATTGTCAGGTGGAGCTGCAAGAAATACGTCACCGTCATAGGCCAGCTTGATCTCCTCCCACAAGTCCCGATTCCGGAGCACTCCAACGAAATTGGCCTCCGACAAGATGGTCTTCGACGGGGTCCCAGGCACGGAATCCACGGTATGGATTCGGGATAATGCGTCAGCTTTCCCATTACGTGAACCTGGGCGGTACGAAATAATAAAATTAAACTGGTTCAAGAACAAACTCCACCTAGCTTGTCGAGGAGAAAGACACCTGGCAGACTTAAGGAATTCCAAATTGCGATGATCGTGAGTACTACTACCTGCTGAGTTGCCCCTGCAAATGGTGTCTCCATTCCTTAAAGGCAGAAATAATTGCCAAAAGTTCCTTATCTGCCACATCATAGTTCAGTTCTGCAGAAGATAACCTACGAGAGAAGAAGGCACACGGGTGCAGCAAACCTTTGTCTCTGGTACGTTGTGAGAGGATAGCTCCCAATGCAAAGTCAGCGCGTCCACCTCCACGATAAAAGGCTGTGCAGGATCCGGATGCATCAATATTGGAGCCGTGGTAAAACAACCCTTCAGGCGATCAAAGGCTTCCTGAGCTTGTGAAGACATTCAAACTTCTTCCCCTTCTTGGTGAGGAGAGTGATGGGACGGACAATTTCTGAAAAATTTCGGATAAACCGTCTATAAAAGTTAGCAAAGCCAATGAATCGTTGTACCTCCTTAATGTTTCCTGGTACCGGCCAGTCCAAGATTGCCTGGATCTTGCTGGACTCCATATTCATCCCTGAGGCGAGATAACATAGCCTAAAAATTGAATTTCAGAACAATGGAACTCACACTTTTCGAGTTTGATGTACAAATGATTATCTCTCAAACGTCTAAGTACGGTTTTGACATGTTCCTGATGTTCCTGTAAGGAGTCAGAAAAGATTAAGATGTCATCAAGGTAAATTACCACATATTGGTCCAATAAATCCCTGAAAATGTTCGTTGGCTAAATGTTGAAAAGCAGCAGGAGCGTTACAGAGTCCGAATGGCATCACCAAATATTCAAAATGTCCATACCGGCATCTAAAAGCTGTCTTCCATTCGTCTCCGGGCCGTATACGGAGTAAATTATATGCCCCACGAAGATCTAATTTGGTAAATACTTTGGCCTGGCGAACTCTTTCCAACAATTCTGGAATTAGGGGCAACGGGTACCTGTTACGAATGGTTACCTTATTTAACTCCCGGTAGTCAATGCAGGGTCTTAGAGTACCATCCTTCTTCTTTACAAAGAATATTGGAGCTCCCGCTGGTGAAGAAGATGGTCGGATAAACCCCTTGGCTAAATTCTCATCTATATACTCTCGTAAAGATTTTAATTCCGGAGCCGCCAACGGGTAAACATGGCCGAAAGGAATCGCTGCTCCAGGAAGCAATTCTATGGGGCAGTCATACGGTCTATGTGGGGGAAGTTGATCTGCCTTCCTTTTATCACAAATGTCTGAGAATTCCTGATAAATCAGAGGGAGAGTAGGTACCTGTATCACCTCTTCCAAGTTCTGGGTAACTGAGCCGCTACAGTTGGAACTGATGGAGAACTGCACTTCGGGAGAAAGGTTATCTCCTTGGTTTCCCAATTGATGATTGGATTTTGTGACCGTAACCAGGGAATTCCTAAAATTACAGGAAAATGAGGAGAAGATATTAACATGAATGAAAGTATTTCTTGATGGTCTGGTTCCATCTTACACTCCAGAGGCACTGTCTCCCGATCTACTGGTCCAGAAACTAATGGGGAACCATCACCGTTTCCATAGTGATTGGTGAAGCTCTTAGTTGTGTCTTTATACCATGTTCCTTGGCAAAAGAAGAATCCATGAAATTCCCACCAGCTCCAGAGTCTATCATGGCAGAACTTGATATCCACTGGTGTGCATACCGATCCCTCTTACACGCGCTTCTCCTCTGAAGGTTGCCACAAGCTGAACTCTACATCATGACATATGATATTCCCTCTCCGCTCATGCCTGACTTTACTTGTGACCTGCTCGATGAGGTTTTGGACTCAGGTTTGTGGAGCAAATGTAACGCCTCAATTCTTTTTGTAGCAATGTCCTCGGCGAGGCTTCATCCCCTGACACACCCATTTTTATCGCTACTATGTCATCATGTCTGTGACTTTATGGCAAATCTCCCTTGCGGCTAGCCTCCAACTGAGCGCTGTTGTGGCACAGAGTCCTGTCAGGACTGATCTCGACATTTACAATGGGCTTATGTCTTCGTATATGAGCCTACTACTTGATCTGGAACGAACTGGACCATGTCCCTACAGGCAGGTGTATAAAAGACAGCATGGGTTTTCTAGGTGCGTTCGCATTAAGGATTCTTAACTGATTCGCAGTGTACGACGTCCTTCCTATTTCGCAAGGCTCTGCAGACCTCTGACATCGCGGAGATTGGGGTTCAGAACTTATGCTCATGGTGGTTTCCCTTTGGCCTCGGAATGCGATCGACAAAAAATAAGATATCTGCTTTGCTTGATTTACCAGGGACTCAGTCTTTTTTGGTGCCGGCGAGGTTAACCCATTAAGACAACTGGACCTTATGTTGACGCTGCAACTTCTAGTGCTAAGCATTGGGCTGTATAACTGTGCCTTGAGAGGAGTCGTGGACCAATCAGGACATGGAGGACCTCGGCAGGGATAACCAACCCGATATTCGCCTCTGGTCCCGTGATTGCATTTGAACCCCTTCGCTTACATAGTAAGATATTGAGTGCTAATTTGATGTAGATTCTCTGCCACTGGGTGTGGCACCGAGGCGCCCCTACCTTCTTCCTTCTACTTAACTTCTCCTTTCTTGTCAGTTATTATTTCATTTAGTTCTTAATCCTATTTCTTATTTCCCCTTGATTCTGTGTTCTGAAATGTCTTAGTTTTGTCTGTAGAATTATTGGGTTGTTAGTCCAGGACCCATTTGTGTGCAATCTCCGCAACAGTATGATCCTCGATCAGCTGTTCATTCATAATTGCCGAGACATGACTGATATGATACACTTGTATATTATGTAATTTTGTTACGTTCACCGGTGTAGCCTTTCCGGGGGTTTAGCTCTGGATCGCTGTCTGGGTAGACAGAATGGCATGGAAACAGTTCATTCAGACAGCAATATGGTAAAAACTGGCCGCAACCAGTTTTATTAAAGTCCACAGCAAACAGATAAAACAAAGCATAAACAAAAACCTGGCTTGTCTAGCCACTAATTACACTTATGTAATGTCCCTTTCTATCAGGAACCCAGACTCTACCAGTCTGTGCCCAAAACAACACATATAATATGGTACCAGTATGGAGTCTTCCCAGATACTCCTCTTTATGTCTGAAGGCACCGACTTCCAGATTGAGAAAGATCCATCTATCAGTAGTCATATGCTGAGGTCACAGAGACACTCCTGTGTCGGGCCCTCTGCACCACTGAGACGTCCCCCTTCAGATCATCAGCATGTATTCTCACAGACTGCTCTGTGCAGGACACTCTCTGTGTCCAGGTGAGACAGCTCTACACTCTTGGCTTATCCGCATGGATTCACAGAGACTGCTCTGTGCCAACCCCTCTCTGTCCAGGCTGAACGCTCTACACTTTGGGATGTTCTTGTGCAGGACACCTCCCTGTGTCCAGGCTAAAACTAGCTCCCACACTCTTGGAGACACCTTCTGTGCCTGGACCCCTTGTCCAGACTGAATGAGCTCTCTGACTGTGCTCCCAAGCACCTACTTCTGGCTTCCTAATCAACACCTGAGTGGATTCAGGTCTGAGCTGCAAGCGTGTACTGAATGGCAGGTGTAGTGACCTTTCTTTACCACCAGGTTTACAAAGCCACACATTTCGCTCATACCAGTCAGCAAGGTACTTAGGTGAAATATACACCTCATTCACCACATATTCCTTCACTGTCTCACATATCCCCTCCCTCTTCTCCAGACCGGAGGGCTGGTCATCCAGACCGGAGGGCTGGTCAACAATCCAACAGAGACAGTGAACTCTGGACCAGTCATGGCCCTCATCAGCTTCATCCTCACCACTGTCATAGCCAACATCAGTTTTCTCTTCATCTGAAGCATCCGCACTACCCTGTACCCTCCCAGGCCTATACTCTCTGCGGGCCTCGGGTATCCTGCACGGTTTCATCTTGACTTTAGTGCCAGCCTCAGTCTCGGTATAGTGGCTCACCAGATAAGTACGACCAGGCACGTCAGAACAGCTCTGCTGATTCTTCCTCAGAAACTTTCGTACCTCCTGTTTTTGGGGCACTGACCCTGTGTCACCAACTGTCACAGGAGGTATAGGGGTTTTCTCTAATTCCCCCTGAACTTTCTTTAGCACATCTACTTTCTTAAATATCAGTTGATTCATAAATTCTACCTCACAGAACCCAAGCGCCTCTGTCATGGTCTCTGACCATTCCGAGCCACACTGTTCAAACGATTGGCACTGTAGAGGGAGCTGATCGTTTTTCTTGGTCGGTACACATAATTTATCCTCTTCTGGTACAGGCTCACTTTGCATAAGACTCAGAGCTCTTACTTCTTTCTCCAGGAGATCCTCATGGCTACGCATCTTCTCCTGTAGTTGTTGGACGTCCTTTACGTCTTCGGCCCTTTCTTCAGGCTCTTCTGGTAGGACATGCTCAGAAGCCCTACCATCAGTCTTCTTTTCCACCACGTTCTGCATCCCATCTGGCTCCCGTGTATCTGCAGCGGCAACGGAGCAACACATCGCCTCCCACTCATGACTGTTCAAGTGTAGACCCTGAAAATGCGCTGAGCTCCAGGCCACGAGGTTCAAAATCTCATCTGGATTATCAGATCTTGGTCGCTCGGAACTCGAGGCGCACTGCGCCGAACTTCGCCCGAGCTCGACGATCCCGGATCCGGACAGTACACCGTCCACGCCGCTGTCTTCGCAGAAACAGATTCCGGGCAGAGTCATTCCCCACTATCTTCAGTCTTGTTCCTCACAGCTTCACTTGAGACATCAGCTTCTGGTGAGGCACCTGGCCTGGTGTCCACCACTTCCATGGCTTTTCCACCTCTGCAGCATCACCTTCAGAGTCCTTGGCCTGATGCAGATCCACACCATACATTGATAACTTCTCATTTTCAACAGCATCCACTTGTGCTGTGTTCAGTTTCAGAGTCCTGTCTTTCACCTTAGTCTTCGCCAGGGAACCGACCAACTGTACAACATCTTCAGATGCCATCCTCCGTCCGACTGCAAGGTCAGCCTCAGCCTTCCTCTCAGGACTCTCAATCTCCTCTGCTACCATGCCTTCCTCACTTGCACTGGTTGCTTTATTGTCATCAAATGACTCACTATCACCACCACTATCCCTGTCTGACCCCCTTTTCTCAGCCACATCTGGCTCACTTTCAGGGTTATACAATTTATTCTCATTCACATCCTGCTCACTGTCAGGGTTATACAATTCATTCTCATTCACATCCGGCTCACTGTCAGGGTTATACAATTCATTTTCATTCACATCTTGATCGGGAACCTTAGTTAACATGTCATCCACAACATTAACTTCACCATCTGGTCCCTGGTTTCCCTCAGGTGGTCCCTCAAGTATGTGACTATGTGATAACCCCAGCACTATACTTCCATATAGCTCAGGTACCAGGAGCTGACTCACGACCTCTCCCTGGACTTCAGTGTCCCTATACAATAGGTTATTGTTCATGGCAGCATGAGGAAACCTTTCCTCAGAGCCAGGCTCTTGGGGAACCTCATTCAGAACAATTACATTCTCCTGTGCCGTTTTAAGAGTGGGGTCTCGCACCGGCTCACTCCCAAAATTGTCACAGGAGCCAGGCAGGTCAGGGACACTCGGTTCCTGAGAACCACCATCCTCGTCTCCCAACATCACCTGCAAAGAAATGTCATCTTTATCACGGTCATCATCAGTATCATCATTATCATTATCAATATTATCATGGTCATCATCATTATCACATAAGTTTAACGGCCCACTAGCATTGTGTTCCACCCCTCGGGACTGCGCACCCTCAGTAGGAGCTTCATCACACTGTCCATCAGAAACATTTTTCCCCCAGAGATCCTTAGACCGGGGAAAGTCATTACCCAATATAACGGGGTGCACCAGGGTCTTCACTACCCCCACTTCATATGAAACCTCCCCGAGTTTGGGAACCAAGTCCACGGCAGTCTCTGGGTAGACTTTGGTGTCTTCATGGATGTACACCACACTCAGGTGCTTATCAGGGATGAAGTCCCTATCACTCAGGCTGTCACATACGGAAGTCACTGGACTCTCTGAGTCCAAGAGGGCCTGTGCTGGGCAGTCACTTACAACCACCGGGGACCCCTGTGGTCCAGTCTCTTCGGCTGAGGTGGACACACACACAGGTTCTGCGCAGAGAGAGAGGGATCTGCCATCATCACAACACATAGGCTCACCCTCTATTGGACAGTTGGCTGCAATTTCACGCCAGCTCCAACACTGTCCATCACACTCTCCCACCCACATGTCCCCTCGGGCCTGAACCCGCTTATCAGCATACCCCATGTCCCCAACAGCTGGAATGCTCTTACCGCGAGAGTTCAGCGTCCGGGAACTCCGAAGTGACGACCTCTCAGACGGCTGTACCTCAGGAGGACGTGCTTGGGTGTAGCGGTCCACTATCACCTTTTCAACTCCATAATCAGGCCTGCTGACTGCAGACTCCCAACTGTATCTCCAGTCACGAACTCCCCTGGCACGGGCTGTCACGTAACACCCAGCCGGGTAAGAATCGCCGCTTTCAACTTGGCATAGTCTTCGCTGTCCTGCTTGCTCAGGTCAGCCCAGACTTTTTGGGGTTCCCCAATCAGATAGGGTACGACCGCCATGGCCCATTCAGATAGTGGCAGATTCTCCTTCTCTGCCAGTCTCTCAAACCTAGTAAGATATACCTCCACATCATCACGAGGTGTCATTTTTCTCAAGGACCGTCTTACCGCCTTCTTTATAGCGGACAACGCCGGTGCCTTCACAACATTACTTCGGGACGCGGCACCGAAATCCTTTTTTGGTGCTGTCATCTGCTCAATAAATAACCGGTTATTCTCCTGCTGCTGCTGCAGGAATTGCTGCCGGTCCTCCTGCATGCGCTGCTGGTGCTGCAGGCGCTGCTGCTCCATGCTCTGCTCCATGCTTCGCTGGGCCTGGGCCAGGTACTCAATGAGCTCCTCCATACTGCCGGACTCATCTGTCTCAACCACGGCAGTTTTATGTTGCACATTAACTTGTGCCATTTGTTCAAACAGCGCCTCCCTGCTGTCATCCATGCTGTCAGACTTCTCTGTCTCAACAACGGCAGTCTTCACTCAAGACATACACACTCTACAGTCTTTTCCATAGAAAAATTCAGCTCTGCTGTGCAGACAATTTTTTTTTTTTTTTCTACAAACTCTATTAGGGCCACTGTCTCTTTAAGACTTCTCCAATAGACATTTCTCCTTTGCTGCTGCACACTTCACAGTCTTTTCCACAAGTTCAACTTTGCTGTGCAAACACACTTTTTTTTTTTTTTTTTCTTTGCAAACTCTATTAGGGCTACTGTCTCTTTAAGACTGCTCCAAACAGACGTTTCTGCTGACACTTTTTTTTTTTTCTGCTGCTATTTCAATAGACTTCACCTTTAATGCTGTCTCTCGCCTCTGTGCTGCATACACACTCCAGCACTAACTGTACCAGGCCCTGCGCTGCCCCAGCATTCTCCGCCAATTGTAGCCTTTCCGGGGGGTTTAGCTCTGGGATCGCTGTCTGGGTAGACAGAATGGCACGGAAACAGTTCATTCAGACAGCAGCTTGGTGAAAACTGGCCGCAACCAGTTTTATTAAAGTCCACAGCACACAGATAAAAACAAATCATAAACAGAAAACCTGGGCTTGTCTAGCCACTAAATTACACTTAGATAGATGGCCCTCTCTATCCGGGACCCAGACTCTACCAGTCTGTGCCCAAAACAACACATATCACATATGTTACCAGTATGGAGTTTCACAGACACTCCTCTTTATGTCCGAAGGCAACTCCAATGTCCAGACTTGAGAGAGGTCACCTCCTATTCAGTCGCTATTCGCACGGATTCTCACTGCGACTACTCCTGTGTCCGGGGTACTTCCTGCACCCAGACTGAGATAGCTCACACTCTTAGAGACTGCTTCCTTGTGCCAGGACACCTCCCTGTGTCCGGGCTAAAGACAGCTCCCACACTCTTGGAGACACCTTCTGTGTCTGGACCCCTTGTCCAGACTGAATGAGCTCTCTGACTGTGCTCCCAAGCACCTACTTCTGGCTTCCTAATCAACACCTGAGTGGATTCAGGTCTGAGCTGCAAGCGTGTACTGAATGGCAGGTGTAGTGACCTTTCTTTACCACCAGGTTTACAAAGCCACACATTTCGCTCATACCAGTCAGCAAGGTACTTAGGTGAAATATACACCTCATTCACCACATATTCCTTCACTGTCTCACAACGGGTATCATGACTTTCAACCATAGGATTTGCCCAAGCCAGTGCCCGTGATGTCAACAACATAATAATACATAGAACCTTAGATCTATCAGACCGGTAGTAGGAGGCATGTACATCAAAAAATAATATACATTGATTAACAAACCCATGGAATTGACTTCGGTCACCATTAAAACGGAATGGAGGCAATTTGGGCATACTGGTGGATGAGGTAGGCTCAGTAGGTAAGGCCTCCAGGACTCCTAACCTAGCACGTAGATCTTGGAGAGCCTGACCAAACCCCTGTGCATTGTGGTTAACCCGAGACTCCAAGTCTCTAATCTGATTGTGTGCAGCCGCCACCTCCTGCTGCAAGGAGTTAACTATGGTGAACAATTTGTCTGCCCGTGTCTCCGTCATTGCCCCAGCAGAATCCTCTTTTTTAGGCTGGAGTATCCTGTAATACTATTGTAGGAACTCGAGGATTCTGATGCGTGGGGCAATGAACAATCAGAGACGGGTTTCTTTGAATGCAAATAATGTATTTGTGAAACAGCAAAACACCCAAAAACAATATTCAAACAACCCGTAGTGACATGCAATGAGTCCATATATATATACACAAGTCCAGTTATATGAATCCGGATATATAAGTCCTTGAACCTCTATAGCGAGGGTGGTAAAGTTCTTACGACGGAGTCCTCACACAAATGTGACCACAAGGTAAGTCTGATGCACAGGTAACGTGGCTGGATTTACACACTGCTGGTGTGTGAAGAGTCAGATCCAGGTATGCAGAAAACACAGGGAGGTCCAGGAACAAGTTAATCTCAGTTGTGGCTTAATTCAGTGAAGTCCAACAGCAAGTTCATATGTCAGTAAGATTACGGTAACAGTTCCAACAGCTCTCACCAGAGGTAGTGCACGAAGGGTTAAACAGCAACAGTTCAGAAACAGTTCTTATCAGATGGAGTGAACCAAGGGTTAAATTCCCAAGTCCACAGGTTAATGATAACACAGTACTTGCAACTTACATATGCAGAGAATGTCCAGAGCCATGGGTAGAAACTGCTGTGGCTGAGAAACACCTGAAGATAAGGTTATGCACTTTACTGGTAAATACACAAAAGATCTGTGAGGAACAAAGCAGCTGGGTTGCAGGGAAACGGAAGCAGAATACTCCAGCAGAGAAGCCAGCACCTGAGCCGGGTTTTAAACAAACGAACAGGAAGTAGGGCACACAAAACAGCAAACTCCATTTTAACAAAGGGCAAAATCATTGACAAAGTTACCTAGAAAACCCGGAATACTGACAGGCAGCCTGATGTTTCTCTGCCATTTCAGGTGGAGGTTGATGCCTCTGAAATTGGGGCAGGTGCCGTTTTGTCCCAAAGAGATCCAGAGACCTCTAAAAGTAACCCTTGTGCCTTTTTCTCTCGAACATTTTCTCCTACTGAACGTAATTATGACGTGGGTAATCGGGAGTTATTGGCCATGAAGTGGGCTTTTGAAGAGTGGAGACATTGGCTGGAGGGAGCCAAACATCAGGTGGTGGTCCTTACGGACCATAAGAATCTGGTTTATCTGGAATCTGCCAAGCGACTTAATCCCAGACAGGCCAGGTGGGCCTTGTTTTTCACACGTTTTAATTTTGTGGTTTCCTTTCTTCCTGGCACTAAAAATGTTAAGGCGGATGCCCTCTCGAGGAGTTTCCTTGCGGACTCTCCTGAGGTATCTGATCCTTCTGTTATTTTGAAAGAAGGTGTAGTTCTTTCCGCCATCTCACCCAATTTGAGACTGGCTCTGGAGGGGTGTCAGGAGGATAGGCCCGAGCGCTGCCCTGTTGGGAAATTGTTTGTCCCGGACCAGTGGAAAAAGAGTGTGATGTCTGAGATTCATTGTTCCGCGTTGGCCGGTCATCCCGGAATTTTTGGTACCAGAGACTTGGTTAGTCGGTTCTTTTGGTGGCCTACCTTGTCTCGTGATGTCAGGGAATTTGTGCAGTCCTGCGGGACTTGCTCTCGCTCCAAGCCTTGCTCTCGCTCTAGTGGTTTGTTGATGCCATTGCCTGTGCCCAAGAGACCATGGACCCATATCTCTATGGATTTCATTTCCGACCTCCCTGTTTCTCAGAGAATGACCGTCATCTGGGTGATTTGTGATAGGTTTTCCAAGATGATACATCTTGTGCCATTACCTAAATTGCCTTCCTCCTCCGAATTGGTGCCTTTGTTCCTTCAGCACGTGGTTCGTTTACACGGCATTCCTGAGAACATTGTGTCTGACAGAGGAGTCCAGTTTGTTTCCAGATTTTGGAGGACCTTTTGTTCTAAGCTTGGTGTTCAGTTGTCTTTCTCCTCGGCGTTTCATCCTCAGACCAATGGTCAAACTGAGAGAACAAACCAGACATTGGAGACTTATCTAAGATGCTTTGTGTCTGCTGATCAGGATGACTGGGTCTCTTTTTTGCCTTTGGCTGAGTTTGCTCTTAATAATAGGGCTAGCTCTGCCACTTTGATGTCTCCATTTTTCTGTAATTCTGGGTTTCACCCTCGATTTTCTTCAGTACAGACGGAGGCTTCTGCCTGTCCAGGTGTTGACTCTGTTGTGGAGCGTATGCAACAGATTTGGGACCAGGTAGTGGAGAGGTTGTCCCTCTCTCAGGAGAGGGCCCAGCGGTTTGCTAACCGGCATAGGACTGATGGTCCTCGGTTTAAAGTGGGGGACTTGGTCTGGTTGTCCTCAAAAAATATTCCTATGAGAGTGGCATCTCCTAAATTTAAGCCTAGGTTCATTGGACCTTATAAGATCATGGAGATTCTTAATCCTGTTTCTTTTCGTTTGCTTCTTCCAGGGACATTTAAGATCCATAACGTGTTCCACAAGTCCTTGTTGAAGAGGTTTGTTGAGCCAGTGGTTCCTACTGCTTTGCCTCCTGACCCTGTTCTGGTTGAGGGCAATATGGAGTTTGTGGTTGAGAAAATATTGAATTCTCGTTTTTCTAGACGGAAACTCCAGTATTTGGTTAAGTGGAGAGGTTATGGTCAGGAAGACAATTCTTGGGTGTTTGCTTCGGACATCCATGCTAGGAGACTCATCCGTGCGTATCATAGAACTCATCCTGACCGACCTGGTTGCTCAAGTGAGGGTTCTGTGACCCCTCCTCAAGGGGGGGGTACTGTTGTGAATGGACTTGAAATGAGTTCTGAGCAGAGGCTCCCTCTGGTGGTTACAAGCGGTACTGGACTGTCCAGTGAAGATTGTGAGGATTGGGAATCAGGTGTTACTGACTGGTCTTATTTAAGGGAGTCGCCTTCCCATCAGGGTTGCCGGTGATCAATTGTTTTGGTCTCAATCCTTGATTCCTGTTTCCTTTGTAGCCTGCTGTGTCGTGTCTGCATCTCCTGCTAACAGATAAGACATTTTCTTCTTTTTGTTTTTGTGCTTGATTTTTGCATTTTGTCCTGCTCTTCTGTGGGGGCCTTCAGGGTCCCCTCCGGGGCTTTTGCCCTCTCAGTTTAGTTCAGCCACTGATGTTTTGTACATTTGCTTTTTCCAGTTTTTTTCAGTGGCTGCTGTTTTGATTTTGTTACACCAGAGAACTAATTTAGGTGGTTGAGGTCGTGTGATCTCAGGTGTTTTTGAAATTAGTAGAGTTGGTGCTTTTCAGGGTTTTTTGGGATTGCAGTAAGTGCCCTTCCTATCCTTTTCTATTTAGATAGTTTGGGCCCCAACATTTGCTCTTACTATTTTCTGTCTGTGTCAGTATTTCTTCTTGTCTAACCGCCATTACATGTTTGGGGGCTTTCTATGTTCTTTGGGGATCTGCTCCGGGGCAGATAGCTTTCCTCTTTCTATCTTTAGGTATAGTTAGTTTCTCAGGCTGTGACGAGGCGTCTAGGACCAACGTAGGAACGCTCCACGGCTGCCTCTAGTTGTGGTGGTTAGTCAGGGTACTGCAATTTCATAGTTTCCAACTGCTCTGGTGTATTGCCTTTTTTACCTGCACTCCTCAGCTACCAAATCATAACAGAAGAGTATCGCAGCTAGAAAGATTGCACCTCAGTCAACAATCTATCGCATCATCAAGAACTTCAAGGAGAGAGGTTCCATTGTTGCCAAAAAGGCTCCAGGGCGCCCAAGAAAGACCAGCAAGCGCCAGGACCATCTCTTAAAAGTGTTTCAGCTGCGGGATCGGGCTACCAGCAGTGCAGAGCTTGCTCAGGAATGGCAGCAGGCAGGTGTGAGTGCATCTGCACGCACTGTGAGGCGGAGACTCTTGGAGCAAGGCCTGGTCTCAAGGAGGGCAGCAAAGAAGCCACTTCTCTCCAGAAAAAAATCATGGACAGACTGATATTCTGCAAAAGGTACAGTCAGTGGACTGCTGAGGACTGGGGTAAAGTTATTTTCTCTGATGAATCCCCTTTTCGATTGTTTGAGACATCAGGAAAACGCCTCATTCGGAGAAGACAAGGTGAGCGCTACCACCAGTCTTGTCTCATGCCAACTGTTAAGCATCCTGAAACCATTCATGTGTGGGGTTGCTTCTCAGAAACAACATCTGTCAAACACACATAAAAACCAGAGGGCAGCAGATCATGTGAAAATATAATATTTGTGTCATTCTAAAAACTTTTGGCCATGACTGTACTGCTAAGACAGGTATAAAATGCATCTAAATGTTGATATATAACCTTTTATCCCACACCTTTCCTTATGACTCTTGATAGTCACTGTGTTATGGGTTGTTAATAGGGGTTATATGTGGGTTCATTATTTAATTATATTGTCCTGTTAGGCTTGTGCTGCTGACTTTCCTACCCAGATTTTGGGGTTATTTCACACTATAGCACTTTTGTGGTATCAGTGCTTATTAGAGATTGCTCTTTTATTATATCTGATTGGAGTAGGTTATTCAGCTGCTGTACTGCTATTGATTTGTGTTGCACATGGTGGAATTAGTTCCCTCTTTTTCTTGTTCTAAGCACCTTTTCTTAATTTTAATTATGTCTAATAAAATTATGTTTTAATCTTTATCTTCTGGACTTCACGTTATTTGCCTATAAGCTATTTTGGGTAAATAGTGTTTTTTTTTGTATAGAGTTACGGTAAGACACAGCCAAAAAAGGTGAATGTAGGCCTGAAATGCCACAATTTGTAGCCCACAGATAGATCAGGCATCTGACGGCTATACTAGACTGTTCAATATGTGGCCTGTATTTTTTACCGAAAAAATAGTCTATTGAACTAGGGTAAGACACAGCAAAAAAGGGGAATGTAGCCTTGAAATGCCACAATTTGCAGCCCACAGATAGATCAGGCGTCTGATGGAGATACCAGACTGTTCAATATGTGGCCTGTATTTTTTTATTGTTTAACCCAAAATAGTCTATTGATCTAGGCCGGTAAGACAGCAAAAAAAAGGGATGGTAGCCCTGGAATGCCACAATTTGTAGCCCACAGATAGATTAGGCGTCTGACGAAGATAGCCTGCTTTCAAATATCTGCCCTGTATTTTTATATTTTTGGTTACCAAAATTGTGTCAATAAATAGGCTATGACACATCCAAAAAAATTCTATGGAGGCCTGAAATGGCAAAATTTTGAGCGCAATATGTGATCCGTGTGGAGGACAAAACCCAGTGAAAAATATCTGCCCTGTAGGTAAATATTTTTTGGGCAGCAAAATGGTGTCCTAAAACTGTATGACACTACAAAAAAATTCTACAGTACCACAAATAGATGTCATGCCTGAGACGGGCAAACCCATTTAAAATTGCTGGATTTTCACGCTGTACTATGAAAAGGATCTGGCTGTAGTCTGCAGTGTCAACAAGCAAATGGAGAAAAAAAGGGGTTCTGGATTGCTTTGTAAAAAAAACAAAAATTAGGATTAAGATGCAAAAAAAAATTTCCAGCTCACTGAGACCTAGGGCTGTGTACACTGCTCAAAAAAATAAAGGGAACACTTAAACAACAGAATATAACTCCTAGTAAATCAAACTTCTGTGAAATCAAACTGTGTTATGTTTCGGTAGTTGAGGAGTGCAGGTAAAAAAGGAAATACACCAGAGAAGTTGGAATCTATGAGATTGCAGTACCCTGACTAACCACCGCAACTAGAGGCAGGCGTGGAGCGTTCCTACGTTGGTCCTAGACGCCTCGTCACAGCCTGAGAAACTAACTACACCTAAAGATAGAAATAGGAAAGCTATCTGCCCTGGAGCAGAACCCCAAAGATAATAGAAAGCCCCCAAACATGTAATGGCGGTTAGACAAGAGGAAATACAGACACAGAAAGAAAATAGTATGAGCAAACGCTGGGGCCCAAACTATCTAAATAGAAAAGGACAGGAAGGGTACTTACTGCAATCTCAGAAAACCCTGAAAAACACCAACTCTACTAATTTCAAAATCACCTGAGATCACACGACCTCTACCACCTAAATTAGTTCTCTGGTGTAACAAAATCAAAACAGCAGCCACTGAAAAAAAACTGGAAAAAGCAAAAGTACAAAACACAGTGGCTGGACTAAACTGAGAGGGCAAAAGCCCCCGGAGGGGACCCTGAAGGCCCCCACAGAAGTGCAGGACAAAATGCAAAAATATAGCAAAAACACAAAAGAGGAAATTGTCTTATCTGATAGCAGGAGATGCAGACACGACACAGCAGGCTACAAGGGAAACTGGAAAGAAGGATTCAGACCAGAACAATTGATCACCGGCAACCCTGATGGGAAAATGACTCCCTTATATAAGACCAGTCAGTAACACCTGATTCCCAGTCCTCACAATCCTCACTAGTACCGCTTGTAACCACCAGAGGGAGCCTCCGCTCAGAACTCATCTCAAACCCATTCACAACAGTACCCCCCCTTGAGGAGGGGTCACCGAACCCTCATTTGAGCAACCAGGTCGGTCAGGATGAGTTCTATGATACGCACGGATAAGTCTCCTAGCATGGATGTCCAAACAAACACCCAAGAATTGTCTTCCTGACCATAACCTCTCCATTTAACCAAATACTGGAGTCTTCGTCTAGAAAAACGAGAATCCAATATTTTCTCAACCACATACTCCAGATTGCCCTCAACCAAAACAGGGTCAGGAGGCACAGCAGCAGGAACCACTGGCTCAACAAACCTCTTCAACAAGGACTTGTGGAACACGTTATGGATCTTAAATGTCCCTGGAAGAAGCAAACGAAAAGAAACAGGATTAATAATCTCCATGATCTTATAAGGTCCAATGAACCTAGGCTTAAATTTAGGAGATGCTACTCTCATAGGAATATTCTTTGAGGACAACCAGACAAGTCCCCCACTTTAAACCGAGGACCATCAGTCCTATGCCGGTTAGCAAACCGCTGGGCCTTCTCCTGAGAGAGGGACAACCTCTCCACTACCTGGTCCCAAATCTGCTGCATACGCTCAACAACAGAGTCAACACCTGGACAGACAGAAGCCTCCGTCTGTCCTGAAGAAAATCGAGGGTGAAACCCAGAATTACAGAAAAACTGAGACATCAAAGTGGCAGAGCTAGCCCTATTATTAAGAGCAAACTCAGCCAAAGGCAAAAAAGAGACCCAGTCATCCTGATCAGCAGACACAAAGCATCTTAGATAAGTCTCCAATGTCTGGTTTGTTCTCTCAGTTTGACCATTGGTCTGAGGATGAAATGCCGAGGAGAAAGACAATTGAACACCCAGTTTAGAACAAAAAGTCCTCCAAAATCTGGAAACAAACTGGACTCCTCTGTCAGACACAATGTTCTCAGGAATGCCGTGTAAACGAACCACGTGCTGAAGGAACAACGGCACCAATTCAGAGGAGGAAGGCAACTTAGGTAATGGCACAAGATGTATCATTTTGGAAAACCTATCACAAATTACCCAGATGGTGGTCATTCTTTGAGAAACAGGAAGATCGGAAATGAAATCCATAGAGATATGGGTCCATGGTCTCTTGGGCACAGGCAATGGCATCAACAAACCACTAGAGCGAGAGCAAGGCTTGGAGCGAGAGCAAGTCCCGCAGGACTGCACAAATTCCCTGACATCGCGAGACAAGGTAGGCCACCAAAAGGAGCGACTAACCAAGTCTCTGGTACCAAAAATTCCGGGATGCCCAGCCAATGCGGAACAATGAATCTCAGACATCACACTCTTTTTCCATTGGTCCGGGACAAACAATTTTCCAACAGGGCAGCGCTCGGGCCTATCCTCCTGACACCCCTCCAGAGCAAGTCTCAAATTGGGCGAGATGGCGGCGGAAAGAACTACACCCTCCTTCAAAATAACAGAGGGATCAGATAGCTCAGGAGAGTCCGCAAGGAAACTCCTCGAGAGGGCATCCGCATTAACATTCTTAGTGCCAGGAAGAAAGGAAACCACAAAATTAAAACGTGTGAAAAACAAGGCCCACCTGGCCTGTCTAGGATTGAGTCGCTTGGCAGATTCCAGATAGACCAGATTCTTATGGTCCGTAAGGACCACCACCTGATGTTTGGCTCCCTCCAGCCAATGTCTCCACTCTTCAAAAGCCCACTTCATGGCCAATAACTCCCGATTACCCACGTCATAATTACGTTCAGTAGGAGAAAATTTTCGAGAGAAAAAGGCACAAGGGTTACTTTTAGAGGTCTCTGGATCTTTTTGGGACAAAACGGCACCTGCCCCAATTTCAGAGGCATCAACCTCCACCTGAAATGGCAGAGAAACATCAGGCTGCCGTAAAACAGGAGCAGAAGTGAATCTCTGCTTAAGTTCCTGAAACGCAGAGACTGCCTCAGGAGGCCAATTCACCACATCAGAACCCTTTCTGGTCAAATCAGTTAATGGTTTAACAATAACCGAGAAATTACCAATAAATTTACGATAAAAATTGGCAAAACCCAAAAATCTCTGAAGAGCCTTTAATGAAGTAGGTTGGACCCAATCACAGATGGCCTGAACCTTGACCGGGTCCATTTCAATAACAGATGGGGACAAAATGAATCCCAGAAATTAGATCTTCTGTACGCCAAAAAGACACTTTGATCCCTTCACATACAGAGCATTCTCTCTCAAAATCTGGAATACAGTTCGAACATGTTTCACATGAGAGTCCCAGTCATTAGAAAAAATCAAGATATCATCCAAATAAACAATCAGAAACTTGTCCACAAAATCCCTGAAAATGTCATTCATGAAGGACTGGAAGACAGAAGGAGCATTAGTGAGCCCAAAGGGCATCACAAGGTACTCAAAATGCCCTTCAGGGTGTTAAATGCCGTCTTCCATTCATCCCCGTGCTTAATGCGAATAAGGTTATACGCCCCCCTGAGGTCAAGCTTGGTAAACCAAGTAGCGTTTTTCACCCTGGAAAACAGGTCAGAAATCAAGGGTAACGGGTATTGATATTTCACAGTAATATTGTTCAAGAGACGATAATCAATACACGGCCTTAATGAACCATCTTTTTTGGCCACAAAGAAAAAAACCGGCACCTAAGGGTGAAGAGGATGGTCTGATATGACCCTTCTCCAATGATTCCTTGATATAAGACCGCATAGCGTCATGTTCAGGTACAGACAAGTTAAAAAGGCGACCTTTAGGGAATTTACTACCCGGCACTAATTCAATAGCGCAGTCATAGCTCCTATGGGGAGGTAAGGATGCAGATTTACTTTCGCTAAACACATCAGAAAAATCAAACAAAAAGTCAGGAACATCCTCAGCCTGGGGGAGGCAGAAAAAACAGGAGTGTTGGTATTAACACATTGGCACCCCAACTGGTTACAGACACAGATTTCCAATCCAAAACAGGATTTTGAGACTGTAACCAAGGGAAACCCAGCACTATAATGTCATGCAGATTATATAGAACCAAAAATTTGCAGCACTCCTGGTGATCAGGTTCAACCCTCATTATCACCTGAGTAGAAAACTGGGGTTTATTCTCAGCCAAAGGGTAGAATCGATCCCCAGTAGAGGAATAGACTTCTGTAGGGTATCAAGGGAAACCCACAACGTTTAGCAAAATCATAATCCATCAGGTTAATAGCTGCTCCAGAATCAACGAAAGCCTGAGCAGAAAATGAGGACAGAGAGCATATCAGAGTGACAGTTAATAAAAACTTAGTCTGAACACTACCCAAGACAACTGAGCGTGCAAAATGTCTTCCCCGCTTAGGGCAGACTGAAATAGCATGAGAGGCATCACCACAGTAGAAACATAACCCATTGCGCTTTCGAAACTCATGACGCTGTGCCCCAGACACCACTCCATCACACTGCATGGGCTCAGCAGCTGGCTCACAAGGCAACACCACTCCACGCATACTTCTCCGCTCACGCAAACGTCTGTCAATTTGAATCGCTAATGACATAGAATCATTGAGACCAGAGGGGACAGGGAATCCCACCATAACATCCTTTACATTATCTGACAGACCCTTCCGGAAAAGGGCCGCCAAAGCGTCGTCATTCCATTTGGTCAGGACTGCCCACCTACGGAATCTCTGACAGTATAACTCAGCGTCATCAAGCCCCTGATTTAATGCCAACAAGGCTTTTTCAGCTTGATCAGTGACATTAGGCTCATCGTACAATAACCCCAAAGCCTGAAAAAATGCATCAACATCACTCAAAACAGGATCCCCAGGTATCAGGGAAAAAGCCCAATCCTGAGGATCGCCGCGCAGGAGAGAGATGATAATTTGAACCTGCTGCGCTGCGTTTCCTGAGGACTTAGATTTTAAGGCAAAAAACAATTTACAATTATTTTTGAAATTCTGAAACTTAGCTCGATCCCCTAAAAACAAATCTGGCATGGGGATCCTAGGTTCCACAACAGGCAACCTAGCAAGATATGCAGCAATACTCTGAACCTCAGTGGCAAGCTGATCCACACGGCCAGACAACTGTGCAAACTCCATTGGGAGAAAAGATCCTCCCCAGCACCCAGAGATACAGAGGGAAAAAAAAAAAAAAAAAAATGCAACAAACAGAAAAATATCTCTGACAACTTTTCTTCCTTCAAAATATTTTTTCCCTTCTGTGAGTACCATACAATTTTTAGGCCGGTGATACTGTTATGTTTCGGTAGCTGAGGAGTGCAGGTAAAAAAGGAAATACACCAGAGAAGTTGGAATCTATGAGATTGCAGTACCCTGACTAACCACCGCAACTAGAGGCAGCCGTGGAGCGTTCCTACGTTGGTCCTAGACGCCTCGTCACAGCCTGAGAAACTAACTACACCTAAAGATAGAAATAGGAAAGCTATCTGCCCCGGAGCAGAACCCCAAAGATAATAGAAAGCCCCCAAACATGTAATGGCGGTTAGACAAGAGGAAATACAGACACAGAAAGAAAATAGTATGAGCAAACGCTGGGGCCCAAACTATCTAAATAGAAAAGGACAGGAAGGGTACTTACTGCAATCTCAGAAAACCCTGAAAAACACCAACTCTACTAA
>JARQOD010000004.1:407894103-407938107 GCA_033576555.1 Oophaga sylvatica
TGCTGCCTGCAACATCCTTCAGCATGACCGGTTTGGCAGTGGGTCAGTAATGGTGTGGGGTGGCATTTCTTTGGAGGGCCGCACAACCCTCCATGTGCTTGCCAAAGGTAGCCTGACTGCCATTATGTACTGAGATTAGATCCTCAGACCCCTTATGAGACCATATGCTGGTGCGGTTGGCTCTGGGTTCCTGCTAATGCAGGACAATGCCAGACCTCATGTGGCTGGAGTGTGTCAGCAGTTCCTGCAAGATGAAGGCATTGAAGTTATGGACTGGCCCGCCCGCTCCCCAGACCTGAATCCGATTGAGCACATCTGGCACATCATGTCTCGCTCCATCCACCAACGTCACGTTGCACCACAGACTGTCCAGGAGTTGGCGGATGCTTTACTCCAGATCTGGTAGAAGATCCCTCAGGAGACTATCAGCTGCCTCATCAGGAGCATGCCCAGACGTTGTACAGTAGGGAGGTCATACAGGCATGTGGATGCCACACACACTACTGTTATGTTTAGGTAGCTGAGGAGAGCAGGCAAAAACGGCAATACACCAGTGAGGTTGGAATCTACTGGATTGCAGTAACCTGACTAACCACCACAACTAAAGGCAGCCGTGGAGCGTTCCTACGTTGGTCCTAGACGCCTCGTCACAGCCTGAGAGGTTAACTACACCTAAAGATAGAAAGAGGAAAGCTATCTTCCCCGGAGAAGATCCCCAAAGAACATAGGAAGCCCCCAAACATGTAATGGCGGTTAGACAAGAGGAAACACAGACACATACAGAAAATAGTATGAGCAAACGTTGGGGCCCAATCTGCCTAGACAGAAAAGGATAGGAAGGATGCTTACTGCAATCCAAAAAAAAACCCTAAAAAATGCCAACACTACTAATTGCAAAAACACCTGAGATCACACGACCTCTACCACCTAAATTAGTTCTCTGGTGTAACAAAACTAAGCTGCAGCCACTGAAAAAACTGGAAAAGGCAAATGAACAAATAACAGTGGCTCCAGAAGAACTGAGAGGAGCCCAAGCCCCCCACGGGGAGGGGAACCTGGCCAACCTCACAGAAATGCAGAGAAATATGCAAATGGTAAGCACAAAAACAAAAAACAGAAAATATCTTATCTGAGAGCAGGAGAAGAGGCAAGACTCAGCAAGCTTCCAAGTGAACCAGGAAACAACGTTGAGACAAGAACAATTGATCACCGGCAACCATGATGGAGGGAACCTCCCTTATATCCAGCCAGTCTGTGATTCCTGATTGCCAAACCTCATTGAATGGTTCAGTACTGTTTGTAACCACCAGAGGGAGCTTCTGCTCAGAATTCATTTCTAAAACATTCACAACACACTACTGTGCATCATTTTGACTTGTTTTAAGGACATTACATTCCACTTTTATTTTGGGTGTGACTCCAAATCCAGGCCTCCATTGGTTAATAAATTTGATTTCCATTGATTTTTGTGTGATTTTGTTGTCAGCACATTCAACTTTGTACAGAACAAAGTATTCAATGAGAATATTTCATTAATTCAGATCTAGGATGTGTTATTTGAGTGTTCCCTTTATTTTTTTGAGCAGTGTACATACGGTCAATATATCTTATAGGCAACCCTTAAAAGCATCAGTTACTTATTCAAATCTGTGAAAATCGGCTGTTTGCCCACTTTGATGCCAGTTCTGAGGCCCAGAACGCATTTGGTCCAGGCTACAGGGACTTGGTTTTGATGCAGGGCATCGCTATCTATGTATTCTAAGTGTGAAATCAGTGGCCCAAAGTCATTTAACCCCTTACAAACATCAGTTACTTATTCAAGTCTGTGAAAATTGGCTGTTTGCCCACTTTGATGCCAGTTCTGAAGCCCAGAACCCATTTAAGCCAGGCTAGAGGGACCTGGGTTTGATGCAGGGCATCACTATCTGTGTATTCTTAGGCCTCTTTCACACATCAGATTTTAGACGTTAGTCGAAATCCGTCGTCACGACGAATCGACTGATGCGTCGAAAAATGTGAAAAACGGATACAAAGGATCAGTTTTTTCGACGGATTCATAGAAAAAAACGGATCCGTCGCATCAGTTTTTTCATCCGTTCATTCCGGTTTTTTCAAGGCCAATGGGAGGCTCCCAGAACCTGATTGTCTACTGGAAACTACAGGAAACCTATATATAGAATGTTTTTAACACCCCATCTTTGAAAGGTTGAAGAGAAAGTGGCAGAAATGGAAGGAGTAATAGCGAACATTGTGAAGATCTATGCGGATTTCACTTTTGAGGCCAATCGGTTGGCAGCGATCGTGATGGAAAAGGAGCGAGACAGCGCATCCTGCGTCTGCGGGTGCGACGTCTTTGGATCCACCTGATCACAGCACAGTATATCCCACATCCAACAACAGAGAGGTGGCTGGAGATTTCCGAAAAATTTAAGATTTGCCAGCTTCCCAATTGCTTGGGTGCAGTTGATGAGAAGCACATAAGGATCGTGAAACCAGCTGCATCTGGATCTGAATATTTTAACTATAAAAAATATTTTTCCATTGTGCTTATGGCCATAGCAGATGCACAATGCAAATTTATTGCTGTGGATATAGGGGCCTATGGCCGCTCTAATGATTCACAAGTGTTTAACCCCTTAATCCCATTGGACGTAATATTCTGTCCATGTGACCTGGTACTTAATTCCCAGGGACGGAATAGTACGTCCAAGGCGATCAGCTGCGCTCCCGGCACTGACACCCGGCACTATGTGTCAGGAGCGGTCACGGACCGCTCCCGGCACATTAACCCCTAGCACACCGCGATCCCTGCACGTCCTCCCCCCATGAGCCTTCCCTCCACTGCAGGACCCCGGATCCAAGATGGCCGCCGGGTCCTGCAGGGAGGCGGCTTCCTCAGTGCCTGCTGAGAGCAGGCACTGAGAAGCCTGCAGCAGTGCCAGAGCGATCGCTGGTGTGACAGAGTGCTGTGCACACTGTCACACCAGCGATCTGATAAAATACAGTGATGTCCCACCCTGGGACAAAGTAAAAAAGTTAAAAAAATAAAAAAACATTTGTAAAAAAAAATTCCTAAATAATGAAAAAAAAAAAATATTCCCCAATAAATTCACTTCTTTATTGTAAAAAAACCCAAACAATAGAAGTTACACATATTTGGTATCGCCGCGTCTGTAACGACCCGTACTATAAAACTGTCCCATTAGTTAACCCCTTTACTGAACCCCTTAAAAAAAAAAAAAAGTCTAAAAAACAATGATTTATCATCATACCGTCAAACAAAAAGTGGAATAACACGAGATCAAAAAGACGGATATAAACAAACATGGTACCGCTGAAAACATCATCTTGTCCTGCAAAAAACGAGCCGCAATACAGCATCATCAGCAAAACAATAAAAAAGTTATAGCTCGCAGAATAAAGCGATGCAAAAATAATTATTTTTTTATATATAATTGTTTTAATTGTATAAAAGCGCCAAAACATAAAAAAAAGATACAAATGAGGTATCGTTGTAATCGTACTAACCCGAAGAATAAAACTGCATTATCAATTTTACAACACGTGGAACGCTATAAACGCCCCTCCCCCCAAAAAAACTCATGAATTGCTGGTTTTTGTTCATTTTGCCTCCCAAAAATCGTAATAAAAAGCGATCAAAAAATGGTACCAATAGAAACGTCACCTCGTCCCGCAAAAAATAAGACCTCACATGACTCTGTGGGCCAAATATAGAAAAATGATAGCTCTCAAAATGTGATGATGAAAAAACTACTTTTTGCAATAAGAAGGGTCTTTTAGCGTGTGACAGCTGCCAATCATGAAAACCCGCTATAAATAGTAAATCAAACCCCCCTTTATCACCCCCTTAGTTAGGGAAAAATAATAAAATAAAAAAATGTATTTATTTCCATTTTCCCATTAGGGTTAGGGTTGAGGCTAAAGTTAGGGTTAGGGTTGGGGCTAAAGTTAGGGTTAGGGTTGGGACTAGGGTTATGGGTGTGTTAGGGTTATGATTAGGGTTGGGATTAGTGTTAGGGGTATGTTGGGGTTAGGGTTGGAGTTAGAATTGGGGAGTTTCCACTGTTTAGGCACATCAGGGGCTCTCCAAATGTGACATGGCGTCTGATCTCAATTCCAGCCAATACGGCGTTGAAAAAGTCAAACGGTGCTCCATCCCTTCTGAGCTCTGCCATGCGCCCAAACAGTAGTTTACCCCCACATATGGGGTATCAGCATACTCAGGACAAATTGCACAATAACTCTTGGGGTCCAATTTCTTCTGTTACCCGTGGGAAAATAAAAAATTGGGCGCGAAAATATCGTTTTTGTAGAAAAAAATATGATTATTTTTATGGCTCTACGTTACAAACTTCTGTGAAGCACTTGGGGGTTCAAAGTTCTCACCACACATCTAAATAAGTTCCCTTGGGGGTCTAGTTTCCAAAATGGGGTCACTTGTGGGGGGTTTCCACTGTTTAGGCACATCAGGGGCTCTCCAAACACGACATGACAACCGCAGACCATTCCATCAAAGTCTGCAATGCAAAATGTCACTACTTCACTTCCGAGCCCAGACGTGTGCCCATACAGTAGTTTTCTCCCACATATAGGGTATCAGCGTACTCAGGACAAATTGGAAAACAACTTTTTGGGTCCAATTTCTCCTGTTACCCTTGGGAACATAAAAAATTGGGGACTAAAAGATCATTTTTGTGGGAAAAAATAAGATTTTTTTATTTTCACGTCCGGGCGTTATAAACTTCTGTGAAGCACTTGGGGGTTCAAAGCGCTCACCACAGATCTAGATAAGTTACTTAGGGGGTCCAGTTTCCAACATGGGGTCACTTGTGGGGGTTTCCACTGTTTAGGCACATCAGGAACTCTGCAAACTGAACATGACACCCATCAAAGTCTGCATTCCAAAATGTCTGCTGTGCCCCCAAACAGTATTCCCCCCCACATATGGGGTATCAGCGTACTCAGGACAAATTGGACAACAACTTTTGGGGTCCAATTTCCTTGTGAAAAATCAAAAATTGGAAAATTGGGGACTAAAAAATCATTTTTTGTGGAATTTTTTTTTTTTTTCACACCCAGGCATTATAAACTTTAGTGAAACATTTGGGGTTGAACGTGCTCCCAACAGATCTAGATAAGTTCCTTACGGGGTCTAGTTTCCAAAATGGTGTCACTTGTGGGGGTTTCCACTGTTTAGGCACATCAGGGGCTTTCCAAACGGACATGGCATACAGCCAATTCTGCGTTGAAAAGTCAAACTGCGCTCCTTCCCTTCCGAGCTCTGCCATGCACCCAAACAGTGGTTTACCCCCACATATTGGGTATCAGCGTACTCAAGACAAATTGCGCAATAACTTTTGAGGTCTTGTTACCCTTGGGAAAATAAACATTGGGGTGAAAAGATAAATTTTATGGAAAAAATATGATTTTTTAATTTTACGGCTGTACGTTATAAACTTGTGTGAAGCACTTGGGGGTTCAAAGTGCTTATCACAGATCTAGATAAGTTCCTTAGGGGGTCTAGTTTCTAAAATGGGGTCACTTGTGGGGGATTCCCACTGTTTAGGCACATCAGGGGCTATCCAAATGCGACATGGCGTCCAATCTCGATTCCAGCCAATTTTGGTTTGAAAAAGTCAAATGGCGCTCCTTCCCTTCCGAGCTCTGCCGTGCGCCCAAACAGTGGTTCCCCCCCACATATGGGGTATCAGCGTACTCAGGACAAATTGGACAACAACTTTTATGGTCCAATTTCTCATGTTACCCTTGGGAAAATAAAAATTGGTGACTTAAATATTACTTTTGTGGGAAAAAAATAGGATTTTTTATTTTCATGCCAGGGCATTATAAATTTGTGTGAAGCACTTGGGGTTCAAAGTGCTCACCACAGACCTAGATAAGTTACTTAGGGGGTCTAGTTTCCAAAATGGGGTCACTTGTGGGGGGTTTCCACTGTTTAGGCACATTAGGGACTCTGCAAACTGAACATGACACCCATCAAAGTCTGCATTCCAAAACTTCATTACTTCCTTTCCGAGCCCTGCGGTGCGTCCAAACAGTATTTCTCCCCCATATATGGGGTATCAGCGTACTCAGGACAAATTGGACAACAACTTTTGGGGTCCAATTTCCTTGGGAAAAATCAAAAATTGGGGACTAAAAAATCATTTTTGTGGAAATTTTTTTTTTTCTTCACACCCAGGCATTATAAACATTAGTGAAACACCTGGGGGTTCAAAGTGCTCACAACAGATCTAGATAAGTTCCTTAGGGGTCTAGTTTCCAAAATGGTGTCACATGTGGTGGGTTTCCACTCTTTAGGCACATTAGGGGCTCTCGAAACGCGACATGGCGTCCAATCTCAATTCCCGCCAATTTTGGTTTGAAAAAGTCAAACGGCGCTCCTTCCCTTCCAAGCCCTGCCGTGCGCCCAGACAGTGGTTTTCCCCCACATATGGGGTATCGGCGTACTCAGGAGAAATTGCACAACAACTTTTTCTGTCCATTTTTTCCTTTTACCCTTGTTAAAATAAAAAAATGTTTGTAAAAGATCATTTTTGTGACTAAAAAAGTTAAATGTTAATTTTTTCCTTCCAAGTTGCTTCAGCTCCTGTGAAGCACCTGAAGTGTTAATAAACTTCTTGAATGTGGCTTTGAGTACCTTGAGGGGTGCAGTTTTTAGAATGGTGTCACTTTTGGGTATTTTCTGCCATATAGTCCCCTCAAAGTGACTTCAAATGTAAGGTGGTCCCTAAAAAAATGGTTTTGTACTGTACAATTTGTTGTAAAAATGAGAAATCGCTGGTCAGCTGTTAACCCTTATAACTTCGTAGCAAAAAAAAAAGTGCTTTCAAAATTGTGCTGATGTAAAGTAGACATGTGGGAAATGTTATTTAGTAACTATTTTGTGTGACATATTTCTCTGTTTTAAGGGAATAAAAATTAAAAGTTTGAAAATTGCAAAATTTTCAAAATTTTTGCCATATTTCCATTTTTTTTCATAAATAACCGCAAATTATATCGAAGAAATTTTACCACTATCAGGAAGTACAATATGTCACGAGAAAACAATCTCAGAATCGTGAAGATCCGTTGAAGCGTTCCAGAGTTATAGCCTCATAAAGAGACAGTGGTCAGAATTGTAAAAATTGGCGCGGTCATTAACGTGCAAACCACCCTTGGGGGTTAAGGGTTAAGATGTCAGCAATGGGGCGTCATCTATACGAAGACACATTCGAATTTCCTCCTCCAAGACCACTCCCTAGAACCTCTGGGCCACCAATGCCATTTGTATGTGTTGGTGATGATGCCTTTCAACTTTCCTAACACCTGCTGAAGCCATACGGCAGACGTGTCTTGACGCCAACGAAAAGTGTTCAATTGTAGGTTAACACGAGCCCGAAGAGTGGTGGAGTGTGCTTTCAGCATTCTAACATCAAAATGGCGAGTGCTGTTGACTGCAATTAAAGGGAATCTGTCACCCTAAATTGGCGGGATATTTAAATGATGGCAGTCAGGTCAGATGGGCTGTGTTTTGGGTACTTGCCTTAACATGTTGTTCGCCGCTGTCTCCATTATTTCTGGGAATTGTAGTCGTTGCCCTCCATATAACGCACCTGCGCATTGCAATCTTGAATTGCGCACGCGCAGTATGCTTTGCCCGCAGATTGCAATGCGCAGGCGCGTTATATGGAGGGCAACGACTACAATTCCCAGAAATAATGGAGACAGCGGCGAACAACATGTTAAGGCAAGTACCCAAAACACCGCCCATCTGACCTGACAGCCATCATTTAAATATCCCGCCAATTTAGGGTGACAGATTCCCTTTAAACTGAAGACAGACTGTGGATGAGGTGGTGAAGGTTTTTGTGGTCCTGCACAATTTTGTCATATGCAAGGAACAGGTTGCCACGGGTGACTATGTGTTTGAAACCTCCTTGCGCGATTATCAAAATATTACTTTTCAGAGTCCTGTGGCAGTTTCAAGAATGAGGGACAAATTTGCTGAGTACTTTATGTCACCTTAAGGAACAGTTGAATGGCAGGATGAGATGGTTTGATGTCTTTGCCTTTTGTATGATTGATTACCAAACTTATTGCTGTTTTCATATTTGTGATTATACCATGATTTGTGTATTAACCAAAGTTTTGTACATTGTTACCCACAGTTGTGTATGTTTCGGTATTTTTCACCAAATTTGTACCTTTACACCAAGTTTTGTAAGTTTTTTACCTTTTACACAAAGTGTTGTAACATCATTAAAAAAAAGGCAAGACAAAACATTTTTGAAACAAAAAACTAATTTTATTTACAAAATATTTATAAATTTGTATAGTGTGGGGTGGAGATATTATCGGAGGAGCTGACAGGGCGGACTGTTGTGAATGGGTTTGAGATGAGTTCTGAGCAGAGGCTCCCTCTGGTGGTTACAAGCGGTGCTAGTGAAGATTGTGAGGACTGGGAATCAGGTGTTACTGACTGGTCTTATATAAGGGAGTCATTTTCCCATCAGGGTTGCCGGTGATCAATTGTTCTGCTCTGAATCCTTCATTCCAGTTTCCCTTGTAGCCTGCTGTGTCGTGTCTGCATCTCCTGCTAACAGATAAGACTTTGTTTTCTTTTGTGTTTTTGCTATATTTTTGCATTTTGTCCTGCACTTCTTTGGGGGCCTTCAGGGTCCCCTCCGGGGGCTTCTGCCCTCTCAGTTTAGTTCAGCCACTGAGTTTTGTTCTTTTGCTTTTTCCAGTTTTTTCAGTGGCTGCTGTTTTGATTTTGTTACACCAGAGAACTAATTTAGGTGGTAGAGGTCGTGTGATCTCAGGTGATTTTGAAATTAGTAGAGTTGGTGCTTTTCAGGGTTTTTCTGGGATTGCAGTAAGTACCCTTCCTATCCTTTTCTATTTAGATAGTTTGGGCCCCAGCGTTTGCTCATGCTATTTTTTTTCTGTGTCAGTATTTCCTCTTGTCTAACTGCCATTACATGTTTGGGGGCTTTCTATTGTCTTTGGGGTTCTGCTCCGGGGCAGATAGCTTTCCTATTTCTATCTTTAGGTGTAGTTAGTTTCTCAGGCTGTGACGAGGCGTCTAGGACCAACGTAGGAACGCTCCACGGCTGCCTCTAGTTGTGGTGGTTAGTCAGGGTACTGCAATCTCATAGATTCCAACTGCTCTGGTGTATTGCCTTTTTTACCTGCACTCCTCAGCTACCGAAACATAACAGTATCACCGGCCTAAAAATTGAAAATTGTATGGTACTCACAGAAGGGAAAAAATATTGTGAAAGAAAAAAGGTTGTCAGAGTTGTCAGAGATATTTTTCTGTTTGTTGCATTTTTTTTTTTTTCCTCTGTATCTCTGGGTGCTGGGGAGGATCTTTTCTCCCAATGGAGTTTGCACAGTTGTCTGGCCGTGTGGATCAGCTTGCCATGAGGTTCAGAGTATTGCTGCATATCTTGCTAGGTTGCCTGTTGTGGAACCTAGGATCCCCATGCCAGATTTGTTTTTAGGGGATCGAGCTAAGTTTCAGAATTTCAAAAATAATTGTAAATTGTTTTTTGCCTTAAAATCTAAGTCCTCAGGAAACGCAGCGCAGCAGGTTCAAATTATCATCTCTCTCCTGCGCGGCGATCCTCAGGATTGGGCTTTTTCCCTGATACCTGGGGATCCTGTTTTGAGTGATGTTGATGCGTTTTTTCAGGCTTTGGGGTTATTGTACGATGAGCCTAATGTCACTGATCAAGCTGAAAAAGCCTTGTTGGCATTAAATCAGGGGCTTGATGATGCTGAGTTATACTGTCAGAGATTCCGTAGGTGGGCAGTCCTGACCAAATGGAATGACGACGCTTTGGCGGCCCTTTTCCGGAAGGGTCTGTCAGATAATGTAAAGGATGTTATGGTGGGATTCCCTGTCCCCTCTGGTCTCAATGATTCTATGTCATTAGCGATTCAAATTGACAGACGTTTGCGTGAGCGGAGAAGTATGCGTGGAATGGTGTTGCCTTGTGAACCAGCTTCTGAACCCATGCAGTGTGATAGAGTGGTGTCTGGGGCACAGCGTCATGAGTTTCGAAAGCGCAATGGGTTATGTTTCTACTGTGGTGATGCCTCTCATGCTATTTCAGTCTGCCCTAAGCGGGGAAGACGTTTTGCACGCTCAGTTGTCTTGGGTAGTGTTCAGACTAAGTTTTTATTAACTGTCACTCTGATATGCTCTCTGTCCTCATTTTCTGCTCAGGCTTTCGTTGATTCTGGAGCAGCTATTAACCTGATGGATTATGATTTTGCTAAACGTTGTGGGTTTCCCTTGATACCCCTACAGAAGTCTATTCCCCTACTGGGATCGATTCTACCCTTTGAGCTGAGAATAAACCCCAGTTTTCTACTCAGGTGATAATGAGGGTTGAACCTGATCACCAGGAGTGCTGCAAATTTTTGGTTCTATATAATCTGCATGACATTATCGTGCTGGGTTTCCCTTGGTTACAGTCTCATAATCCTGTTTTGGATTGGAAATCTGTGTCTGTAACCAGTTGGGGATGCCAATGTGTTAATACCAACACTCCTGTTTTTTCTGCCTCCCCCAGGCTGAGGATGTTCCTGACTTTTTGTTTGATTTTTCTGATGTGTTTAGCGAAAGTAAATCTGCATTCTTGCCTCCCCATAGGAGCTATGACTGCGCTATTGAATTAGTGCCGGGTAGTAAATTCCCTAAAGGTCGCCTTTTTAACTTGTCTGTACCTGAACATGACGCTATGCGGTCTCATATCAAGGAATCATTGGAGAAGGGTCATATCAGACCATCCTCTTCACCCTTAGGTCCGGTTTTTTCTTTGTGGCCAAAAAAGATGGTTCATTAAGGCCGTGTATTGATTATCGTCTCTTGAACAATATTACTGTGAAATATCAATACCCGTTACCCTTGATTTCTGACCTGTTTTCCAGGGTGAAAAACGCTACTTGGTTTACCAAGCTTGACCTCAGGGGGGCGTATAACCTTATTCGCATTAAGCACGGGGATGAATGGAAGACGGCATTCAATACCCCTGAAGGGCATTTTGAGTACCTAGTGATGCCCTTTGGGCTCACTAATGCTCCTTCCGTCTTCCAGTCCTTCATGAATGACATTTTCAGGGATTTTGTGGACAAATTTCTGATTGTTTATTTGGATGATATCTTGATTTTTTCTAATGACTGGGACTCTCATGTGAAACTGTCATGTGTGCATTGCCACGAAGATCGTCGCGGTTGCACATTTTGACTTCTCACAGCTGAGCTGCTGTTTCTTTGTGTTTGGCAGCTAGGGAGTTAATTCTGTCTGTGCTCGGTGCTGGGACTGGGTGCAGTTTCTCCCAGCTGCAATTGATTATTTGTTGATTGGTCTCCTTTAAATTTCTGGTTGTCTGCTTGGAGAGTTGCCAGTGAAACCTTCATGCAGACCACAGATAGGAATGAATCTGTATAGACTTTTGTTGTGAGCTCCTTAGTTGTTCTAAGCTCAACTTGGTTAGAGTTTATTTCCCATACCATTTATGTTCCTTTGGTGTTTGAGTGTGTATGCAAGCGAGTGTTATCCTGTCTGTCTTATATGTCTAATCTGTGTATTTAGCTAAGATCAGCCCATATCCCTTTGGTGGTAGTCAGGATCCTTCTTAGGACTGATTACAGGGTTCAGGGTCTGATAGGAGACAGGGTTAGGTTGGAGACTTGGACCTCTGAACCATTATCAGTACCTCCAAGGTGAGGGATTAGTTAGGACCCCAGTTTAGGGTCAGGTTAGATCCCGGTCCACCTCTTTCCTGTTTCAGCTCATCAAGTCCTCAAGATTAACCCTGAGTTCAGCAGATATCGTGTCAGGTAAATCTATTCTATACTTACATGCTGATGTTGCTATACTAGTTGTTGTATAGAGTGTTGTTCCTGTATTAATAGTTTACTGACATTGTATACATATCATTAGACAGCGTGACATTTTCACTGGCCATAAAAATTATCTCCAGTTACCATGGATCCAGTAGCCCAGCTGGCTCTGCAGTTGCAGGGATTATCCATGGAGCTGACGGACATTAAGTCCAAAGTTTTGTCTCCCCTGGAGCAAACCAGAGTTGAACCTAAGGTTGCTCTCCCGGACAGGTTCACTGGTGGGCGAGACAAATTTTTCACCTTCCGGGAGGCATGTAAATTGTATTTTCGGCTTCGGCCTCGATCATCAGGGAGTGAGGAGCAGAGAGTGGGAATTGTTATCTCACTTCTGCAAGGGGACCCTCAATCCTGGGCATTTTCCCTTCCTCCGGGATCCCCGGCTCTACTGTCTGTAGATCAATTTTTTACTGCCCTGGGATTGGTATATGATGACCCAGATCGGGTCTCTCTTGCTGAGACAAAATTACGTAAGATGCAGCAGGGAGATCGTCCGGCAGAGGAATTTGCTTCTGAGTTTCGTAGATGGGCCACAGATACTCAGTGGAATGACCCAGCTCTTAGGAGCCAGTTTTGTCATGGGCTTTCTGATAAATTAAAAGACGTTTTGGCTCAGTATGAGTCTCCTCCTTCTCTGGAGGCTGCTATGGCCTTAGCTATCCGTACTGATAGACGGCTTCGGGAGAGGGGTGAGGTAACCCCACTCCCTGTTGTTTCTCCACCTACCACTAAAGTCCCTTATGTTGAGGTTCCCCTTGTCTGTTCGGATGAGCCTATGCAGTTGGGAGGGACATCATTTCGTAGGAGGGGATTGGCGGTACGCCGCAGGACTAGAAGATGTTTTTTCTGCGGGAAAGAGGGACATTTTGTTGGAGAATGTCCATCCCGTGCCTTGTTGAGCCAAAAGTCGCCGGAAAACTGTTAATCCCAGGTTGTGTGGTGGACGACAACCTGGGAGTATGTATTTCATCCGCCAGTTCTTCTCAGTTCCTTGTACCAGTGGAGGTGGTAGTTGGTACGAGAGTGGAGAGATTGTCTGTTCTTCTTGATAGTGGTTCCGGGGCTAATCTGGTTGACGCTCAGTTTGCTCAGGCTCAAGGTATGCATCTGAGTGTATTGGTCAAACCGATCCCTATATTCTCCATTGACGCCAGGCCTCTCGGCCAAGGTAGCTTTGTTCATGAGGTTCATAACATTGACCTTCGGGTAGGGGCAATACATAGGGAACAATTATCTTGTTATGTGTTGGAGGGTCTACCAACTCCCATTGTGTTGGGACTTCCTTGGTTGGTTAAACATAACCCTGTGATTAATTGGCAGTCCAGAGAGATAAGCCAATGGGGTGAGTTTTGCAAAAGCAACTGCATGAACACAGTCATCTGTGCGGTCGTGCCTAGTACTTTGCCTCCTTTTTTGGAGGATTTTGGGGATGTTTTCTCTGAGGAGGGGTGTCAGGAGTTGCCTCCTCATCGCGTGTATGACTGCTCTATTAATCTCCTTCCTGATGCTAAGTTGCCTAAAGCTAGGTTGTATAATCTTTCTGGTCCTGAGAGGCAGGCTATGAAAGATTATATTTCTGAAAGTCTGGCCAAAGGGCATATTAGACCTTCATCTTCCCCAGTAGCCGCGGGGTTCTTCTTTGTGAAGAAGAAAGATGGAGGCCTACGCCCTTGCTTGGATTTCCGCGAACTTAATCGGATTACTGTTCGAGATCCGTATCCACTCCCTCTTATTCCTGATCTCTTCAATCAAATTGTTGGCGCCAAATGGTTTTCTAAATTGGATCTCAGGGGGGCGTATAATCTGATTAGGATAAAAGAGGGGGATGAGTGGAAAACGGCGTTTAACACGCCGGAGGGACATTATGAGAACCTAGTCATGCCTTTTGGTCTGACTACTGCACCAGCAGTATTCCAACATTTTGTTAATGACATTTTTCGTCACCTTGTGGGGCTGTTTGTGGTTGTATATTTGGACGACATTTTAATTTACTCGCCAGATCTTGTGTCTCATCAGGAGCATGTGAGACAGGTGTTGCAGATCTTGCGAGACAATAAATTATACGCCAAACTGGAGAAGTGTGTATTTGCCGTACAGGAACTTCAGTTTTTGGGTTTTTGGTGTCAGCCTCCGGTTTCCGTATGGACCCTGAAAAGGTGAGAGCAGTGCTTGAATGGGATCAGCCAGGGGATCTTAAGGCTCTGCAGCGTTTTTTGGGGTTTGCTAACTACTACCGGAAATTTATTTGTAATTTCTCATCTGTCGTCAAACCTCTCACTGACATGACAAGAAAAGGGACGGATTTTTCTAAATGGTCGGACAAAGCTTGCCAAGCCTTTTCCTCTTTGAAGAAATGTTTTGCTTCGGCACCCGTTCTCATCCAACCAGATGCATCTCAGCCGTTCATTGTGGAGGTGGATGCGTCTGACGTAGGGGTGGGTGCTATATTGTCCCAGGGTCCGTCCCCTGGTAAATGGCATCCGTGCGCTTTCTTTTCTAAGAAATTGTCGTCCGCCGAAAGGAATTATGATATCGGCAATAGGGAACTTTTGGCCATTAAGTTAGCTTTTGAAGAATGGCGTCACTTTTTGGAGGGGGCAGTCCACCCGGTTACCGTTATTACTGATCACAAGAACCTGTTGTATTTGGAATCCGCTAAGCGTCTGAATTCCAGACAAGCTCGATGGTCGTTGTTTTTTACCAGGTTTAATTTTGTCGTCACTTATCGCCCGGGGTCTAAGAATGTAAAGGCTGATGCCTTGTCTCGCAGTTTCCCAGGGGCCGGGAAAACGGATGACCCGAGTCCTATCCTTCAGGAGGGGGTGGTAGTGTCGGCTGTATTTTCTGAGCTTGAGGAGGAGGTGTTAGAGGCTCAGGGGGACGCCCCTGCAGGACCTCCAGGGAGACTGTTTGTCCCAAATCTGTTGAGACAAAAGGTTATTGAGGCACATCATAATTCTGCTCTAGCAGGACATCCAGGGAGTAAGGCTACTTTAGATCTCCTTTCTCGCCGGTTTTGGTGGCCTAATGCTAATAAAGATGTTATAACTTTTGTCGCGTCATGTGGGGTGTGTGCTCGCTCTAAAACCCCTCATACCCGTCCGTCTGGGACCCTTTTACCCTTGAAACTTCCGGAGCGTCCATGGACTCATTTATCTATGGACTTCATTACGGACCTTCCTCCGTCGTCAGGGAATACTGTCATACTGGTGGTTGTTGACAGGTTCAGTAAGATGGCACATTTCGTTGCTCTTCCTGCACTCCCTAATGCTAAAACTCTGGCGCAGGTGTTCATTAGGGAGATCGTTAGACTTCATGGGTTGCCTTCTGATGTGGTGTCAGATAGGGGGTCTCAGTTTGTGTTCAAATTTTGGAGGGCATTTTGTTTACGTCGGGGGATGCAATTGTCATTTTCCTCGGCTTTTCATCCGCAGACCAATGGTCAGACAGAGCGTCTGAATCAGAGCTTAGAGACATATCTCCGGTGTTTTGTCTCAGAGAACCAAGAGGACTGGTCTTCTTTCTTGCCTCTGACAGAGTTCGCTCTTAACAACAGGCGGAGCGAGTCCACTGGTAAGTCCCCGTTTTTTGGGGCATATGGTTTTCATCCCCAGTTTTGTACTTTCAATGGGGGGGGCCCTTCTGGGGTTCCTGAGGAGGAGCGTTTCTCGTCGTCACTTGCTTCTGTGTGGAGAGGTGTATTGAATAATCTGAGTGCGATGGGGAACCGTTACAAACGTATGGCTGATAGGAGGAGAGTTTCTGGTCCAGATCTGAATGTGAACGATCTGGTATGGTTGTCTACCAGGAATATAAAACTTAAAGTGCCCTCCTGGAAACTGGGTCCCAGATTCATCGGGCCGTACAGGATCAGTTCCATAATTAATCCTGTGGCATTTCGTCTGGACCTCCCTCCTACGTTTAAAATTCATAATGTGTTCCACAAGTCATTACTTAAAAGGTATGTGGCACCAGTCATACCGTCACCTCTACCTCCTCCTCCTGTGTTGGTCAATGGTAACTTGGAATTTCAAGTATCAAAGATCATTGACTCACGTCTGAATCGCCGGTCCCTTCAGTACTTGGTGCATTGGAAGGGGTATGGTCCAGAGGAGAGGACGTGGGTCCCTGCGTCTGATGTTAACGCAGATCGTTTGGTTCGGACCTTCCACAGAACTCACCCGGGCAGGCCTGGCCCTGAGGGTCCGGAGGCCCCTCGTAGAAGGGGGGGTACTGTCATGTGTGCATTGCCACGAAGATCGTCGCGGTTGCACATTTTGACTTCTCACAGCTGAGCTGCTGTTTCTTTGTGTTTGGCAGCTAGGGAGTTAATTCTGTCTGTGCTCGGTGCTGGGACTGGGTGCAGTTTCTCCCAGCTGCAATTGATTATTTGTTGATTGGTCTCCTTTAAATTTCTGGTTGTCTGCTTGGGGAGTTGCCAGTGAAACCTTCATGCAGACCACAGATAGGAATGAATCTGTATAGACTTTTGTTGTGAGCTCCTTAGTTGTTCTAAGCTCAACTTGGTTAGAGTTTATTTCCCATACCATTTATGTTCCTTTGGTGTTTGAGTGTGTATGCAAGCGAGTGTTATCCTGTCTGTCTTATATGTCTAATCTGTGTATTTAGCTAAGATCAGCCCATATCCCTTTGGTGGTAGTCAGGATCCTTCTTAGGACTGATTACAGGGTTCAGGGTCTGATAGGAGACAGGGTTAGGTTGGAGACTTGGACCTCTGAACCATTATCAGTACCTCCAAGGTGAGGGATTAGTTAGGACCCCAGTTTAGGGTCAGGTTAGATCCCGGTCCACCTCTTTCCTGTTTCAGCTCATCAAGTCCTCAAGATTAACCCTGAGTTCAGCAGATATCGTGTCAGGTAAATCTATTCTATACTTACATGCTGATGTTGCTATACTAGTTGTTGTATAGAGTGTTGTTCCTGTATTAATAGTTTACTGACATTGTATACATATCATTAGACAGCGTGACAGAAACATGTTCGAACTGTATTCCAGATTTTGAGAGAGAATGCTCTGTATGTGAAGGGATCAAAGTGTCTTTTTGGCGTACAGAGGATCTCATTTCTGGGATTCATTTTGTCCCCATCTGTTATTGAAATGGACCCGGTCAAGGTTCAGGCCATCTGTGATTGGGTCCAACCTACTTCATTAAAGGCTCTTCAGAGATTTTTGGGTTTTGCCAATTTTTATCGTAAATTTATTGGTAATTTCTCGGTTATTGTTAAACCATTAACTGATTTGACCAGAAAGGGTTCTGATGTGGTGAATTGGCCTCCTGAGGCAGTCTCTGCATTTCAGGAACTTAAGCAGAGATTCACTTCTGCTCCTGTTCTACGGCAGCCTGATGTTTCTCTGCCATTTCAGGTGGAGGTTGATGCCTCTGAAATTGGGGCAGGTGCCGTTTTGTCCCAAAAAGATCCAGAGACCTCTAAAAGTAACCCTTGTGCCTTTTTCTCTCGAAAATTTTCTCCTACTGAACGTAATTATGACGTGGGTAATCGGGAGTTATTGGCCATGAAGTGGGCTTTTGAAGAGTGGAGACATTGGCTGGAGGGAGCCAAACATCAGGTGGTGGTCCTTACGGACCATAAGAATCTGGTCTATCTGGAATCTGCCAAGCGACTCAATCCTAGACAGGCCAGGTGGGCCTTGTTTTTCACACGTTTTAATTTTGTGGTTTCCTTTCTTCCTGGCACTAAGAATGTTAAGGCGGATGCCCTCTCGAGGAGTTTCCTTGCGGACTCTCCTGAGTTATCTGATCCTTCTGTTATTTTGAAAGAGGGTGTAGTTCTTTCCGCCATCTCGCCCAATTTGAGACTTGCTCTGGAGGGGTGTCAGGAGGATAGGCCCGAGCGCTGCCCTGTTGGAAAATTGTTTGTCCCGGACCAATGGAAAAAGAGTGTGATGTCTGAGATTCATTGTTCCGCATTGGCTGGGCATCCCGGAATTTTTGGTACCAGAGACTTGGTTAGTCGGTCCTTTTGGTGGCCTACCTTGTCTCGTGATGTCAGGGAGTTTGTGCAGTCCTGCGGGACTTGCTCTCGCTCCAAGACTTGCTCTCGCTCTAGTGGTTTGTGATGCCATTGCCTGTGCCCAAGAGACCATGGACCCATATCTCTATGGATTTCATTTCCGATCTTCCTGTTTCTCAGAGAATGACCACCATCTGGGTAATTTGTGATAGGTTTTCCAAAATGATACATCTTGTGCCATTACCTAAGTTGCCTTCCTCCTCTGAATTGGTGCCGTTGTTCCTTCAGCACGTGGTTCGTTTACACGGCATTCCTGAGAACATTGTGTCTGACAGAGGAGTCCAGTTTGTTTCCAGATTTTGGAGGACTTTTTGTTCTAAACTGGGTGTTCAATTGTCTTTCTCCTCGGCATTTCATCCTCAGACCAATGGTCAAACTGAGAGAACAAACCAGACATTGGAGACTTATCTAAGATGCTTTGTGTCTGCTGATCAGGATGACTGGGTCTCTTTTTTGCCTTTGGCTGAGTTTGCTCTTAATAATAGGGCTAGCTCTGCCACTTTGATGTCTCAGTTTTTCTGTAATTCTGGGTTTCACCCTCGATTTTCTTCAGGACAGACGGAGGCTTCTGTCTGTCCAGGTGTTGACTCTGTTGTGGAGCGTATGCAGCAGATTTGGGACCAGGTAGTGGAGAGGTTGTCCCTCTCTCAGGAGAAGGCCCAGCGGTTTGCTAACCGGCATAGGACTGATGGTCCTCGGTTTAAAGTGGGGGACTTGGTCTGGTTGTCCTCAAAGAATATTCCTATGAGAGTAGCATCTCCTAAATTTAAGCCTAGGTTCATTGGACCTTATAAGATCATGGAGATTATTAATCCTGTTTCTTTTCGTTTGCTTCTTCCAGGGACATTTAAGATCCATAACGTGTTCCACAAGTCCTTGTTGAAGAGGTTTGTTGAGCCAGTGGTTCCTGCTGCTGTGCCTCCTGACCCTGTTTTGGTTGAGGGCAATCTGGAGTATGTGGTTGAGAAAATATTGGATTCTCGTTTTTCTAGACGGAAACTCCAGTATTTGGTTAAATGGAGAGGTTATGGTCAGGAAGACAATTCTTGGGTGTTTGCTTCGGACATCCATGCTAGGAGACTTATCCGTGCGTATCATAGAACTCATCCTGACCGACCTGGTTGCTCAAATGAGGGTTCGGTGACCCCTCCTCAAGGGGGGGGTACTGTTGTGAATGGGTTTGAGATGAGTTCTGAGCAGAGGCTCCCTCTGGTGGTTACAAGCGGTGCTAGTGAAGATTGTGAGGACTGGGAATCAGGTGTTACTGACTGGTCTTATATAAGGGAGTCATTTTCCCATCAGGGTTGCCGGTGATCAATTGTTCTGGTCTGAATCCTTCATTCCAGTTTCCCTTGTAGCCTGCTGTGTCGTGTCTGCATCTCCTGCTAACAGATAAGACTTTGTTTTCTTTTGTGTTTTTGCTATATTTTTGCATTTTGTCCTGCACTTCTTTGGGGGCCTTCAGGGTCCCCTCCGGGGGCTTCTGCCCTCTCAGTTTAGTTCAGCCACTGAGTTTTGTTCTTTTGCTTTTTCCAGTTTTTTCAGTGGCTGCTGTTTTGATTTTGTTACACCAGAGAACTAATTTAGGTGGTAGAGGTCGTGTGATCTCAGGTGATTTTGAAATTAGTAGAGTTGGTGCTTTTCAGGGTTTTCTGGGATTGCAGTAAGTACCCTTCCTATCCTTTTCTATTTAGATAGTTTGGGCCCCAGCATTTGCTCATGCTATTTTCTTTCTGTGTCAGTATTTCCTCTTGTCTAACCGCCATTACATGTTTGGGGGCTTTCTATTGTCTTTGGGGTTCTGCTCCGGGGCAGATAGCTTTCCTATTTCTATCTTTAGGTGTAGTTAGTTTCTCAGGCTGTGACGAGGCGTCTAGGACCAACGTAGGAACGCTCCACGGCTGCCTCTAGTTGTGGTGGTTAGTCAGGGTACTGCAATCTCATAGATTCCAACTGCTCTGGTGTATTGCCTTTTTTACCTGCACTCCTCAGCTACCGAAACATAACAGCGGACCATGTCGATAGTGGGGGACTGGAAACCGGGTTGGTTTGGGTCAGAAGTGGTGTAGAGGTTGGGTGGGGAGTACAGGTTGGGCAGGGAGTGGAGGTATGGATGGTGTAGGTGTGACTTGGTACGGGGAAGGTGTTGGTGGGATCTGGTACGGTGAAGGTGCCGGGGAAGGAATGTACGGGGAAGGAAGTTACGATGGAAGGCTGAAAGGGGAAAACTGGAACGGCGAATGAGTGAGAGTGGGATGAGGAGGGACAGTGACTGGAGGGGGGGGTAGGTGTGGAAGGAACTACCAGGGCAGGTGGAGGGTCTTGGGAGGTGACCTGCACTAGAGCGACCTGGCAGCCTTGCATTACATGCATCTGCTGGCCAGGAGTTAGCTTTTCCATGCGCTCGAGTACTGCCTGAAAAAAAGCAATGATTCTGCGACTTGCTTGCATCTGAATGCATCCTATCCAGACGACTGCTGATTTCAAGGATGCTTTTCTGCATGAGGTTGAAACCAGCAGTCGTTTGCTCGGCCAAAAGCTTTATCGAGTTCTGGAAGGATGCATTCAGATGGAAGAACTCGGGCGCATAACACCTTTCCTGACCTCTCTGGCGCTGCCGTCCAGAAACCAAAGGTGTTCTAGAGGTCGTTGCAGTGTCAGAGGGGTGGGGTAAAGGGAACGCTACTTCGTCACCAGCAGCTTCATGTGACGAAGTCTGCCATGATGCTCCAGCGCTGGTGGATGGGGCCGACAGATCATACGTGAGGGAAGGTGCACAGGGGGTCGGGTCTCTCGACGTGGTCCCGGTGGCGGACTCCTGTGGGATCGCTTCAGAAGGGTCCAACGCGGCTGCAGGCTCCCGAGTGCTGCAGACAGTGCTGTCAAAGGAAACAATAAAAATAATTAATATATTGATATTGCATTTCCCTGTCTGAAACCAAAAAAAAGGTTAGACATGTAAACATTTTGACTTAATGAATGGGGTGTGGAATATTTACCTTCTGGTCACCATCGTCGACCGGAGGAACGACAGGGCTCTTGCATATTTGTAGCAGCTCCTGCGCCCTCCCGATCCACTCAGGGCCTGCATCTCTTTGTTGAACTCCCTCTTGAAGCGATCCCGGAGTGACCGCCACCGCTTCACAATCCTGTCACCTGTAAAGTGAAAGCACAAATTGTTTAGTACAGGGTTCCCCAACTCCAGTCCTCAAGGCCCACCAACAGGTCATGTTTTCAGGATTTCCTTTGTATTGCACAGGTGATGCAATTATCACCTGGGCAATACTAAGGAAATCCTGAAAACATGACCTGTTGGTGAGCCTTGAGGACTGGAGTTGGGGAACCCTGGTTTAGTGTACAACACATTACATCCTGTAACATAAATTACTGAACTGTGAATACTTACGCGCTTGATCCTTGACTCGAGGTCCAAGGCCCTCCTAGTCTTCTACAACTGTACAACAAACTTCCTCCCAGAGCTGACGGGTCACCACTTGGTCAGCATGGCGGCGGTCCGCCATGTTCAACAGCGGCTCCCGCTCTCGTACCTTGTTGATGAGGAGGGCCACATCCAGGCCTGCCTCCTCACCATCAGAGTCGGGAGCACGCTGTGAAGCCTGTGAAAAAAAAATAAAAATACACTCAAATCATCCACATGAACTAAAAAACTAAAAAACAACAACAAAAAAAATTTACTTACTCTATGCTGACCACTGCGACGCTCAACGCGACAACTCTGGGAGGTGCTTGGAGGACTTGTAGACCGAGCCCCGGAATGGGAAGACTATAATAAACAAAAAAAACCAAACAAAAAAACAACAGTGCTTGGATGGAGGCATATGCAATGTGTGTGCTGTGATGTCTGTTTGTTATATTGGGTGTAGTGTGATGTCTGTGAGGATCTGTGTCTGCGAAACTTACCGTATTTTCCGGCGTATAAGATGACTTTTTAACCCCTGAAAATCATCTTAAAAGTCGGGGGTCGTCTTATACGCCGGGTACGGACTGGGGAGTGGTCCCGATGATGAATGGAGGGGGCGTCTCAGAGGGAAGGTGTTGTTACCTCATCGTATTAGTGCGGCTTTCTGAGGGTCTAGGCGCTGGGGGGCGGCGTTGGCGGCTCCTCTTTCAGCATCTTGGTGGGCTCTGTGCTGGGGGACGGCAGCGGTGTCTCTTAGTGCAGAGTCGGGGCTCTGCAGGTATTTCCTCAATCCCCGGAGGCCCCAGCAGCTCCATTGGCCTCCGGGAAAATGGCCGCTGCATGCTAGCTTCAGATCTCGTCTCAAGATCTCGGGAGACGAGAACTGAAATTGAGCATGCGCCGCCCTCAGCGGCCATTTTCCCAGAGGCCACCGCATCGCAGCAATGGAGCTGCCGGGGCCTCCGGGGATTGAGGAAATGCCTGCAGAGCGCCGACTCTGCGCAAACAGCCACCGCCGCCGTCCCCCAGCACAGAGCCCCACGCTGCACAGAGAGGAGCCACCGCCGTCCCCCAGCACAGAGTCCCCCAGGCTGCTGAAAGAGGAGCCGCAGACGCCGCCCCCCAGCACCTAGACCCACAGAAAGCAGCAGTAATACGATGAGGTAACAACACCTTCCCTCTGAGACGCCCCCTCCATTCATAATCGGGACCACTCCCGGCATATAAGATGACACCCGGCGTATAAGAAGACCCCCACTTTTAAGAAGATTTCATATTTTGACTGGAAAAGTTGGGGGGTCGTCTTATACGCCCGGTCGTCTTATACGCCGGAAAATACGGTACACTTTGAACGCCCGTTCCTGGCATCTCTCCACCCCCTCTGTCTCCTTCTGGAAGCCCCTCTGCTTCAGCTTCCTGTGAAAACAGAATTAATGCATAAAGGGTTACAAAAACTGTTACCATCAGAAAAAATAAAAATTTTAATTACCTCAGTTTGCCGACGCTGTGAGGGGGGCTCCAAGAAGAAGACATTGTGACTATAGAAGGATCTGCGAGTATAAAGACAATTGTTAGCTACTATACAAATCTAATATATAAAGCTGTATGTACAGTCATGGCCAAAAGTTTTGAGAATGACACAAATATTATATTTTCACATGATCTGCTGCCCTCTGGTTTTTATGTGTGTTTGACAGATGTTTTTATCACAGACAGAAATATAATAATTGCAAACATATGAGTAACAAAAGCTTATATTGACAGTTAGAATGAGTTAATGCAGCAAGTCAATATTTGCAGTGTTGACCCTTCTTCTTCAGGACCTCTGCAATTCTCCCTGGCATGCTCTCAATCAACTTCTGGACCAAATCCTGACTGATAGCAGTCCATTCTTGCACAATCAATGCTTTCATTTTGTCAGAATTTTTAGGTTTTTGTTTGTCCACCCGTCTCTTGATAATTGACCACAAGTTCTCAATGGGATTAAGATCTGGGGAGTTTCCAGGCCATGGACCCAAAATCTCTATGTTTTGTTCCCTGAACCATTTAGTTATCACCTTTGCTTTATGGCAAGGTGCTCCATCATCTGGAAAAGGCATTGCTGATCGCCAAACTGCTCTTGGAGGGTTGGGAGAAGTTGCTCTTGGAGGACATTCTGGTACCATTCTTTATTCATGGCTGTGTTTTTAGGCAAGACTGTGAGAGAGCCGATTCCCTTGGCTGAGAAGCAACCCCACACATGAATGGTTTCAGGATGCTTAACAGTTGGCATGAGACAAGACTGGTGGTAGCGCTCACCTTGTCTTCTCCGAATGAGGCGTTTTCCTGATGTCCCAAACAATCGAAAAGGGTATTCATTAGAGAAAATAACTTTACCCCAGTCCTCAGCAGTCCACTGCCTGTACCTTTTGCAGAATATCAGTCTGTCCATGATGTTTTTTCTGGAGAGAAGTGGCTTCTTTGCTGCCCTCCTTGAGACCATGCCTTGCTCCAAGAGTCTCCGCCTCACAGTGCGTGCAGATGCACTCACACCTGCCTGCTGCCATTCCTGAGCAAGCTCTGCACTGCTGGTAGCCTGATCCTGCAGCTGAAACACTTTTAAGAGACGGTCCTGGCGCTTGCTGGTCTTTCTTGGGCGCCCTGGAGCCTTTTTGGCAACAATGGAACCTCTCTCCTTGAAGTTCTTGATGATGCGATAGATTGTTGACTGAGGTGCAATCTTTCTAGCTGCGATACTCTTCCCTGTTAGGCCATTTTTGTGCATTGCAATGATGACTGCACGTGTTTCTTTAGAGATAACCATGGTTAACAGAAGAGAAACAATGATGCCAAGCACCAGCCTCCTTTTAAAGTGTCCAGTGGTGTCATTCTTACTTAATCATGACAGATTGATCTCCAGCCATGTCCTCATCAACACCCACACCTGTGTTAATGGAGCAATCACTGAAAAGAGGTTAGCTGGTCCTTTTAAGGCAGGGCTGCAATGATGTTGAAATGTGTTTTGGGGGATAAAGTTCATTTTGTAGCCAAATATTGACTTTGCAAGTAATTGCTGTTAAGCTGATCACTCTTTATAACATTCTGGAGTATATGCAAATTGCCATTAGAAAAAGTGAAGCAGTAGACTTTGTAAAAATTTATTTGTCTCATTCTCAAAACTTTTGGCCATGACTGTATGTGTGTATGTATGTGGGTATGTTTGTCCGGGATTGGAATCCGCACCGTCGCACTTACGGGCATGAAATTTTGCACGCCCGCACGTCTCGACCCCGAAAGAGTCCTAGGCTATGTTTTGAATCGAAATTTTAACCCCGCGCGTTCCAAATCGCCAAACAATTTTGGCCCTATCTATATAATGGGGAGAAAGCTGAATGCTTGTGTGTATGTCCGGCATAGGAATCTGCATTTACGGGCATGAAATTTTGCACATCCGCACGTCTCGACCCCGGGAGCGTCATAGGCTAGGTTTTTAGTCTAAATTTTAACCCCGCGCATTCCAAATCGGCAAATAATTTTGGCCCGGGATAGGAATCTGCACCGTTGTACTTACGGGCATGAAATTTTGCATGCCCGCACATCTCAACCCCAGGAGCATCATAGGCTATGTGTTGAATGGAAATTTTAACCCCCGCACGTTCCAAATCGCCAAACAATTTTGGCCCTATCTACATAATGGGGAGAAAGCTGAATGCTTGTGTGTATGTCCGGCATAGGAATCTGCATTTACGGGCATGAAATTTTGCACACCCGCACGTCTCGACCCCGGGAGCGTCATAGGCTAGGTTTTGAGTCAAAATTTTAACCCCGCGCATTCCAAATCGGCAAATAATTTTGGCCCGGGATAGGAATCTGCACCGTTGTACTTACGGGCATGAAATTTTGCATGCCCGCACATCTCAACCCCAGGAGCATCATAGGCTATGTGTTGAATGGAAATTTTAACCCCCGCACGTTCCAAATCGCCAAACTATTTTGGCCCTATCTACATAATGGGGAGAAAGCTGAATACTTGTATATAGATATAATCATTACAATTTGTTATAACTAACCGTAGTTAGGTACTATGCCCGGGCAGCGCCGGGCTCTTCAGCTAGTTATATATAAAGCTTTATGAAATGTAATACTTACATCACAACTTGAACAGGTCCATAGGCCTTGAGAGGTTCCCTGGCTGCGTTTGTGGTATCTGCGAGAATAAAGACACTTTTTAGCTATTAAAATGATTAGTTATGTGTTGTCCCCACCATAAAAAATACCCCTATGCCCCCCCAAAACAAAAAATTAAGTACTTCAGTAGCTTTCTAACCACCTCCCTCTGTAATTTAACTGTTAGTACCCTCCTTCCAACTTGATATGCGCGATGCGCAAGCAGCCAAACCCTCCACCTACTGTATTTCACCAAAAAAAAAACAACATATACCTTGTTAACACCTACCCTCCTTCCAACTTTAAAAACCTAAACCCCACTTGAAAATCTGGTGACCACAGAGGCAATGTTTTAAAAACACAGATAAAATTTGAAATAACCAATCTATGCATTCCCCATTTGTGTACACCTTTTTTAATAAATATAGAACCTCCAACCTCTCTGTATTGCATGTTGTGCATCCCTGTGTGACTATACCCACAATTTTAAAGTGACCTTAGTTAAATGATACTACGGAAAGTTTTTGGAGCATGTTTTTATTAATTTTTTTTTTTTACTTTTAACTTTTGCTGAAAGCAAGTTGGAGCTACACTGCTCTTTATTTTAAATACATGTACAGTAAATGAAAAAAAAACACATGGCTGGACACAAACACGCCGCAGTCACACAGACACATAGGCCGCAGTCACACACACACATGCCGCAGTCACACACAAGCCGCAGTGACACACACACACATAGGCCGCAGTCACACACACACATGCCGCAGTCACACACAAGCCGCAGTGACACACACACACGTAGGCCGCAGTCACACACAAACATGCCAGTCACACACAAGCTGCAGTGACACACACACATAGGCTGCAGTCACACACACACATGCCGCAGTCACACACAAGCCGCAATCCACACACACGCCAGTCGCACACAAGCTGCAGTGACACACACACACACATAGGCTGCAGTCACACACACACACATGCCGCAGTCACACACACATGCCAGTCGCACACAAGCTGCAGTGACACACACACACATAGGCCGCAGTCACACACAAATATATGCCGCAGTCACACACACACAAATATCAGTCACACACAAGCCGCAGTGACACACACACACAGGCCGCAGTGACACACACACACAGGCCGCAGTCACACACAAACATGCCAGTCACACACAAGCCGCAGTCACACACACACACACACACACATAGGCCGCAGTCACACACAAACATGCCAGTCACACACAAGCCGCAGTGACACACACACATAGGCTGCAGACACACACACAAGCCGCAGTCCCACACACACATATGCGGAAGTCACACACAAGCCGCAGTGACACACATATGCCGCAGTCACACATAAGCCACAGTCACACGCTGGCAAGACTCATACTGGCTGGCAGTACTCACGCTGGCTGGCTACTCTTGCTGACTACTCTTGCCTGCTGGCTGGCAGTAGTGATGCTGGCTGGCTGTCCAAAGTCTTGCTGGCACATTGAGAATTGAAGCCACCTGGCAGATTTATATAGATTTGGGGCTGTCTGGCCAATTAACAATTTGGAGCATGCTCAGTTCAAAAAAAATCCGTCGTTGGATTCCGTCATTTGACGGACAGCGACGGATCCTGCGCCCATAGGCTTCCATTCTAGCCAACGACGGATGGCACAGGATCCGTCGCAGACAAAAAAATGTTACTTTGTCCGTCGTCTCCAGACGGACAAATTCCGACGGCTCCAGCGCACGAAACGTGCGGCCATCCGTCGCTAATGCAAGTCTATGAGAAAACAGATCCAGCGTTTTCAAAAGCAGGATCCGTTTTTTTTCTCAAAACAACGGATTTCAAAAAACTGATGTGTGAAAGAGGCCTTAGGCTAGGTTCACATAGAGTTAATACAGTCCGTTCAACGCATAGTGTTGACGGACTGCATTAACGCTACTGTCATTTTGTGATCGAGTTATGCGATCACGCTAGCGCAGCGTCTCTATCTGAGCTAGCGGTGATGGACCCCCGAACTCTGCAGACCGCGTTCGAGGGTGCATCACAGAATGACGGCACATCGCTAACGCATGCAGATTTCAGCATGCGTTAGGATTGTCACGGGTGTGTCGCGGCGGAGATCGTCGCGATTGCACACCCTGACTTCGCACAGCTGAGTTTCTGGTGCTGGGTGTTTTTCGGCACTGAGGGAGTTAATTCTTTCTCTCTCGGTGCTGGGCTGACCAGCCTCGCCCAGCTGCGATTGATGTTTTGTTAATTAGCTTCCTTCATATACCTGCTGGTCTGCTGGGGAAGTTGCCGGTGAAAGCATTCATTCAGACCAGCAGAGCGGATCGTTTCTGAGAAGACTTAAGCTAAGAGTGCCTGTTGTGGTTTTTCCTCTCCTCGCTTATTGTTTATCTCCTTAACCTTTTGTGTTCCTCTGTAGTGGAAGTGTTGTATGCAAGGCTGTGTTATCTTTACCCCTTGTCTGTCTCGTTTGTCTTAGACTGTGTGTAAGCTGTGACCTGCCCATTCCCTGTGGTGGTAATCAGGGTCCTTCTCAGGACTAGATTACAGTGGTCAGGGATCTACAGGAGACAGGGTTACGCTGGCGGCCTGGACCTCTGTACCATTAACAGTACCTCCAGGTAGAGGGACTAGTCAGGACCCCAGTTCAGGGTCAGCATAGACCCCGGTCCACCTCTTTCCAGAGACAGCGTGACACGTACACAGTATTGACCCACAATACATATGATATTATGTCAGGTAAGACATTGCTGGCAGATACTATGTATACATGTTGATTTTCTCTATTATATGAAATTTAGAATGATGTCACATTAGATATAGGTTGCTATCTTTGAATATATCTGTTATACGTCGTGACATTGGTACGAGAACTGAGAGGATTTCTGTTCTTCTGGATAGTGGGGCCGCGGCTAATCTGGTGGACGCTCGGTTTGCCCAGGTGCAAGATATGCAACTGAGTGTATTGGCCAAACCTATCCCTATATTCTCTATTGACGCCAGGCCTCTCGGTCAAGGTAGCTTTGTGCAAGCCGTGCATAACATAGACCTTCGAGTGGGGGCAATACATAAAGAACTATTGTCTTGTTATGTGTTGGAGGGCCTTCCCACTCCTATTGTGTTGGGACTTCCTTGGTTAACTAAACATAACCCAGTTATTAATTGGCAATCCAGAGAGATAAGCCAGTGGGGTGAATTTTGCAATAGTAACTGCATGAACACGGTCATCGGTACGGTCGTGCCTAGAACCTTACCTCCTTTTCTGGAGGACTTTGAGGATGTGTTTTCAGAGGAAGGGTGTCAAGAATTACCTCCTCATCGCGCATATGACTGTGCTATAAAATTGCTTCCTGATGCTAAGTTACCAAAATCTAGGTTATATAACCTTTCTGGTCCTGAGAGGCAAGCTATGAAGGATTACATTTCGGAAAGTCTGGCCAAGGGGCATATTAGACCTTCATCTTCCCCAGTGGCGCGGGGTTCTTCTTTGTGAAGAAAAAAGATGGAGGCCTACGCCCTTGCCTGGATTTCCGTGAGCTTAATCGGATTACGGTCCGAGATCCATATCCGCTCCCACTTATTCCTGATCTCTTCAATCAGATTGTGGGCGCCAAATGGTTCTCTAAGTTGGATCTCAGGGGGGCGTATAATCTGATTAGGATAAAGGAGGGGGATGAGTGGAAGACGGCGTTTAACACTCCGGAGGGACATTATGAGAACCTTGTCATGCCTTTCGGTCTGACTACTGCCCCGGCGGTGTTTCAACATTTTGTTAATGACATCTTTCGCCACCTAGTGGGACAGTTTGTTGTCATTTATCTAGATGACATCTTAATTTACTCGCCGGATCTTGTGTCTCATCAGGAGCATGTGAGACAAGTGTTGCAGATCTTGCGAGATAATAAACTGTACGCCAAATGGGAGAAGTGTGTATTCGCTGTACAAGAACTTCAGTTTTTAGGATTCTTGGTGTCAGCCTCCGGTTTCCGTATGGACCCTGGGAAAGTGAAGGCTGTGCTTGAATGGGATCGGCCAGAGGATCTTAAAGCACTGCAGCGTTTCCTGGGGTTTGCTAACTACTACCGGAAATTTATTCGTAATTTCTCATCTGTTGTCAAACCTCTCACTGACATGACAAAAAAAGGGACGGATTTTTCTAGGTGGTCTGACAAAGCTTGTCAAGCATTTTCCTCCTTGAAAAAATGTTTTGCTTCAGCACCCATACTCATCCAACCTGATGCATCACAACCGTTCATTGTGGAGGTAGACGCATCTGACGTAGGAGTGGGTGCGGTATTATCTCAAGGTCCGTCCCCTGGTAAATGGCATCCGTGCGCTTTCTTCTCTAAAAAATTGTCGTCCGCCGAGAGGAATTATGATGTCGGCAATAGGGAACTCTTGGCCATTAAGTTGGCTTTTGAAGAGTGGCGTCACTTTTTGGAGGGGGCAGTCCACCCGGTCACCGTCATTACTGATCACAAGAACCTGCTGTATTTAGAGTCTGCAAAACGTCTGAATTCCAGACAAGCTAGATGGTCGTTGTTTTTTACCAGGTTTAATTTTGTCGTCACATATCGTCCTGGGTCAAAAAATGTAAAGGCTGATGCCTTATCTCGTAGTTTCCCGGGGGCCGGGAAGACGGATGACCCGGTTCCTATTCTTCAGGAGGGAGTTGTGGTGTCGGCTGTATGCTCTGAGCTTGAGGAGGAGGTATTGGAGGCTCAGGGGGACCCCTGTAGGACCTCCAGGGAAACTGTTTGTTCCAGATCAGTTAAGACAAAAGGTTATCGAGGCACATCATAATTCTGCTTTGGCAGGACACCCAGGGAGTAAAGCAACTGTAGATCTCGTTTCTCGCCGGTTTTGGTGGCCTAACTTAAATAAAGAGGTGGTAACTTTTGTCGCGTCCTGTGGGGTATGTGCGCGCTCTAAGACCCCACATACCCGTCCGTCTGGGGCCCTTTTACCGTTGAAAATCCCGGAGCGTCCATGGACCCATCTGTCTATGGACTTCATTACGGACCTTCCTCCGTCTTCAGGTAAAACTGTCATACTAGTTGTAGTTGACAGGTTCAGCAAAATGGCACATTTTATTGCTCTTCCTGCTCTTCCTAATGCTAAAACTCTGGCGCAGGTGTTCATTGGGGAGATTGTGAGACTTCACGGGTTGCCTTCCGATGTGGTGTCGGATCGGGGGTCTCAGTTTGTGTCCAAATTCTGGAAGGCATTTTGTTCTCGTCGGGGGATGCAGTTGTCATTTTCTTCGGCTTTTCATCCGCAGACCAATGGTCAGACAGAGCGTCTGAATCAGAGCTTAGAGACATATCTCCGGTGTTTTGTCTCAGAGAACCAAGAGGACTGGTCTTCTTTCTTGCCTCTGGCAGAGTTCGCTCTTAACAATAGGCGGAGCGAGTCCACTGGTAAGTCCCCGTTTTTTGGGGCATATGGTTTTCACCCCCAGTTTTGTACTTTCAATGGGGGGGGGCTCTTCTGGGGTTCCTGAGGAGGAACGATTTTCGTCGTCACTTGCTTCAGTGTGGAGAGGAGTGCTTAATAATCTGAGCACTATGGGGAACCGATACAAACGTATGGCTGATACGAGGAGAGTGTCTGGTCCGGACCTAAGTATGAACGATCTGGTATGGTTGTCTACCAAGAATATAAAACTTAAGGTTCCCTCCTGGAAACTCGGTCCCAGATTCATCGGGCCATACAGGATCAGTTCAATAGTTAATCCGGTGGCTTTCCGTCTTGACCTCCCTCCTACATTTAAGAACCACAATGTGTTCCACAAATCGTTGCTTAAGAGGTACGTGGCACCAGTTATACCGTCACCTCTACCTCCTCCTCCAGTGGTGGTCAATGGTAATTTGGAGTTTCAGGTATCGAAGATCATTGACTCACGTCTGAATCGCCGGTCCCTTCAGTACCTTGTTCATTGGAGGGGGTATGGTCCTGAGGAGAGGATGTGGGTTTCTGCGTCGGATATTAACGCAGACCGTTTGGTTCGGGCCTTCCACACTACTCACCCAGATAGACCAGGCCCTGAGGGTCCAGAGGCCCCTCGTAGAAGGGGGGGTACTGTCACGGGTGTGTCGCGGCGGAGATCGTCGCGATTGCACACCCTGACTTCGCACAGCTGAGTTTCTGGTGCTGGGTGTTTTTCGGCACTGAGGGAGTTAATTCTTTCTCTCTCGGTGCTGGGCTGACCAGCCTCGCCCAGCTGCGATTGATGTTTTGTTAATTAGCTTCCTTCATATACCTGCTGGTCTGCTGGGGAAGTTGCCGGTGAAAGCATTCATTCAGACCAGCAGAGCGGATCGTTTCTGAGAAGACTTAAGCTAAGAGTGCCTGTTGTGGTTTTTCCTCTCCTCGCTTATTGTTTATCTCCTTAACCTTTTGTGTTCCTCTGTAGTGGAAGTGTTGTATGCAAGGCTGTGTTTTCTTTACCCCTTGTCTGTCTCGTTTGTCTTAGACTGTATGTAAGCTGTGACCTGCCCATTCCCTGTGGTGGTAATCAGGGTCCTTCTCAGGACTAGATTACAGTGGTCAGGGATCTACAGGAGACAGGGTTACGCTGGCGGCCTGGACCTCTGTACCATTAACAGTACCTCCAGGTAGAGGGACTAGTCAGGACCCCAGTTCAGGGTCAGCATAGACCCCGGTCCACCTTTTTCCAGAGACAGCGTGACACGTACACAGTATTGACCCACAATACATAGGATATTATGTCAGGTAAGACATTGCTGGCAGATACTATGTATACATGTTGATTTTCTCTATTATATGAAATTTAGAATGATGTCACATTAGATATAGGTTGCTATCTTTGAATATATCTGTTATACGTCGTGACAAGGATGCGCTACTGCTATTGCGGGCAGGGGTGAACCTAGCCTCTGTGCTGCCTGAGGCGAACTGCAAAATGGCGCCCCCCCAATATGAGGGAGAGAGGTTGCGGCGCGCCGCGGCAAATTTTAGGCCATGCCCCGACCACACCCATTTCACAACTAGTCACACCCATGTCCATGCCCCAACCACACCCATTTAGCACTGGTGATCACACTGACTGGTACTATGGGCACACTGGTACTGAGTAAAAGAAAGAACAGAGAGAGAAAAAAGAAAACAGAGAAAGGAGAGAGAGAAAGAGGGGAAAGCAAGAAAGAACAGAGAGAAAGTAGAGAGAGAAATAAATAAACAAAGAAAGGGAAAAGAAAGAACAGAGAGAGAGAAAAAAACAAAGAGGGGAAAGAAAGAACAGAGAGAAAGAGAAAGAGGGGAAAGAAAGAAGAGAGAGAAAGAAAGAAAGAGAAAAAGAAAGGGGAAAGAAAGAAAAAGAACAGAGAGAAAGAAAGATGGGAAAGAAAGAACAGAGAGAGAGAAAGAAAGAACAGATAGAGAAAGAAAGAGGGAAGAAAGAACAGAGAGAGAGAAAGAAAAAAAGAACAGAAAGAAAGAGGGGAAAGAACAGAGAGAGAGAAAAAGAAAGAGGGGAAAGAACAGAGAGAGAGAAAAAGAAAGAGGGGAAAGAACAGAGAGATAGAGAAAAGGAAAGAAACAGAGAGATATAGAAAGATGGGAAAGAAAGAACAGAGAGAAAGAAACAAAGATTCTATAAAGATACTATAGCAGCCCGGCTCCCATTGTAGTGCCCACCTGAGCCTCCCGGTGCAGGACATATCATGATCCGCTCACATGGCCGACATCCAGATTCCAAGGCAAGGACACGGTAATGGATCTGAAGCATTCCCTGAAGTGCCTCCATGGTTCCATCACAATCTCCTCCTGGAATTACCTAATTTCCGGTCATCTTCCAGCACATCACTTCTGGTGGAACATCACGTGCGAGTTTTAAAGTGCTCCTCGGGGCTCCGGCATGTACTCCTGTGTCCACGGGAAAAGCTCCCGGCCGGGACAGCGGGGCAGACCCTCATAATCGGTAGTGTCCCGCTGAATTCAGGATGCTTGGGAGGTATGAATGCTCCCCACCCCACCATACACCTTGTACACGCACGGCTCTGCACACCTCATACACACATGGTTCCGCTTTGTATGCCTCGTACACAAACGGCTCCGCTCCGTCCACCTCACAGACACAAGGCTCCACTCAGTATACACATGGCTCCACTCCGTACACCTTATACACACGCAGCCACGCTTTGTACACCTTGTACACACACGACTCCACTCCGTAAACCATGTACACATGCTGCTATGCAGCATACACCTCGTACACATGTGGTTCTGCTCTGTACACCTTGTACACACGCGGCTCCGCTACATACACACACGGCTCTGCTCCGCTCTGTACACACACGGCTCAAGCACGGAGCTCTGTGTGTACGGAGCTGAGCGGCTCAACTCCGTACACTTCGCACACACAGGGCTCCGTTTCGTACACACACAGCACTGCTATATCCACCTCGTACACACGGCTCCGCTCCGTAAACATTGTACACGCGCGGCTCAGCTTCGTAAACCTCGTATACGAGCGGCTCGGCTCCGTAATCCTCGTACAGACACACGGCTCCGCTCCATCCAACTCGCACACACAAGGCTCCGCTCCATACACCTTGTACACACACAGCTCCGCTACTTTACACCTCGTACACACACGGCTCTGCTCCGTACACCTCGCACACAGTACAGAACTGCTACATCCACCTCTTACACACACGGCTCCGCTCTGTACACCTCGTACTCACACGGCTCCGCTCTGTACACCTCGTACACACACGGCTCCGCTCCGTACACCTCGTACACAGTACAGCGCTGCTACATCCACCTTGTACACACACGGCTCCGCTACGTACAACTCGTACACACACGGCTCTTCTCCGTACACCTCGTACACAGTACAACACTGCTACAGCCACCTCGTACACACACGGCTCCGCACACCTCGTACACACACGGCTCCGCTCCGTACACAGTACACAGCTGCTACACACCTCGTACACACGGTCCGCTCTACACCTCGTACACACACGGCTCCGCTCCGTACACCTCGCTCCTACACTCTACATATTCGGCTCCGCTCCGTACACCTCGTACACAGTACACACTGCTACACCACCTCGTACACACACGCTCGCTCCGTACACCTCGTACACACACGGCTCTCGCTCCGTACACCTCGTACACAGTACAGCACTGCTACATCCACCTCGTACACACACGGCTCCGCTCCGTACACCTCGTACTCACACGGCTCCGCTCCGTACACCTCGTACACCACGGCTCCGTACACCTCGTACATAACGGCTCCGCTCCGTACACCTCGTACACAGTACAGCACTGCTACATCCACCTCGTACACACACGGCTCCGCTCCGTACACACACGGCTCTGCTCCGTACACCTCGTACACAGTACAGCACTGCTACATCCACCTCGTAAACACATGGCTCAGCTCCGTACACCTCGTACTCACACAGCTCCGCTCCGTACACACATGGCTCCGCTCCGTACACACACGGCTCCGCTCCGTACACCTCGTACACACACAGCTCCGCTCCGTACACACACGGCTCCGCTCAGTACACCTCGTACACACACGGCTCCGCACACCTCGTACACACACGGCTCCGCTCCGTACACCTCGTACACACGGCTCCGCTCCGTACACCTTGTACACACACGGCTCCGCTCCATACACCTCGTACACACACGGCTCAACTCTGCACACCTCGTACACACGCGGCTACGCTCCATACACTTTTCACACACGGCTCTGCTACATCCAACTTGTACACACTACAGCTCTGCTACATCCACACTGTAAACCCGTCCGACCCCACATACAAACTTACCCTCAGTCATCCAGCACCATGACAACCATCACAGCAGTCCTGCACACAAGGAGGACACTGATCATGTGACCCCTGACTCCTCCCCTCCTGTGACCTCATCACAGGTCCTGTGGGCACAGAAGAGTTCAGCATAGCAGCGTCATTGACAGCTGTGACAGGCTGAGCTGTAAAGGCAAGGAATGGGTGCATGGGGGCGTGGCGGCTCGTCTCCCTGCGGGACATATAGTGTCCAGAGCGGGACAGCTGGAGGGGGGGGTCAGATGTGACTCACTGTGTGAGGGATTAAGGAGAGCCAGCCAGCACCACACCACATTTATGAGTTCCGCTCTGCCGCCCCCTGGCTGCTGCTGCCTGAGACAACAGGCTCAACTCGCCTCATTATAGCGGCGTTAACGCATCCGTGACATAGCGTTAGTGCCGCTATGTGACGGATGCCGTAAGCGCATTGCCCGCAACGCAATGTGAACCCAGCCTTAGTGTGAGATCCGTGGCCCAGAACCCATTTGGGTCAGGCTGGAGGGACATGGTTTTGATGCGGGGCATCACTATCTGTGTATTCTTAGTGTGAGATCAGTGACCCAGTCATTTAACCCCTTAAAAACATCACTTATTCAAATCTGTGAAAATCGGCTGTTTGCTCACTTTGATGCCAGTTCTGATGCCCAGAACTCATTTGGGCCAGGCTGGGGAGACCTGGTTTGGATGCAGGGCATCACTATGTGTGTATTTTTAGTGTGAGATCAGTGGACCAAAGTCATTTAACTCCTTAAAAACATCAGTTATTATTCAAATCTGTGAAAATCTTGTTTGCTCTCTTTAATGCCAGTTCTGATGCCCAGAACCCATTTGGGCCAGGCTAGAGGGACCTGGTTTTGATGCAGGGCATCACTCTGTGTATTCTTGAGATCAGTGGCCCAAAGCCATTTAACCCCTTAAAAACATCAGTTATCCAAATCTGTGAAAATGGGCTGTTTGCCCACTTTGATGCCAATTCTGATGCCCAGAACCTATTTGGTTCAGGCTGCAGGGACATGGTTTTGATGTTAGGCGTCACTATATATTCTTAGTATGAGATCAGTGGCCCAAAGTCTTTTAACCTCATAAAAACAACAGTTGCTTATTAAAATGTTTGAAATTGGGTTTGCCCACTTTGATGCCAATTCTGATACCCAGAACCCATTTGGGTCAGGCTGGAGGGACATGGTTTTGATGCGGGGCATCACTATCTGTGTATTCTTAGTGTGAGATCAGTGACCCAGTCATTTAACCCCTTAAAAACATCAGTTACTTATACAAATCTGTGAAAATATTGTTTGCCCACTTTGATGCCAGTTCTGATGCCCAGAACCCATTTGGGCCAGGCTGGCGGGATCTGGGTTTGATGCAGGGCATCACTGTGTATTCTTAGTGTGAGATCAGTGGCCCAAAGCCATTTAACCCCTTAAAAACATGTTATTCAAATCTGTGAAAATGGGCTGTTTGCCCACTTTGATGCCAATTCTGATGCCCAGAACCCATTTGGGTCAGGCTGGAGGGACATGGTTTTGATGTTGGGCATCACTATATGTATATTCTTAGTATGAGATCAGTGGCCCAAAGTCATTTAACCTCATAAAAACATCAGTTGCTTATTAAAATGTGTGAAAATTGTCTGTTTGCCCACTTTGATGCCAATTCTGATACCCAGAACCCAATTGGGTCAGGCTGGAGGGACATGGTTTTGATGCAGGGTATCACTATCTGTGTAGTCTTAGGGTGAGATCAGTGGCCCAAAGTAATTTTTCCCTTAAAAAACACCAGTTACTTCTTCAAATGGCCAAAATCGATTGCCCACTTTGATGCCAGTTCTGATGGCCAGAACCCATGTGGGCCAGGCTGGAGATATGTGGGTTTGATGTAGGGCTCCCTGTTCTATATGTTTGCAGTGTTATATCAGTGGACCAAAGTCTCAACCTTTCATTAATGCCCTTCGGTGCCCATTTTTGCGCCAGTTTTATAGTGTATTCACATCAGGGCACATCGCTGTATTGTATGGTATTAATGTGTTTATTTTTTGTTAAACCTATAAAAAACAGAGATGATAAAATTGCTGAATAAGCCTAGTTACACTCTCCGCCTACCTAGCGCTGCAATCTATATACCCTGTAATTAGTCCTTAGAAGGACTGTTGATTAAGTTGGATTTGTGAATTCTTTGAGGTTAGAACTACACTACCTGATAAACCCCCAAATCTGACGTTATCTCAGCAGCAGCTCTCCCTACATTTGCTAATTCTGGAGCTGAATACGCCGAGCAGGGCGGCGCAAGGTCTCTTATAGACCTGATGACGCTGTATGGGCCAGCCAATCACTGTAATACCACAACAAAGATGGTTGCGGCACTACAGTGCATGGCAGTCAATCCCTACATGTTGATTGACGCTCTAAAGAGCGGGCGTGCACCAGAACTCCCGCCTAGCAAACACGGACATGCTCGGTACTTGTCGAGTACAGCGATGCTCGGGCGAGTAAGAGTATTACCGAGCACGTTCGCTCATCACTACTGGGAAATATAGTTTTTTATTTATGTAGCAGCGCGGGGCCACTAATAAGGGGTTGGCGAGTGGTAGACATTTAAGGTTATGAATAATGGTCTGCAGCAGTGGCTCCATTTTATTGTACACGGTGTTCTGTGGGAGACCATAAAAAAAAGCTCCAATCCTCCATCCGGAAAGTGAAACTCCATGACACGTCCCTTATCCCGGAGCGTGTGGATTATCTACCCGACACGTGAGCACATCCTGTCAGGATTTGGAGACAAGAGTTGCCGCCATTGCTGGTCTCAAACGTCCACCACTCCCAGACCTGAACTCTGCAGCCACACAAGTGTGGGTCAGGTCATCTGCGGGTGGTCCGGACATGGTGGTCTGTGCCCGCACATATCAAACTGGTCCATGTTGGGCCATGAACGCGGCCTCCTTACTGCAGATTCCTGGAATTCGTGCATTGCAAGCAAAAACGGTATTGAACACAAGTGTCAGCTGTATGTAGCCGCCATTTTCAGCTTGTGCCTGCTGAACCGGACACTGTCATTTACTAACATTTTGCACCTTTCCACACAGAAGTGCCTGCTCCACAGGGAGTGGTCGCCTATGTCCCCCTAGAACAGCACAGTGCAGCAGTGTGAGCCCGGCCAGCAGTAATAATGGCCGCCATGTACAGGTTCCTGTCAGTGAGGACGATGTTTTGGGCGGGAGGACACGTATCCAGCATCCAGCAGCGCCGCCGCCGCCGCACGTGTGTCGTGCTGCCTCCCGGTCTGGTTCTCCCTCTGTGTCCAGGAACAGGATTTCCGTGAGGTGTGTGGATCCGGAAGAAGCCGCCGGTGATCAGCAGACCGTGCACTCCGCGCCACGGACTCGTCACCAGCTCAGACATGGCCGCCTGTGCTCCGCCACCGACAGTCCACATCCCGGGCACTGGGAATGACAGGTCAGTCAGCCGCCAGAGGGGGGCGCTGCTGCGGCAGCAGTGATGAGTACACCGGTCTCCTCTGACCAGAGGTTCAGCTGTGTCAGGTGCTGGAGCTATGAAGTCCCAGTAAGCTCCTTCCTCTGCAGGGCATGCTGGCACTTGTAGTTGTACACCACTGGCTGACAGACACAGCTGTATTTTGTATTTTTATTTCACTTTTTAGGTTTGTTAACTTTTATAAATTGTCCTCTTCCAGCGTCCTGATGGGGATGTCACACTGTTGCACTGCTTAATATCTTCTAATAAGATGGTCTTTATGCCATATAACCTGCTGCCAATAGCCCCTTAGTGACAGAGCCAATTTGCTACTTAAAGGGAATCTGTCACCCCATTTTTGGACTATGAGATGTAGCCACCGCCATCAGGGGCTTATCTACAGCATTCTGTAATGCATTCTGTAATGCTGTAGATAAGCCCCCGATGTCACCTGAAAGTGAAGAAAAACGAGTTATATTATACTCACCCAGGGGCGTTCCGCCGTCCGGTCTGGAGGGAGTCGCGGTCTGGCGCCTCCCATCTTCTAGCGAAGCCGGTCTCTTCTTTCCGTCACGTCGCGGCTCCAGCGCAGGCGCAGAGTACTGCAGTGCGCAGGCGCTGGACCTCTCTGACCTTTCCCGGCACCTGCGCACTGCAGTATCCTGCTCGGCCCTCACCAGGACAGAGCAGTGCGCCTGCGCAGGCGCTGGGAAAGGTCAGAGAGGTCCGGTGCCTGCGCACTGCAGTACTCTGCTCTGTCTTCACCAGGGCAGATCAGTGCGCCTGCGCAGGCGCTGGGAAGGGTCAGAGAGGTCCGGTGCCTGCGCACTGCAGTACTCTGCTCTGTCTTCACCAGGGCAGATCAGTGCGCCTGCGCAGGAGCCGCAACGGAACGGAAAGAAGAGGCCGGCTTCGCTAGAAGATGGGAGGCGCCGAACCGGACCGCGATGCCCATCGGACCGGACGGTGGACCGCCCCTGGGTGAGTATAATATAACTCGTTTTTCTTCACTTTCAGGTGACATCGGGGGCTTATCTACAGCATTACAGAATGCTGTAGATAAGCCCCTGATGGCGGTGGCTTCAGCTGATGGTCGAAAAATGGGGTGACAGATTCCCTTTAATGACCGGGCCAATGTTTACAATTCTGACCACTGTCACTTTATGAGGTTTTAGCTCTAGAATGCTTCCACGGATTCCGCTGATTCTGAGATCCTTTTATCTTGACATTGAACTTCATGTTAGTGGTAAAATTTCTTCGATATGACTTGCGTTTATTTATAAAAAATGGAAATTTAGCAAAAATTTTGGAAATTTTGCAATTTTCGAACTTTTGATTTTTGTACCCTAAAATCAGAGAGTGGTGTCACACAAAATAGTTAATAAATAACATTTCCCACATGTCAACTTTACGTCAGCACAATTTTGGAAACGTAATTTTTTTTTTGTCAGGAAGTCATAAGGGTTAAAAGTTGACCAGCGATTTCTCATTTTTTCCAACAAAATTTACAAAACCATTTATTTTAGGGACCACCTCACATTTGAAGTGAGTTTGGGGGGTCATTATGACAGAAAATACCCAAAAGTGACACCGTTCTAAAAACTTCACCCCTCAAGGTGCAAAACCACATTCAAGAAGTTTATTAACCCTTCAGGTGCTTCACAAGAACTAAAGCAATGTGGAAGGAAAAAATGAACATTTTACTTTTTTTTCCACAAGAAATTTACTTTGGAACCAAACTTTTTTATTTTCCCTAGGATATTAGGAGAATACGGACCACAAAATTTGTTGTTCAATTTCTCCTGAGTACGCCAATATCCCGTATGTGGGGGAAAGCCACTGTTTGGGTGCATGGCAGGGCTCAGAAGGGAGGGAGCGGCGTTTGACTTTTTGAACGCAAAATGGACTGGAATCAATAGAGGGCACAATGTCGTGTTTGGAGACCCCCTGATGTACCTAAATAGTGGAACCCCCCAATTCTAACTCCAACCATAGCCCCAACACATCCTTAGCCCCAACCTTAACCCTAATGGAAAAATGGGAAAAAATACTTTTTTTATTTTCTTTTTACCCAACTAAGGCGGTGAGAAAGGGGGGTTTGATATACTATTTTTTTTAAATTTTGATCACTGTGATAGGGTCTATCACAGTGTTCAAAATTAACCAATAGGAAAAATCTCCTATTGTTGCCAGGTTCCAGCCGGCAGATTTCGGCGGGTGCACTGAGCATGCGCCTGACATTTTCTTCCCGGTAGAAGATGCCGGGGGACAGGACTGGGGGTTTCAGGAGGTATCAGGGGTCCCCATTTCTCTCTCCTCTGATGTGCTAGATCACATCAGAGGAGAGAGAAATAAATGGGAAATTGTTTTTTTTTTTTGCGGATGCCGTTATTCCCTGGATATCGGCGTTTGCAACACTGGGGACTGTAAAAACCGACCCAAATCATGTTCTCCAGGGTCTCAGCTACCCCTGGTAGCCGAGACCCCAGAGATTGGGGGGCGCCATAACCTTATTTCTCAGTTCCATTAAAAAGCAGCGTTGAGCAATTAGTACCCTTAACTGCCGCCGTTAAAAGGTGTATCGGCGGTCGTTAAGGGGTTAATGGCCCCGTCAGCAGGTCACTGCAGTGTATGGTCTGGGCAGCGAGAATCAGCGGACGCTTCCCTTTAACCCCTTAACAACAGCCACATTTTATTGTTCCTCGCTCATTGTTTTTCATCTTCTTCTTCCAATAGCAATTCCGCTATTCTATTTTTTCTGTTTCATTGATACAGTTCATTATGTGGTAAAAGTGACCCGATAACATGATTATATTATACAGGGGAGCACAGGCACAGCTATGGCGATACCAAACTAATACGGTATATTTTTTTTATTTTAGTGGCTTAAAAAAAGTCCGAACTTAGCAGAAAATAGAAAAAAATAAATTATGTTTGTGTCACTATTTAGAAGAGCCATAATTTTGTATAATTTTGTTGACTGGTACGCACGAGAGCTTGTTTTCTGGAGAGCGTGTTCCAGGCTGGATTTATTTCTTTAAATGGGTTGTTTGTGACGTTTATATTGATGGTCCATCCTTAGGATAGGTCATCAATATTTGATTGGTGGAGGTGCGACACCCTCGCCAATCAGCTGCTGCTGGCGGTGGCCGGATGTGCTGAGTTGAGGAGCTGCACAGTTTTGTCAGCCGTATAGTGGCTGGTACACCTTTAAAACTAGTAAGTTCAGCTTGTGTGGAAGGGGAAATATCTACATGTTGTCAGGAAGTGACTTATCACATGACTGGTGTGAATGGACCTTATGTTACATTTCAGATATTGCACAACGGTCATGTATTTCGCTTGCTCGTCACCACATAGACCAAAACACTCAGTCATTTACCCACACTGCAGTGGAAAGTCAAACAGATTTTATGAATACAGCGGTCTCCATCAATACATTTATCAGCGATGATTCTGAACCCCGTGGGCTGCTGTGCAATGCATAACAGGCTTCTGAAAGTCTTATTAGTTTTTTAGGTGTTTGCTTTGATTTTACAATAATTTTTCATGAAAAGTATGTTGTCATCTGCATCTGTTTGGTTTCTAACTTGTTGTTCCCCACAGACTTCAATAGGGAAAACCATAGCTTACATTTGTTTTATTTAACCCCTCACCGACATCCGCCGTACATACAGTCAGGGCCAGAAATATTTGGACAGTGACACAATTTTCGCGAGTTGGGTTCTGCATGCCACCACATTGGATTTGAAATGAAACCTCTACAACAGAATTCAAGTGCAGATTGTAACGTTTAATTTGAAGGGTTGAACAAAAATATGTGTTAGAAAATGTAGGAATTGTACACATTTCTTTACAAACACTCCACATTTTAGGAGGTCAAAAGTAATTGGACAAATAAACATAACCCAAACAAAATATTTTTATTTTCAAAATTTTGTGGCGAATCCTTTGGAGGCAATCACTGCCTTAAGTCTGGAACCCATAGACATCACCAAACGCTGGGTTTCCTCCTTCTTAATGCTTTGCCAGGCCTTTACAGCCGCAGCCTTCAGGTCTTGCTTGTTTGTGGGTCTTTCCCTCTTAAGTCTGGATTTGAGCAAGTGAAATGCATGCTCAATTGGGTTAAGATCTGGTGATTGACTTGGCCATTGAAGAATGTTCCACTTTTTTGCACTCATGAACTCCTGTGTAGCTTTGGCTGTATGCTTGGGGTTATTATCCATCTGTACTATGAAGCGCCGTCCAATCAAGTTTGCAGCATTTGGCTGAATCTGGGCTGAAAGTATATCCCGGTACACTTCAGAATTCATCCGGCTACTCTTGTCTGCTGTTATGTCATCAATAAACACAAGTGACCCAGTGCCATTGAAAGCCATGCATGGCCATGCCATCACGTTGCCTCCACCATGTTTTACAGAGGATGTGGTGTGCCTTGGATCATGTGCCGTTCTCTTTCTTCTCCAAACTTTTGGCTTCCCATCATTCTGGTACAGGTTGATCTTTGTCTCATCTGTCCATAGAATACTTTTCCAGAACTGAGCTGGCTTCTGGAGGTGTTTTTCAGCAAATTTAACTCTGGCCTGTCTATTTTTGGAATTGATGAATGGTTTGCATCTAGATGTGAACCCTTTGTATTTACTTTCATGGAGTCTTCTCTTTACTGTTGACTTAGAGACAGATACACCTACTTCACTGAGAGTGTTCTGGACTTCAGTTGATGTTGTGAACGGGTTCTTCTTCACCAAAGAAAGTATGCGGCGATCATCCACCACTGTTGTCTTCCGTGGGCTCCCAGGTCTTTTTGGATTGATGAGTTCACCAGTGCTTTCTTTCTTTCTCAGGATGTACCAAATTGTAGATTTTGCCACTTCTAATGTTGTAGCAATTTCTTGGATGTTTTTTTTTCTGTTCCTGCAGCTTAAGGATGGCTTGTTTCACCTGCATGGAGAGCTCCTGTGACCACATGTTTCCTTCACAGCAAAACCTTCCAAATGCAAACACCACACCTCAAATCAACTCCGGCCCTTTCATCTGCTTAATTGAGAATGATATAACAAAGGGATTGCCCACACCTGTCCATGAAATAGCCTTGGAGTCATTTGTCCAATTACTTTTGGTCC
>JARQOD010000004.1:407938207-407963696 GCA_033576555.1 Oophaga sylvatica
AATCTCTGTTCTAGGCTATAAAGTGAGCATAAATCACTCCGCGACACACTCTGCACAAGAGATGAGCGAACCTTTCAATGTTTGGCTCCGTTCTGTTCGATTTGTTGAACGTTTGGGCATTCGATTAATATGTTCACTGAACAGTTCAACGAACGTACCAGAACCACATTAAACTCAATGTGAGGCCAAACTAAACTTATACACAACTGTTGTGAATGGACTTGAAATGAGTTCTGAGCAGAGGCTCCCTCTGGTGGTTACAAGCGGTACTGGACTGTCCAGTGAAGATTGTGAGGATTGGGAATCAGGTGTTACTGACTGGTCTTATTTAAGGGAGTCGCCTTCCCATCAGGGTTGCCGGTGATCAATTGTTCTGGTCTCAATCCTTGATTCCTGTTTCCCTTGTAGCCTGCTGTGTCGTGTCTGCATCTCCTGCTAACAGATAAGACATTTTCTTCTTTTTGTTTTTGTGCTTGATTTTTGCATTTTGTCCTGCACTTCTGTGGGGGCCTTCAGGGTCCCCTCCGGGGCTTTTGCCCTCTCAGTTTAGTTCAGCCACTGATGTTTTGTACATTTGCTTTTTCCACTTTTTTTTAGTGGCTGCTGTTTTGATTTTGTTACACCAGAGAACTAATTTAGGTGGTAGAGATCGTGTGATCTCAGGTGTTTTTGAAATTAGTAGAGTTGGTGCTTTTCAGGGTTTTTTGGGATTGCAGTAAGTGCCCTTCCTATCCTTTTCTATTTAGATAGTTTGGGCCCCAACGTTTGCTCTTACTATTTTCTGTCTGTGTCAGTATTTCTTCTTGTCTAACCGCCATTACATGTTTGGGGGCTTTCTATGTTCTTTGGGGATCTGCTCCGGGGCAGATAGCTTTCCTCTTTCTATCTTTAGGTATAGTTAGTTTCTCAGGCTGTGACGAGGCGTCTAGGACCAACGTAGGAACGCTCCACGGCTGCCTCTAGTTGTGGTGGTTAGTCAGGGTACTGCAATCTCATAGATTCCAACTGCTCTGGTGTATTGCCTTTTTACCTGCACTCCTCAGTTACCAAATCATAACAGTATCACCGGCCATAACTGAAAATTATATGGGACTCACAGAAGGGAAAAATATTGTGAAAGAAAAAAAAAAAAAAGGTTGTCAGAGATATTTTTCTGTTTGTTGCATTTTTTTTTTCCCTCTGTATCTCTGGGTGCTGGGGAGGATTTTTTCTCTCAATGGAGTTTGCACAGTTGTCTGGCCGTGTGGATCAGCTTGCCACTGAGGTTCAGAGTATTGCTACCTATCTTGCTAGGTTGCCTGTTGTGGAACCTAGGATTCCCATACCAGATTTGTTTTTGGGGGATCGAGCCAAGTTTCTGAATTTCAAAAATAATTGTAAATTGTTTTTTGCCTTAAAATCTAAGTCCTCAGGGAACGCAGCACAGCAGGTTCAAATTGTCATCTCTCTCCTGCGCGGCGATCCTCAGGATTGGGCTTTTTCCCTGACACCTGGGGATCCTGTTTTGAATGATGTTAATGCATTTTTTCAGGCCTTGGGGTTATTGTACGATGAGCCTAATGTCACTGATCAAGCTGAAAAAGCCTTGTTGGCATTAAATCAGGGGCTTGATGACGCTGAGTTATACTGTCAGAGATTCCGCAGGTGGGCAGTCCTGACCAAATGGAATGACGACGCTTGGCAGCCCTTTTTCGGAAGGGTCTGTCAGATAATGTAAAGGATGTTATGGTGGGATTCCCTGTCCCCTCTGGTCTCAATGATTCTATGTCATTAGCGATTCAAATTGACAGACGTTTGCGTGAGCGGAGAAGTATGCGTGGAATAGTGTTGCCTTGTGAACCTGCTTCTGAACCCATGCAGTGTGATAGAGTGGTTTCTGGGGCACAGCGTCATGAGTTTCGAAAGTGCAATGGGTTATGTTTCTACTGTGGTGATGCCTCTCATGCTATTTCAGTCTGCCCTAAGCGGGGAAGACGTTTTGCACGCTCAGTTGTCTTGGGTAGTGTTCAGACTAAGTTTTTATTAACTGTTACTCTGATATGCTCTCTGTCCTCATTTTCTGCTCAGGCTTTCGTTGATTCGGGAGCAGCTATTAACCTGATGGATTTTGATTTTGCTAAACTTTGCGGGTTTCCCTTGATACCCCTACAGAAGTCTATTCCCCTACTGGGAATCGATTCTACCCCTTTGGCTGAGAATAAACCTCAGTTCTCTACTCAGGTGATAATGAGGGTTGAACCTGATCATCAGGAGAGCTGCAAATTTTTGGTTCTGTATAATCTGCATGGCATTATCGTGCTGGGTTTCCCTTGGTTACAGTCTCATAATCCTGTTTTGGATTGGAAATCTGTGTCTGTAACCAGTTGGGGCTGCCAATGTGTTAATACCAACACTCCTGTTTTTTCTGCCTCCCCCCAGGCTCAGGATGTTCCTGACTTTTTGATTGATTTTTCTGATGTGTTTAGCGAAAGTAAATCTGCATCCTTGCCTCCCCATAGGAGCTATGACTGCGCTATTGAATTAGTGCCTGGTAGTAAATTCCCTAAAGGTCGCCTTTTTAACTTGTCTGTACCTGAACATGACGCTATGCGGTTTTATATCAAGGAGTCATTGGAGAAGGGTCATATCAGACCATCCTCTTAACCCTTAGGTGCCGGTTTTTTCTTTGTGGCCAAAAAGGATGGTTCATTAAGGCCGTGTATTGATTATCGTCTTTTGAACAATATTACTGTGAAATATCAATATCCGTTACCCTTGATTTCTGACCTGTTTTCCAGGGTGAAAAACGCTACTTGGTTTACCAAGCTTGACCTCAGAGGGGCATATAACCTTATTCGCATTAAGCACGGGGATGAATGGAAGACGGCATTTAACACCCCTGAGGGGCATTTTGAGTACCTTGTGATGCCCTTTGGGCTCACTAATGCTCCTTCTGTCTTCCAGTCCTTCATGAATGACATTTTCAGGGATTTTGTGGATAAATTTCTGATTGTTTATTTGGATGATATCTTGATTTTTTCTAATGACTGGGACTCTCATGTGAAACATGTTCGAACTGTATTCCAGATTTTGAGAGAGAATGCTTTGTATGTGAAGGGATCAAAGTGTCTTTTTGGCGTACAGAGGATCTCATTTTTGGGATTCATTTTGTCCCCATCTGTTATTGAAATGGACCCGGTCAAGGTTCAGGCCATCTGTGATTGGGTCCAACCTACTTCATTAAAGGCTCTTCAGAGATTTTTGGGTTTTGCCAATTTTTATCGTAAATTTATTGGTAATTTCTCGGTTATTGTTAAACCATTAACTGATTTGACCAAAAAGGGTTCTGATGTGGTGAATTGGCCTCCTGAGGCAGTCTCTGCATTTCAGGAACTTAAGCAGAGATTCACTTCTGCTCCTGTTCTACGGCAGCCTGATGTTTCTCTGCCATTTCAGGTGGAGGTTGATGCCTCTGAAATTGGGGCAGGTGCCGTTTTGTCCCAAAGAGATCCAGAGACCTCTAAAAGTAACCCTTGTGCCTTTTTCTCTCGAAAATTTTCTCCTACTGAACGTAATTATGACGTGGGTAATCGGGAGTTATTGGCCATGAAGTGGGCTTTTGAAGAGTGGAGACATTGGCTGGAGGGAGCCAAACATCAGGTGGTGGTCCTTACGGACCATAAGAATCTGGTTTATCTGGAATCTGCCAAGCGACTTAATCCTCAACAGGCCAGGTGGGCCTTGTTTTTCACACGTTTTAATTTTGTGGTTTCCTTTCTTCCTGGCACTAAGAATGTTAAGGCGGATGCCCTCTCGAGGAGTTTCCTTGCGGACTATCCTGAGTTATCTGATCCTTCTGTTATTTTGAAAGAAGGTGTAGTTCTTTCCGCCATCTCGCCCAATTTGAGACTGGCTCTGGAGGGGTGTCAGGAGGATAGGCCCGAGCGCTGTCCTGTTGGGAAATTCTTTGTCTCGGACCAGTGGAAAAAGAGTGTGATGTCTGAGATTCATTGTTCCGCGTTGGCCGGTCATCCCGGAATTTTTGGTACTAGAGACTTGGTTAGTCGGTCCTTTTGGTGGCCTACCTTGTCTCGTGATGTCAGGGAATTTGTGCAGTCCTGCGGGACTTGCTCTCGCTCCAAGCCTTGCTCTCGCTCTAGTGGTTTGTTGATGCCATTGCCTGTGCCCAAGAGACCATGGACCCATATCTGTATGGATTTAATTTCCGACCTCCCTGTTTCTCAGAGAATGACCGTCATCTGGGTGATTTGTGATAGGTTTTCCAAGATGATACATCTTGTGCCATTACCTAAGTTGCCTTCCTCCTCTGAATTGGTGCCTTTGTTTCTTCAGCACGTGGTTCGTTTACACGGCATTCCTGAGAACATTGTGTCTGACAGAGGAGTCCAGTTTGTTTCCAGAGTTTGGAGGACCTTTTGTTCTAAGCTTGGTGTTCAGTTGTCTTTCTCCTCGGCGTTTCATCCTCAGACCAATGGTCAAACTGAGAGAACAAACCAGACATTGGAGACTTATCTAAGATGCTTTGTGTCTGCTGATCAGGATGACTGGGTCTCTTTTTTGCCTTTGGCTGAGTTTGCTCTTAATAATAGGGCTAGCTCTGCCACTTTGATGTCTCCATTTTTCTGTAATTCTGGGTTTCACCCTCGATTTTCTTCAGGACAGACGGAGGCTTCTGCCTGTCCAGGTGTTGACTCTGTTGTGGAGCGTATGCAACAGATTTGGGACCAGGTGGTGGAGAGGTTGTCCCTCTCTCAGGAGAGGGCCCAGCGGTTTGCTAACCGGCATAGGACTGATGGTCCTCGGTTTAAAGTGGGGGACTTGGTCTGGTTGTCCTCAAAGAATATTCCTATGAGAGTAGCATCTCCTAAATTTAAGCCTAGGTTCATTGGACCTTATAAGATCATGGAGATTATTAATCCTGTTTCTTTTCGTTTGCTTCTTCCAGGGACATTTAAGATCCATAACGTGTTCCACAAGTCCTTGTTGAAGAGGTTTGTTGAGCCAGTGGTTCCTGCTGCTGTGCCTCCTGACCCTGTTTTGGTTGAGGGCAATCTGGAGTATGTGGTTGAGAAAATATTGGATTCTCGTTTTTCTAGACGGAAACTCCAGTATTTGGTTAAATGGAGAGGTTATGGTCAGGAAGACAATTCTTGGGTGTTTGCTTCGGACATCCATGCTAGGAGACTTATCCGTGCGTATCATAGAACTCATCCTGACCGACCTGGTTGCTCAAATGAGGGTTCGGTGACCCCTCCTCAAGGGGGGGGTACTGTTGTGAATGGGTTTGAGATGAGTTCTGAGCAGAGGCTCCCTCTGGTGGTTACAAGCGGTGCTAGTGAAGATTGTGAGGACTGGGAATCAGGTGTTACTGACTGGTCTTATATAAGGGAGTCATTTTCCCATCAGGGTTGCCGGTGATCAATTGTTCTGGTCTGAATCCTTCATTCCAGTTTCCCTGAAGCAGCAGATGGGGTTGATGGAATGGCCTGTGGTTGGGGAGTCCCGCTAGTCCGCATTTTAGCGCAGTGAGTTTCCCAGACTAAGGCCGGTTTCACACTTCCTGATATTTCCGGTACCGGAAAAATCGGTTCCGGAGATGTCCGTGTGTCCGTATATATACTCCGTGTGTACGTGTACAATGTCCGTGTGTCATCCGTGTGGACACGTACCGGAGATAAAATTTTTAAGCCTGCAATTAAAGGGTTGGGCATGTAATTAAAGGTTTATATGAGGGAATGGTGCACTAATGGCCAAATTATCATTTTCAGGTGTAATAAATACACTCATCTGGCCCATTTCTACTTATGAGTATGGTTTATTTGGGGTTGTGTGTTTTTTTTTTTTTTTTTCAAAAAGACATTTTCTTTCAACCATTGTATTTTTGAACTGACTAATGTCCTTACAAATAATAAACATGTGTATTTCTGATTAATATTACCGTATATACTCGAGTATAAGCCGAGGCCCCTAATTTTGCCACGGAAAACTGGGTAAGCTTATTGACTTGAGTATAAGCCGGGTGTATAAACCGCCGTCCTGCTGTGCTCCCCCACCGTCCTGCTCCGTGCTCCCCCATCCAGCTCTGTGCTCCCCATTCTCCTCTGTGCTCCCCCCTCCAGCTCCCCCTCCACTGTGCTCCCCCCTTCCTGCTCCGTCCTCTGTGCTCCCCCCTCCTGCTCCGTCCTCCTCTGTGCTTCCCCCTCCTGTGCCCCCCCGTCCTGCTCCGTGCTCCTCTGTGCTTTCAATCCTTCCCCTCGTCCTGCTCCATGCTCTCCATCCTCCCCCCATACTGCTCAGTGCTCCTCTGTGCTTTCCATCCTCCCCCTCTTCCTGCTCCGTGCTCTCCATCCCCCCCGTCCTGCTCCGTGCTCCTCTGTGCTTTCCATCCTCCCCTTCGTCCTGCTCCGTGCTCTCCATCCTCCCCCCATCCTGCTCAGTGCTCATCTGTGCTTTCCATCCTCCCCTCTTCCTGCTCCATGCTCTCCATCCCCCCCCGTCCTACTCCGTCCTACTCCGTGCTCCTTGTCCTCCTCCATGCTCCCCCCATCCTCCTCCATACTCACCCTCCCCGTGCCATCGCTGAACGTCCTGGCAATCCTGCGTTGTACCCAGCTTCCTGCAGCTCTCCTGTGCTGAGCGGTGACGTAATACCGCTCATTAAGGCCATGAATATGGACGCCACGCCTATGGGAATGGCGTCTCGTCCATATTCATGGCCTTAATGAGCGGTATTACGTCACCGCTCAGCACTGGAGAGCGGCAGGAAGCCTAGTACAACGGAGGATTGCCGGGACGTTCATCGATGGCACGGGGAGGGTGAGTATGATGTCCCAGCCACCGGCTCCTGCCGCAGCACCCCCTCCCCCTGCTGGTTTCTACACAATGACTCGGGTATAAGCCGAGGGGGCATTTTCAGCATAAAAAAAGGTGCTGAAAATCTCCGCTTATACACGAGTATATACGGTATGTTAAATTTGTATGAAAATAATGTATAAATATTTTTCCCTCAATAAATTGTGTTTTCAGTGTGTTACAATTTTTTGAAAGAACCATTCACCTATGTTGAAACACCTATGTTCTCCCATTTTACAAGATTACTTTGTGTTGTGTAATTGATATTGTGCATTTCATCAGTTGCTGCTACCTAGCCTAAAACTATTTTGTAATGGTGAACCAAATAAACACAACAGGGACAACCTTTTTGTATTTGCCAAAACAATTTTTACTACTACCCAGGCAAACAAATAGAACGTTTTTACCATCAATAATGTGCAATCAGAACATTGGTACATGTCTGAGATTTAGCAACAAATGTAGAGAAAATAGTAAAATATTACAGATTGAGAAAATCATCCTCAGTAGACACTGATTCTTGTGTACTGTTTTCTGGAATTACACCTTCTATGATGGCGGATTGTGTGGGCATTTTGGATTGTGTTATTTGTGGCTGCAGTGGTGGATTATTGATGGAGGTTCCAACAAGCATTTGTCGGTATCCTGAGGTAGTAGTGTGGTAGTAGTGTGGTAGCTTTGGCTTTCTAACGAGGGGCCATAAAAAGGTTGTTGTGGGTGAAGTGGTTGCTGTTGGTAGTTTGCACTGACGGGGTATTGTACAACCTGACCAACAGGTTGCATTTGCCTTTGTGGCTGTGATATGTAACCTTGATATGTTTGGCCAGTTGTTTGTTGTGTTGTTGGCAGAGGGGTGGGATGCCCAAATCTACGTAGGGCAGGTGTAGTTTGCTTTTGTGGCAGAATGTACTGTTGTGGCATTTGAAAGGTGTGAGCAACTTCTCGCAGTGGCCTATGTTGTATCTGTTGGCTGGATGCAGGTGGTGGGTCATGGATATAATATGGTGTGGCCATTTGTGGGTATGGTTGTCTGCTTGCTGGTTGTTCCGCCCATAACAGGTTGCAGGAACGTGTTGCTACTGGTGTGTAGATGCTGTAGTTGTGAAAGGGGTCTGATTTTGGTCAGTACGCCACTGTTCTATGGTTGCAAGCACGTGGTTGGGCTCATTCTGTCCCTGGCTTGTAGACGGAGGGACAGCATAGCTGCCCTGACACGTTCTTGACGTTCTGTGGCAACTTTTGCCAGACAGGGAGAGAGAGAGACAAAACCGATCAACATCTGTTTCTGGTGTCATTGAGTTCAAGATATGCAGGACTCTTGCATCAATTCCTTCAGTAGGTGCTATGTACCGAGGTGGAATGGTTATTGATGCTTGTGATGCCTGGGGCGCTTGATGCATGTGAAAGTTCTTCTGTACCTATTTGGCTGCTTTCATTAGCACCCTCACTGGTTCTGTCACCAGCATCAGATGGCTGTTGTGGCTGTGTTGTTTGACTGGCCTGAGCTGTTTGATCCATCTCTGATGCAGACGTACAAGTTGCAGAGGCTGCCGCTGTTGGTGAATCATCAGAATCGTCCAAGTTGTCCTCAGTCCTATGTTCAAAAATGGACATTGTCACAAAAACATGTATTGAATATTCTCCGTAAAAGTGTAAACAATAAACAAATTTAAATAGCAATAGGGGATGTGAGTTGAGACCCTTCTTTTTTTTTTGGTATACCTTGGGATATTTATTTTAAAAAGTTAATTGACATTTCAGTGGGTTGCTGTAGTATTCTTATTGAATGTTAATGTTAACCCAAACCCAAATATGCGTCTGACAAGGCATTTTACATGTGCATGTACAATGATGCTGCCTTCAGTATTTACAGTGCCAACTACATAGGTACCAACTAACTACTACCAACTAACTACTTGGTGTGGGGTAAGCTACCATAAACCTTGAGGTGGTTGAAGCAGTACACTTACTGGTTGAGTTCCATGACTGGGCGTAGGAATTCTAAATGGCGGAAATATACATGTTGCCTCTTTCTACCGACACCAGATGTAGAGGGAAGGGGGTTATATTCCCGCCTGTACTGGTCCTTTGCTGAGCGCCAGCGTCGTTTCAACAAAGCCACTGTTGACAAAGTAAAAAAACAACAGTCCTGATATGGCAAATTAAAACTCTGACATATAGGCAATTACAATGATTACAAACATAATATGCCTTTAAGGCTCACATGCTCAGAATGTTCACAAAACTACACAGCGACAAGGGCATAACTATACATCTCATTCTTGACAGTTAGATACCTCCTGCCATGCCTAAAGTTTAAAACTACACCATAAAGTACACACTACTATGGTTATTAGCAGATCAAGCAAATAAAAAAAATAGATGTGTGTATAGTAGTAAGTATACACATCTTTTACAATGCCAGATACCTGTAAGGCCAGTATTGGTGGAAATACTTGGTGGGGTTTTTGTATAAACCCAAGTAATGCTCAAATAAACAAGTTAAGAGGAAAAAAATGGGGGCTCCTATAAAAGTTGTGCATGAACAAGGGGACACTATTCTTTGTGGGCTGGAAGAAGCATGGTAGTCCAGACAAGGCAGTCATGTGTAATAACATTGGGAAATGAAAATGCTTAATAGTTTTTTGTAGGTAGATTGAAATATGAAGGCAATATACATCCTGAACGTTATGTTTGACATTTAACAAGCACATTTAGAAGCCTAGTTACTATTATGCTGATAATGGCTTACAAATTACATGCTATTTTTATGGGGTAATATCTGATTCACTAACACATCAGCATTGTTAGCACTATTTAAAATATGAATTATGTAAGTACAGTTTGTTATTACATACGAACACATCCATGGGTGCACTCACCATACTTCGCTTGCTTGGGGAATATGTTGACCAACCACTTTGTGAAAACAATGCTTGGGCTACTGCAAGCCATCCACGCTCTATAATCAGCTGGTCGTGGTATCCCTACACACGAGTGTCCCAAAGTTCTGGGTGTTCTTTCACAAGAGATATTAGGTGCTCAGTATCAACACGAGGTGCCATTAAATAATCAAAATCCAGGAGAATAAGTCCACACATGTCCCTCCACTCACAAGCAGTTCACCTCAGCAAAGAAAAGGCCAGACAGACTGAACTTTTTGTTTTCGTCTCTAAATCAGGACACCTGTCTCTAATAATGATACAATGTTTTTAAAAACGCACACGGATGCTCATGCGTGTGTCCGTGTGCTGTCCGTATTGCGATACGTGCTGCCGGAAAAAAATGGACATGTCTACGTGTTTGGCACACCGACACACGGTACGTGTGAAAACACGCACATGTGCAGAGACACAGATTATAATGTGTCTACGTGTGTACGTGCCTCCGGACATATAAAACCTGTCAAATAAGTACCGTAAATGCGGACGTGTGAAACCGGCCTAAGGCATTTTGTTCGCTCATGTGCTGGTTCATGCATGTTCTTGTCAAATTATTGCAATTTTTCCCTTTACTTAGGTTTTTTTTTTTTTTTTGCAAATTTGACAAAAAACGTGTGTTGGGTCTTCCTTTGCGGTCTCAAAAAAAAGCCCAGACTAGGTAACACTTGTGTAACAACCCTGCCGGCATCACTGCATGGCCTCCAATCCCCCAACAGCCTTACACATCAACTTACTCACTACTCCGGGCCATGCTGTGAACTCTGTTTTCTGCCGGCTCCATGCTGTGTGCCTCATGTCTCCTGTCTGTTCTGTGCATGCTTCCTGGATGTGTGCATAGGGGGCGGCATTTCCTGGTTTTTATTGAGTCAGTGTGCACCTTCCTAAGGTGTCCCCAGCCAATTATCAAGAAGCCTCTGATACTTAAGACAGCCCCACCTGTTGTGAATGTGTTAGAAATGAATTCTGAGCAGAAGTTCCCTCTGGTGGTTACAAAGAGTACTGAACCATTCAATGAGGATTGGCAATCAGGAGTTACAGACTGGTCTTATATAAGGGAGGTTCCCTCCCATCATGGTTGCCGGTGATCAATTGTTCTTGTCTCAACTGTGGTTCCTGGTTCACTTGGAAGCTTGCTGAGTCTTGCCTGCATCTTCTGCTATCAGATAAGATATTTTCTGCCTTTATTTTTGTGCTTGCTTTTTGCATTGTTCCCTGCACTTCTGTGGAGGTCAGCCAGGTCCCCTCCGGGGGCTTGTGCTCCTCTCAGTTTATCTGAGCCACTGTTATTTGTACATTTGCCTTTTCTAGTTTTTTCAGTGGCTGTGGCTTAGTTTTGTGACACCAGAGAACTAATTTAGGTGGTAGAGGTCGTGTGATCTCAGGTGTTTTGCAATTAGTAGAGTTGGTATTTTTTAGTGTTTTTTGGATTGCAGTAAGTGTCCTTCCTATCCTTTTCTGTCCAGGTAGATTGGGCCCCAACGTTTGCTCATACTATTTTCTGTCTGTGTCTGTATTTCCTCTTGTCTAACCGCCATTACATGTTTGGGGGCTTCCTATGTTCTTTGGGGATCTGCTCCGGGGCAGATAGCTTTCCTCTTTCTATCTTTAGGTGTAGTTAACCTCTCAGGCTGTGACGAGGCGTCTAGGACCAACTTAGGAACGCTCCACGGCTGCCTTTAGTTGTGGTGGTTAGTCAGGGTACTGCAATCCAGTAGATTCCAACCTCTCTGGTGTATTGCCTTTTTTGCCGGCTCTCCTCAGCTACCATATCATAACAGTATCACCGGCCAAACTGAAAATTATATGGTACTCAACGGAAGGGAAAAATAGTAAAAGGAAAAAGAAAAAAGGAAGTTGTCAGAAATTTTTATTTTTTTTTCTCTGTTTGTTGCATTTTTTCCCTCTTTTTCTCTGGGTGCTGAGGAGGATTTTTTTTTCTCTCAATGGAGTTTGCACAGTTGTCTGGCCGTGTGGATCAGCTTGCCACTGAAGTTCGGAGTATTGCTACCTATCTTGCTAAGTTGCCGGTTGTGGAACCTAGGATCCTCATGCCAGATTTATTTTTGGGGGATCGAGCTAAATTTCTGAATTTCAAAAATAACTAAGTTGTTTTTTGCCTTAAAACCTAAATCCTCAGGGAACGCAGCACAGCAGGTTCAAATTGTCATCACTCTCCTGCGCGGCGATCCTCAGGATTGGGCTTTTTCCCTGACACCTGGGGACCCTGTTTTGAGTAATGTTGATGCATTTTTTCTGGCTCTGGGGTTATTGTACGATGAACCTAATGTCACTGATCAAGCTGAAAAAACCTTGTTGGCATTAGATCAGGGGCTTGAGGATGCTGAGTTGTACTGTCAGAGGTTCCGAAAGTGGGCAGTCCTGACCAAATGGAATGATGATGCTTTGGCAGCCCTTTTTCGGAAGGGGCTGTCAGAGAATGTAAAGGAAATTATGGTGGGTTTCCCTGCTCCCTCTGGTCTCCATGATTCTATGTCATTAGCGATTCAAATTGACAGACGTTTGCGTGAGCGTATAGGTATGCGTGGAATAGTGTTGCCTTGTGAACCAGCTTCTGAGTCCATGCAGTGTGATAGTGACTTCTGGGGCACAGCGTCATGAGTTTCGAAAACGCAATGGGTTATGTTTCTACTGTGGTGACGCCTCTCATGCTATTTCAGTCTGCCCTAAGCGGGGAAGACGTTTTGCACGCTCAGTTGTCTTGGGTAGTGTTCAGACTAAATTTCTGTTGACTGTTACCCTGATTTGCTCCCTGTCCACATTTTCTGCTCAGGCTTTTGTTGATTCGGGAGCAGCTATTAACCTGATGGATTTTGATTTTGCTAAACGTTGTGGGTTTCCCTTGATACCCCTACGAAAGTCTATTCCCCTACTGGGGATTGATTCTACCCCTTTGGCTGAGAATAAACCCCAGTTCTCTACTCAGGTGATAATGAGGGTTGAACCTGATCATCAGGAGAGTTGCAAATTTTTGGTGCTGTATAATCTGCATGACATTATTGTACTGGGTTTCCCTTGGTTACAGTCTCATAATCCTGTTTTGGATTGGAAATCTGTGTCTGTGACCAGTTGGGGCTGCCAATGTGTTAATGCCAACACTCCTGTTTTTTCTGCCTCTCCCCAGTCTCAGGATGTTCCTGACTTTTTGACTGATTTTTCTGATGTGTTTAGCGAAAGTAAATCTGCATCCTTGCCCCCCCATAGGAGCTATGACTGTGCTATTGAATTAGTGCCTGGTAGTAAATTCCCTAAAGGTCGCCTTTTTAACTTGTCTGTACCTGAACATGACGCTATGCGGTCTTATATCAAGGAGCAGGGTGGATTTGATTTAAATCAAACTGATTTAAATCACGATTTAAATCATGATTTAAATCACTAGTCAGTAAGGCTTGATTTAAATCAGTGATTTAAATCAAAGTTTCTACCAGACCGGTATATCTAATTTCATCATGTGCGATACGCCCCAGACCGGTGTATCTAATTTCATCATGCGTGATATGCCCCAGACCGGTGTATCTAATCCCATAATGCGATACACTACACTCAGCACTGTATCTAGATACATGCAGTGTGTCATGTGCTGTGAATAATCCCAGTGTGTGATACTCTCCACGTATCTGTGCTCAGTTTATAATACAGCGAGCAGCATGGACTAACAGAATAGATGCTGCCGGTCGTCCTCAGTGACAGCCTACTTGTCAGTATCACTGGCAGTCCCCAACAAAATGGCTCCGCAATGGCTCCGCTCTGTGAGCCTAAACTACATCCTCTGTTATTACAAACACCTAGTAACGAGGAGAGAAGTCACACGTGATCAGACCCCGCCTGCATTTACTACTGTCGCAATACGAGCTAGCAGTTTATATTTCAGCAGCTGCTCTGCCTAGTGTTTAAAAGTGGAAATACCAAACATTTTACAATTATTTTTCAGATTTTATTTCTCGGCCTGCTGCCATTATAAGGAAAGAATGTAATAAACCTCAGATCGTACACACAAACAGATCCAGACTTGTTTGTCTGTGGCTATGCTGCAGTATTGTGCTCAAAGTTTCATTTTCATTTTCTTGTCTGCTTGCCCTTCCTCCTCCTCACACTTAGATTCACATTCTTCTTGTGTTGTGCAGATCTATTCCACTCCAAACAATCAGAAACATATTGTCTAACTTCTTGGACTTGGCACTGAAGGGGTTGATTCTGTATTCATAGGTTTGTAGAACAATAGGATTAAGGTCTTTTTCTCAACTCTGTTCATGTTGTAAGAGGCTGGGACCTCTGCGGAGTCAAATTCAGTTTTGAGAACTGTGTAAGTAAAGCGAGCGTCTGTGATAATATAGGAGAGAAACTGCCCCTAATCCTACAGAAACCACTGGAAGAGCATGGCATTGTGAATGTTACACATATACAGCCTTTATTCTACTGAGTTAAACAACTCAGCTTTATCTCATGATGGAAGAACCTTTGGATGGTAAAATATTTTCCTCAAAAAGCAGTTTATTGAAAAAAATCCGATTTAAATCAAAAAAATCCGATTTAAATCAAAAAAATCCGATTTTTTTGATTTTTTAAAAAAAATCATTGATTTTTATCCACCCTGTCAAGGAGTCATTGGAGAAGGGTCATATCAGACCATCCTCTTCACCCTTGGGTGCCGGTTTTTTCTTTGTGGCCAAAAAGGATGGTTCATTAAGGCCGTGTATTGATTATCGTCTCTTGAACAATATCACTGTGAAATATCAATATCCGTTACCCCTGATTTCTGACCTGTTTTCCAGGGTGAAAAGTGCTACTTGGTTTACCAAGCTTGACCTCAGGGGGGCGTATAACCTTATTCGCATTAAGCACGGGGATGAATAGAAGACGGCGTTTAATACCCCAGAGTGGCATTTTGAGTACCTAGTGATGCCCTTTGGGCTCACTAATGCTCCTTCTGTCTTCCAGTCCTTCATGAATGACATTTTCAGAGATTTTGTGGATAAATTTCTGATTGTTTGTTTATTTGGATGATATCTTGATTTTTTCCAATGACTGGGACTCTCATGTGAAACATGTTCGGACTGTGTTCCAGATTTTGAGAGAGAATGCTCTGTATGTGAAGGGATCAAAGTGTCTTTTTGGCGTACAGAGGATTTCATTTCTGGGATTCATTTTGTCTCCGTCTGTTATTGAAATGGACCCGGTCAAGGTTCAGGCCATCTGTGATTGGGTCCAACCTACTTCATTAAAGGCTCTTCAGAGATTCTTGGGTTTTGCCACTTTTTATTGTAAATTTATTGGTAATTTCTCTGTTATTGTTAAACCATTGACTGATTTGACCAAAAAGGGTTCTGATGGGGTGAATTGGCCTCCTGAGGCAGTCTCTGCGTTTCAGGAACTTAAGCAGAGATTCACTTCTGCTCCTGTTCTACGGCAGCCTGATGTTTCTCTACTGTTTCAGGTGGAGGTTGATGCCTCTGAAATTAGGGCAGGTGCCGTTTTGTCCCAAAGAGATCCAGAGACCTCTAAGAGTAACCCTTGTGCCTTTTTCTCTCGAAAATTTTCTCCAACTGAACGTAATTATGACGTGGGTAATCGGGAGTTATTGGCCATGAAGTGGGCTTTTGAAGAGTGGAGACATTGGCTGGAGGGAGCCAAACATCAGGTGGTGGTCCTCACGGACCATAAGAATCTGGTTTATCTGGAATCAGCCAAGCGACTTAATCCTAGACAGGCCAGGTGGGCCTTGTTTTTCACACGTTTTAATTTTGTGGTTTCCTTTCTTCCTGGCACTAAGAATGTTAAGGCGGATGCCCTCTCGAGGAGTTTCCTTGCGGACTCTCCTGAGTTATCTGATCCTGCTGTTATTTTGAAAGAGGGTGTAGTTCTTTCCGCCATCTTGCCCAATTTGAGACTGGCTCTGGAAGGGTGTCAGGAGGATAAACCCGAGCGCTGCCCTATTGGGAAATTGTTTGTCCCAGACCGGTGGAAAAAGAGTGTGATGTCTGAGATTCATTGTTCCGCGTTGGCCGGTCATCCCGGAATTTTTGGTACCAGTTACTTGGTTAGTCGGTCCTTTTGGTGGCCTACTTTGTCTCGTGACGTCAGGGAATTTGTGCAGTCCTGCGGGACTTGCTCTCGCTCCAAGCCTTGCTCTCGCTCTAGTGGTTTGTTGATGCCATTCAGGGTGGATTTGATTTAAATCAAACTGATTTAAATCACGATTTAAATCACGATTTAAATCACTAGTCAGTAAGGCTTGATTTAATTCAGTGATTTAAATCAAAGTTTCTACCTAAACTAGTTCTTGCTACTTTAACATGCAAGTAGATGAAGATTTTTAGAATCACTTTTTATATTACTTTTTTCTCCCCAGTTTAATAGGTTAATCATTCATATTTGGACACCACTGTTCTGTTGTACTTAGGAAGGAGAAAAATAATCCTGACCTTAATAACAATTTAAATAGATTTATTCAACTGAAACAATAACAACATTACAGCATAAGTTATTTGCTTAAACAAACATCCATGTTTGTTAACTAATTTGGCTAAACAAAATATATATATATTTTAAGAAACTTAGACTGTCAGCCCAGCCGACACATGAAAAACTTAAATACTACTGTCCCTGCTGTCCTCTGTAGCTCACTCGTCGTCATCTTCATCATCATCTTCTTCTTTGTTCCTATTCATAATCTGGAAAAGAAAAACAAGCTTTCCTGCTTTATTGGGTCCCAACCGATTTCTCAATTTAGAATGAATGAGTCCAAAGGAAGAGAATATTCTTTCAACGCCTGCAGAAGAAGCTACTGCTGTTAAAAGTGAAATCCAAGCGCTTAAGTGACTTCCACCAGTTTACTGGTTGACATTCCTTAAAATATCTTCAGCAAACATATATTTCTTGAATGGTTCCCCCTTAGCTCTGAAGTTTATTATAGTTGGCATTAAAGATGGATGATTGCTGGATACCCATGTCATAGCTAACTCCTCTTCCTCAGCACTTAGGTTTTGACCCTGATATTGGATATTGACAATATTTGCCAAAAAATGAGCTGGAGTCAGTGCTTGTCTCATTCGTTTGTTTACTGCTTGTAATTTAATTCTGTCCATGTGTAGTTCTGTTTTTAAGTGTTCACTCAGTTCCTTCCAAATTTCAACAGCATCCGCAATAAAACAGCTATTTTTCTGTATTTTGTTTAAAGCTTGAGAGATGGGTTTCAGGAAGCTCAGCATATGTTCAACATTTCTCTTAAGCCCAATGTTGAGGATTTTGGCCGTGACAGTGCCATCTATTTTATCTCAATGATTTTCTTCACAAAGTGTCATCAGAATAGGCCAGTTTTTGATATACTGCTCAAGACAGTCCACCACAGAGTTCCATCTAACATCTTGTGGGAGCGTTAGCTTGGTTCCACTCATCCTTTTCAGAGCTGCTGCAGCAAAATGATTATTACGGAAGTATTTAGCAATTTCAACAACATTAGCCTTTATTTCTGGAACACTTAAGTCTTTGGCTAAGAGGTGCAGCAAATGAGCACTGCAACCATATGTTATTAGCTTTGTATTCCCTCCCTGCTCTTCTAAATTTCTTCTCATCTTGGATACGTTTGCAGCATTGTCAGTGACCAAACTGCGTACTAGACATTTGAATTTTTGTTCACATGTTGTTATAGCTTTTACTGCCACTTCTTGTAAGTATTCTGCTGTGTGTGCATTTCCTGACATATCAGTTGTTTGTGCAAGGAAGACTTTACCTTCTTCTGTTGTTATACAAGCACATACAATAGGATCATTGTGGACATTACTCCACCCATCAATACTTAGGTTAACAATTTTACCCTCCAGAGCTGTTGCACATTGCTCCATTTCTCTGTCATACACTTGATCCAGCAGTTTCCCTGCAACATCAGCTCTGCTGGGTGGACTGTATCCTGGTCTCAGTGACTGAACCATATTAATGAAATGTGGGTTCTCAGTCAGACGGAAAGAAGAGTTTGTTGCATAAATAAACTGGGCAATTTTTTCATCAATCAACTCTTTTTCTAATCTGCTAGTTCTTATCACAAACCTATCTATGGTGGTTCCTGGAGGTAAAGGTTTTTTCTTCCTTTTGGGTGATGGTGATATGTGGCTGTGGGTGTCTGATGATGATGCTGCTGCTAATGAAGCACTATCCTGGATGGATAACTCTGAAACTGTAGAACAGGATGATGGTGATCTTGGAGGTGGATAGTTTCCAGAATCCATGAATTCCCCTAAACAAAAAAAAGTCAATGCTGTTATTTTATTGTTTATACAATTTCTGCTTATTGTACACAACACAGCACTGCCCCAAAAGGAATACTTGTTTTTCTTCGTAACTGTACCAAATGACAGTAACATGCAGTAATAATAAGAAATATAATTTTTCTCACACATGACAGTTCAGTCTTTAGAAATAGGATTCAATAAAAATGTTTACCAACCTGAAGATCCTGCCTGTTCAGAAGTGTTTCTTTGGTCATCTTCATCACCGCACCTCTCATGATGTTGCCTCATTCACGCCACCAGGCCTTGCATCTCTTTGTTGCATCGTTTGCATTTTGCACGCATGCCTGCCTTACCGATAGGCGAAGGAGCTTCATTAAAATATTCCCAAACTGGGTCTCTTTTACGGCCTGCTGCCATTATAAGGAAAGAATGTAATAAACCTCAGATCGTACACACAAACAGATCCAGACTTGTCTGTCTGTGGCTATGCTGCAGTATTGTGCTCAAAGTTTCACTTTCATTTTCTTGTCTGCTTGCCCTTCCTTCTCCTCACACTTAGATTCACGTTCTTCTTGTGTTGTGCAGATCTATTCCACTCCAAACAATCAGAAACATATTGTCTAACTTCTTGGACTTGGCATTGAAGGGGTTGATTCTGTATTCATATAGGTTTGTAGAACAATAGGATTAAGGTCTTTTTCTCAACTCTGTTCATGTTGTAACATTTTTGCCGTGAAGAAGAGGCTGGGACCTCTGCGGAGTCAAATTCAGTTTTGAGAACTGCGTAAGTAAAGCAAGCGTCTGTGATAATATAGGAGAGAAACTGCCCACTAATCCTACAGAAACCTCTGGAAGAGCATGGCATTGTGAATGTTACACATATACAGCCTTTATTCTACTGAGTTAAACAACTCAGCTTTATCTCATGATGGAAGAACCTTTGGATGGTAAAATATTTTCCTCAAAAAGCAGTTTATTGAAAAAAATCCGATTTAAATAAAAAAAAATCTGATTTAAATCAAAAAAATCGATTTTTTTGATTTTTTTTAAAAAAATCATTGATTTTTATCCACCCTGATGCCATTGCCTGTGCCCAAGAGACCATGGACCCATATCTCTATGGATTTCATTTCCGACCTCTCTGTTTCTCAGAGAATGACCGTTATCTGGGTGATTTGTGATAGGTTTTCCAAGATGATACCTCTTGTGCCATTACCTAAGTTGCCTTCCTCCTCCGAATTGGTGCCTTTGTTCCTTCAGCATGTGGTTCGGTTACACGGCATTCCTGAGAACATTGTGTCTGACAGAGGAGTCCAGTTTGTTTCCAGATTTTGGAGGACTTTTTGTTTCTAAACTTGGTGTTCAATTGTCTTTCTCCTCGGCTTTTCATCCTCAGACCAATGGACAAACTGAGAGAACAAACCAGACATTGGAGACTTATCTGAGATGCTTTGTGTCTGCTGATCAAGATGACTGGGTCTCTTTTTTGCCTTTGGCTGAGTTTGCTCTTAATATTAGGGCTAGCTCTGCCACTTTGATGTCTCCATTTTTTGTAATTTTGGGTTTCACCCTCGATTTTCTTCGGGACAGACGGAGGCTTCTGTCTGTCCAGGTGTTGACTCTGTTGTGGAGCGTATGCAGCAGATTTGGGACCAGGTAGTGGAGAGGTTGTCCCTCTCTCAGGAGAGGGCCCAGCGGTTTGCCAACCGGCATAGGACTGATGGTCCTCGGTTTGAAGTGGGGGACTTGGTCTGGTTGTCCTCAAGAAATATCCTTATGAGAGTTGCATCTCCTAAGTTTAAGCCTAGGTTCATTGGACCTTATAAGATCTTGGAGATTCTTAATCCTGTTTCCTTTCGTTTACTTCTTCCAGGGACATTTAAGATCCATAACGTGTTCCACAAGTCCTTATTGAAGAGGTTTGTCGAGCCAGTGGTTCCTATGGCTACGCCTCCTGACCCTGTTTTGGTTGAGGGCAATCTGGAGTATGTGGTTGAGAAAATATTGGATTCTCGTTTTTCTAGACGGAAACTCCAGTATTTGGTTAAGTGGAGAGGTTATGGTCAGGAGGACAATTCTTGGGTGTTTGCTTCGGACATCCATGCTAGGAGACTGATCCATGCGTATCACAGAGCTCATCCTGACCGACCTGTTTGCCCAAATGAGGGTTCGGTGACCCCTCCTCAAGGGGGGGTACTGTTGTGAATGTGTTAGAAATGAATTCTGAGCAGAAGCTCCCTCTGGTGGTTACAAAGAGTACTGAACCATTCAATGAGGATTGGCAATCAGGAGTTACAGACTGGTCAATTGTTCTAGTCTCAACTGTGGTTCCTGGTTCACTTGGAAGCTTGCTGAGTCTTGCCTGCATCTTCTGCTATCAGATAAGATATTTTCTGCCTTTATTTTTGTGCTTGCTTTTTGCATTGTTCCCTGCACTTCTGTGGAGGTCAGCCAGGTCCCCTCCGGGGGCTTGTGCTCCTCTCAGTTTATCTGAGCCACTGTTATTTGTTCATTTGCCTTTTCCAGTTTTTTCAGTGGCTGCGGCTTAGTTTTGTGACACCAGAGAACTAATTTAGGTGGTAGAGGTCGTGTGATCTCAGGTGTTTTTGCAATTAGTAGAGTTGGTATTTTTTAGTGTTTTTTGGATTGCAGTAAGTGTCCTTCCTATCCTTTTCTGTCCAGGTAGATTGGGCCCCAACGTTTGCTCATACTATTTTCTGTCTGTGTCTGTATTTCCTCTTGTCTAACCGCCATTACATGTTTGGGGGCTTCCTATGTTCTTTGGGGATCTGCTCCGGGGCAGATAGCTTTCCTCTTTCTATCTTTAGGTGTAGTTAACCTCTCAGGCTGTGACGAGGCGTCTAGGACCAACTTTAGTTGCGGTGGTTAGTCAGGGTACTGCAATCCAGTAGATTCCAACCTCTCTGGTGTATTGCCGTTTTTGCCTGCTCTCCTCAGCTACCATATCATAACACCCACCCCTTGGAAGCTGCCTGAGCAATCAATTCTCTGTCAGTATCTTGCTGCTGAGCTGCCAGGTCCTGTTCTGTTTTTCGCCTTCTCTGGCGACTTTGTACCCAGATCTGTTTCTGTGCTTTGTGCCTTACTTGTTCTGCCCTCCAGGATGCTGCATGTCCTGGACTGTATCCTAGTTCCTGTACCCTATCCTGTACCTGACCCTGTCTGTATTCCGTCCTATTTTTGTGCCTGTTGTATCCTTGTCCGTAGCCCTCCCTATCCTGCTGTGTGTATCCTTGTATTCTCTCTTGCGGTTCTGCCTTTTGCTCTGCACTCTTGCGGTTCTGCCTTATGCCTCGCACTCCTTGCGGTTCTGCCTTTGCTCCGCACTCCTTGCGGTTCTGCCTTTTGCTCCGCACTCCTTGCGGTTCTGCCTTTTGCTCCTTACTCTTGCGATTCTGCCTTTTGCTCCGCACTCCTTGCGGTTCTGCCTTTTGCTCCGCACTCCTTGCGGTTCTGCCTTTTGCTCCGCACTCCTTGCGGATCTGCCTTTTGCTCCGCACTCCTTGCCGTTCTGCCTTTTTGCTCCGCACTCCTTGCCGTTCTGCCTTTTGCTCCGCACTCCTTGCCTTTCTGCCTTTTGCTCCGCACTCCTTGCGGTTCAGCTCGCTGCACTGCAACCAGTAACTGTTCTGCTCTCCGCTCCGTAATTTTGCGATTCTGCTCCGCTCACGTTCCTCTTCCTGCGTTTCTTTATCTGTCCCTGCTCCTCCAGTCTGAACAGGTCCCTACTTGTTCCCATGCATCTCTCATTCCAGTCTGTGTCTCTGTTCGTCCGGAACCAGCCCCAGCTTCTCCAGTCTGAACAGGTCCGTATCTGTTCCCATATACCACTTATGTCTGTCCGTGTTCTTACCGAGTCTGTTCCTGCCCCTCCCGTGTGTGCTGTACCCGCCTGCCAGTGTATCAGCCGTGCCCGTCTGCCTGCCAGTGTCTTAACCATGTCTGTCAAGAGTACCAGCCGTGCCCGCCGTAGTACCAGTCGTGCCTGTCTGTACAGTACTCGTCTGCACTTCTCATAGTGTTCTGTTCTTCAGTGGATTCAACAGCCACAGCCAGACACCACCCTGGAGTGGTACCTGGCAGCTACCTGCCGCACAAGCCTGACCTCACCATCAGAGGCTCCAGTGAACACCAAGATAGCTGCTTAGTCACGCCCCTTCCAGGGTAGTTTGGTTTGTTGCACAGTGGGGCCACACCCTCACACTCGCGCCAACCAGTCAAGGCGCGAGCATTACAACTTGCCATCCCTGCGAACTGCACACTCGCAACCGCTGCTGGCCACAGCCAGAGTTGCGGCTGAGGATGCAGTGCTTTTCGTGGTTGCATTACTTCGTGTCTATGTGGGAAGCCGCAACATAACCTCCTCATCTTCCTCCTCCGATGAGCTACTCAGCTGCGTACCTCTGGGTTCACACCAAGTGGGATCTACAACCTCATCTTCATCCTCTCTGATCTCACACCCCTCACCCTGAGAGTCACCCTCCTCCTCTTCCTGCCCTGGCACCACAGTACAGTCCATGTGCCCCTCTGCTGTCTGAGTCTCATCAGGATCAACTCCACCTTTGGTGGTTAACGTCTGGTGACGAGGGGCTGGATTCTGCTGAGACCCTACTTTGTCCGGCCCCAGATCCAACATGAAAAAGTTTTGGGCATCGATGTACAGTACATGCTTTCCTCCTCTGGATTCTGTGGTTTTTCTGAGCAGACCTCTGATGCCCATGGAATAGAATGTGTGAACAGCTCCTAATAATGGCCCATATGTGGTTCCCCACAGTCAGTTGGGCGTTTGGAAATTTTTGGCGTGTGGGGAAACGTGTGATTGTAATGTGTGTGATGTAAAGGTGGAGGAAGAGGAGGAGAGGCCACTTGATACAGCACTTGCCATCCACTCTAGCAATGCTCTTTCTAAGCCTCATCTACAAGGTGTACCCCTCTGCGGCTCCCAAAGAAAGGGAGTCAAGTAGCCCGTCCAGTAACAGATGTTATCAGTGGTTTTTGGATAGAACGATATGGTGTTTGTTCAGTTGAACTTTCACTAACATTAACACCTAACCCATGTAAACGTCAAACATCAAGCCTATTCCCCCTTCCACCATGACCTCACTTTTTCACACTCCTGTTGTAAGTAGCTTTCCCATCTTGTAACTTGCTATTTCACAACCTCAGGCCCACAGCTGTCAGCCACTTGTCACTAAATCACTATTTTCTTAGATGGTGTGACTGAACAACACTGTTATACCTAACAATTTTTTTAATATCACAAAGAACAAGCTACAGTCAAAGAGGTCATCATAAAAATTAGCATTTATTGAAAAAATGTTTAAAACCTGGAATAGGGCAACATGTTGCCCTATTCCAGGTTTTAAACATTTTTTCAATAAATGCTAATTTTTATGATGACCTCTTTGACTGTAGCTTGTTCTTTGTGATATTTGCTATTATTTACAGTTGGTCCATAGACATCCATAGTTTACATGTTAGTGGTATTCCACAGTGATTATATGCAATACCGTCCATCTCACAACCCAAACCACTGGTTCCAATTCTCTTTTACTATATTCTACTTTTGCTGTGTTATGCACAGGTTTCGTGCTTTGGAACATTATGGATTTCCGTGCTAAGGAGAAAACCTGGCTTTCCCAACTAGACCAGGTTTATGGCACAAGTGGGGTTGTTGGTCATGATTCGGGAGACGCTACTTGGGATGTGAAATTTGACAGTGTTAAAACCATGTTACTACAGAGGTCTAAGTATTGGTGGAACAGACTCTTTCTGGAAAAATATACCACTAGTAGGATGATCCCACGTGGCCTTAGAGTTAGAGTAATACCTACCTTTCCAATTGATGATGAATTATTCATAAAAAAATGGGAGGAAGCATGTGACGTTTGTTCCTTCACTATTATGCAATTACTGATTGATTTAAACTCTAAAAATATTTCTGAATTAGACAAAAAGATTGATACTATACAGGCTGAGATCCGTGAGGGCTGCACTCCAGAGCGTATTACACGGTCTGAACAAGATATTGAGAAATGTATGGATCAATTGGTCAAAAAGATCCAAGAGAACCAAATGAAGAAATATACTAGAGATAATAGAGACTATCAGGCTAAAAAAGTTTATTTCTGGAGAAAAAGGAATTATTCTAATATACAGAAGGGACCGCCTTCTGCTTCTGCCTCTTCCCTGAGCGACTTGTCAGACTCTTCTTCTATATCTACCTCCTCCCATGGGATTGGTGACATGCATAGGCTACGTGATCATGCCTTTCATCCTTACAAAAGACGTCCATCATATACATCTGCAACTAATCGTAACGATAATAAGGTGATTAATTTAAGTGAGCAATTTCTGTCTGATGCTGATGTCTCTCTTCTTGGCAAGGGGCTATCTTTTTCACCAACTTCCAGATATGACCCATTCACTGGTATTAAAGATCTTAACATTTTTGCCCGGTCTTCCCCATGTTGCCCTATTCCAGGTTTTAAACATTTTTTCAATAAATGCTAATTTTTATGATGACCTCTTTGAATGTAGCTTGTTCTTTGTGATATTTGCTATTATTTACAGTTGGTCCATAGACATCCATAGTTTACATGTTAGTGGTATTCCACAGTGATTATATGCAATACCGTCCATCTCACCACCCATGTATACCACTGGTTCCAATTCTCTTTTACTATATTCTAACAATTTTTAAGTGGAAATCTAGCCTTATGATTTGCCACTGAAACACCGTTTTATCACAAATGATTTTGAGTAGCTAATTGATCCTCCAGGGTGCACCCCAGTATTAGGCCTAACGATTTTTGAGTGGAAATCTGGCCTTCTGATTTGCCATTGAATACAGTTTAATCACAAATGATTTAGATTAGCAAATGGGGCCTCCAGAGAGACTGTGCAAAAACTGTGCAGCAATCTAGTTTGATGCTGAAAGATCAGTTTCACACTGGACAGGATCCTTTTTATTTAACTGACAAGTTCATTTTCAGCAGCAGCACGAGTGCAGGAGTGACTTCTCTGCACTGTGACACTAAAACAATGGCGCCAGCTAAACAAGATGTCCGCTTTTTATATAGCAAGGGACATGTGACTTCGACAGCCAATCACAGAAGACCTTGTGTCATGACATTGTGGATGGTTTCTGCTCCCTAATTGGCTGCCGGAATCAACACACACAAAGTCAAGGGGAAGAAAAAAAACAAACAGTGTGACGCTCCTTTAACCTCTCCACACGCTCTTCTAACTTCTCCACACCCCATCCCCCCCAGCTCATTATACAGCACCATTATCCTAGCCAAAGTAATGACAAAAGCATTAGTGGAAACGCAATAATTTATCGAACTGTGACCGAAATTTGCCGACTTTAAGTAAAAATGCTCGTGAAAGCGAACACGAATCCGAATGTGCTACGTTCGTGCCGAATTT
>JARQOD010000004.1:407963796-408008661 GCA_033576555.1 Oophaga sylvatica
CCCAAACAAGTGCCCTCTACCGCCATTATCCGAACCTCCTGCCCCCACGCTTGATTTTGGGGAGGTGGACGGGGAAACCGGTGATGCCCGGCTCTGCTCAGCGGGCCCCCGGGGCTCGGTTGGACACATTTCTGCCACCGGCATCCTGAGGAAAGATGCTGCCGGGCACTACCAAGCCAACGCCGCACATCGCCACACCCTGCCCCCGTACACCCTGCCGAACCCCCCATTAAGCCTGCATTCGAACTATAAATGCACTCCCCAATTTCCTCCCAAATTTTTTGGGGGGAAAAAAAAAAAGTGTGTCTTATAGCCGAAAAAAACGGACTTGTTACAAAGCAGACTATAATAATCTATAATATATGATTCATAGGTAATAACACCCCGCTTTGACTCAATTATCAGTGCTCTTCCATGCACTTTTGGGGTTTTAAAAAATTTAATTTAAGCACATAGCCCCCAAAAACACCCACTTAGTGCCAGCTTAGACAAATCAATACCACCAAAACCACATTTGGGCAATTTGATCCGGGGAATTGGCCCTTTTGGATGCACAGAAATCTGGAGTAAAAGATTTACCAAAAGGGAATTGAACGCTTGCAAATCAAGGATCCAATGGCATCTGGAATAAAAACCCAGCCCAAAAGTCCGAATAAGGGTTCTTGACATTTTGGTTTTCGATTTTTTAGTGAAGAAGGATTCCCCTTTATGAAGTTAGTTTGCCCACTTTGGCCCACCCATATCCCCCATCCCAAGAAAATCATTTCCGCACAGATCGCCAGTATTAAGGGGCCAAAAAAAAGGTTGAAACATCTGCAAAACTTTGAAACCCTGAGCAAAGGGGGACCAGATGCCCACAGCTAATTGGCCCAAAAATACCTGTGGTCTAGTTTAATGGCGGGAACAGGATGCTGCCGTCGTTTGGGGCCTTGGGACTGCTTAACTTTTAAGGACAACTTTTTTGCCTTTTTTTACTATCACCCCGAGAGACAGGGTGGGAGGGGAATCGTGAAGTCAATCGTTTGTCCATTTTGGGGGTGAGTTGGAGCTAAAATGACAGAGCCCAAACTCCTAAAATTTATAAAAAATTGGGTACAGTATTCAATGCAGATGGCTTAGATTTTTTCATAGGAACCATCTAAGTCATGGCCAAAAGTTTTGAGAATGCACAAAAATTTTTTTAAAAAGTCCCCTTCATTTTTCAAAGGGGCAATTTGCATAACTACAGAATGTTATAAAGATGACAGCTTAACAGCAATTATTGCAAAGTCAATATTTGGCTAAAAATGAACTTTACCCCCAAAACACATTTCAACATCATTGCAGCCCTGCCTTAAAAGGACCAAAAATTTTTTTCATGATGCTCCATTAACACAGGTGTGGGTGTTGAGGGGGACTGGCTGGAATAACTGTCATATTAAAAAAGATGACACCACGGACACTTTAAAAGGGGCGTGTTGGGGCATCATTGTTTTCTTCTTTAACCGGGGTTTATCTCTAAAAACAGTGCACACATTGCAATGCAAAAAAAATGCCTAACAGGGAAGAGTACGCCTAGAAAAAAGCACCTCAGAACAATCGTCGAATCATCAAAAATTTTTCAAGAGAGAGGTTCCATTGTTGCCAAAAAGGCTTCGGGGGCGCCAAGAAAGACCACAAGCGCCAGGACGGCCCCTTAAAAATTTTTTTGCTGGGGGAGGCTACCCCGTGCGAGCTTGCCCAGGAATAAAAGGGGCAGGGTGAGTGCACTGCACGCACTGTGGGGAGCCCTTTGGGGAAGGGCCCCGGCTCAAGGGGGCACAAAGAACCACTTCTCTCCAGAAAAAACTCATGACAAAGAAATTTTGAAAGGGGGACAGTCGGGACTGCTGAGGCTGGGAAATTTTTTTCTCTATAACCCCCCTTTTTATTTTTTTGGGACATCAGGAAAACGCCTCATTCGGGGAAGACAAGGGGGGCGCTACCACCATCTTGTCCATGCCAACTGTTAAGCATCCTGAAACCATTCATGTGTGGGGGTTTTTTTCCAGCCAAAAGGGAACGCTCTCTCCATCGCCAAAAATACAGCCAGAATAAAAAAAGGGGCCAGAATGTCCCCAAGACAACTTTTTCCCCAAACCCCCCAAAGCATTTTTGGGATCAAATGCCTTTTTTCCCGCATGATGAAAAACCTTGCCAAAAGCAAAGGGATAACAAATGGCTCGGGAACAAAAAAATAGGTTTTTTTGGGCCAGGCCTGGAAACCCCCAATCTTAATCCCTTGGGGAATTGGTCAATCTCAAAAGACGGGTGGACAAACAAAAACCTAAAAAAACTGACAAAATAAGCATTATTGTGCAAAATGACGCACAGCAGGATTTTTTGGCCGAAAATTTTTGAGACATGCCGGGGGGAAATTTCAGAGTCCTGAAGAAGGCAACACGCAAATATTACTTCTGCATTTTAAACCCTTCAACTGTCAATATAACTTTTTTACTCAATTTTTTCAATTAGAAAATTTTTGTCTGTATAAAAAAACGTCAAACACACATAAAAAAACCCAAAGGGAGCAATCATGGAAATATAATATTTTGCATTCTCAAAACTTTTGGGGCCAGCTGTACAACTGGGAAATACGCCGCCACTGCCCATCAAAACACATGAAAGTTTGGAGAACCAGGTTTTGGGAAACATTCATCAGGCACTACCTCCGTACTTGGTCAGCTTACTAAACTTGCCGCACTTTTCCCCTGGGGCCGGCCAAAATCAGGGTGCTACTGTTGCGGTAGTTTTGGGCCCGGATACATTGAAGTCCAGATGTTCTAATCCCCTGCAGCCAGCAAAAGGGTAGATTCTGTCAATTCCACCATCTTGTACATTGTTGGGCTGTATTTTTTTTTTATTTACTGTTGGAACCCAAAAAAATATTGCCGAGTGTGTTAACCCCCCCCCTGTTATCTGAATATATTTTGCGCACAGGGAGGAGTGCGGTGGTCAGTCGGAGAGCCCTGGCCCTGGGGTCTTTCTAAAGACAGCCGGGCCAGGGACGAGAGCACCCACGACCCTCTGGTAACAATATTTCTGTTATTGGCCCCCATTCATTTGGGTTTCCTTGCATCACTCTAAATTCATGGTGTTTTTTTTTTTTTTTTTTTTTTTCCCCTTTCCCCATATTACATAAAAAAAGGGTTTCAAAAAACTTTAACCAAAAAACCTAAATAACTGATATCCCACTAGACATAAAAAATTCACCTCTTAATTTAAAAAATGGCAAATTATCCGGATTTTTCTCATGTATATAATTGATTGGAGAAGAAAAAAGGACCTGGCCCATGGTAGCCCAAGATCTAAATCCCTTTTAAACCCTTTTATTGAAAACCCACTACAATTTTAGTAATCTCTTCTGCAGCAATGAAAGTAAGGCTGGTTAAAGTTTCTGTTGGATTGAGATATTGAGGGCTATCCTTTACATCATCAATATCAAATTTGGGTAGTGCCTCCCAAACCACCTTTTACGCGGTGCAATAATTGTTCTCTTTGCTGCACTCAGACCACACTCACTCAATGACTGATTCTGGGGTACCAAATGTCAACCCCCCATGAATGATATTTTGACCTATTCAAGGATAGCTCTTAAATTTTTTGCAATCTGGCCCAATACCTTTAAAAATCCTTGAATGTATTAAAAGGTCTGGTGTGATGGGCTTACAAAAGTTAGACACGAAGAAGCAACGCAGCCAAGTGCAAATTAGAAATAAATAGCACATGCCTTGAAGGGTAAAAGATGTTTAACCACAAAAAAAGTACATTTTAATTAAAAATCCGGAATAAATAGCAAGGCCCAAAATTGGGTGGTTAATTTTTTTCCGTGCTAAGATAATCTAAAAATGTGCCCCGGCTAGTACTGTGTAATGGCTGTGTCCAACCTTACAGAGCTCTCCAGAGGAGTGAGTGTTTCTGCTGCTGTCCGGGCGAGCTACCTTAAATCAGTGTTTCTAACTCCAGTCCCGGGGACCCACCAACAGGTCATGTTTTCAGGATTTCCTTAGTATTGCAAAGGGATGGAATTAATGTTGAGTAGGTGATAAAATTATCACCTGTGCAATACAAGGAAATCCTGAAAACAAACCTGTTGGTGGGTCCTGGGGACGGAGTTGAAAACACAGCCTTAAACAAGTCAATACATATTAGCTCAGCAAAGATTATCTCTGCACAAGAAGCTTTTTTTAACAAATCCAATTGTGGAAATTATTATTATTCCAATATTTATTGATTATGACATACTTTGTTCATGGGACAACACATTTATATGTGGTCAACACTGAAAAAAATAGTAGGTACGCCTTACCCATATGTACGGTAGCTACTTATGTATAATTTTTAAGAGCAAAATTGAATTTATTTTAATACGTCCTCAGTAATGTCTGGGTATGATGAACATAGAAAGATAAAGTCCCAAAGATAAATGCAAATAACTTGAATACATTTTTGTACAACAGATTTTCTAACAGGGCGTTAAAGATAATCACATGTAAGTGTCTAGCAGAACAGACATTTCAGCAGTCAAAAAAGAACTGATGAAATCCTTTTAGCAATTCAGGGGTTACTTACAATCTTTTCTATCATACATGTTTACAGAAATGTGCATTTTTAACTTGGTCTTTGATGGTTAGACAGTTTGCAATCAAACAACGATCCTGAAAGGGCATACTCACTTATGGCAAAAGGAAACAAATAATTAAAGGATTATCTAGAGACACAACATTTCAAAATAAAACTTCTTTGTGGTAACTGTTGGGCACTATTACAAGAGTGAATGACAGAATGAAGCTAGTTCACAATAGGAAAAGATGAGCATATTCATTTACTGCATGTGATTACCAAAAGCCTTTAGTAAGATCAAGTGATATTACCAGACAAAAAAACTAGGTTAAAGTAATAAATAGCCCTCCTCTCATACATCACTGCAGTGAATACAGCACTTCCCTTTACTTTTTTGTCTCTACAAGATTTACTAACAAGTAAAACTAGTTTATCTTTTATACAAACCATATAGCTAATAACAAAATTATCATGGACTTTGCTGAATGTCACAAACCTTTGAAAATCTCATTGTTACTTTAAATCAGTTTTCAAACAGCTAACAAATTAATACATCATTAACCCCTTAACACCCAAGGGTGGTTTGCACGTTAATAACCGGGACAATTTTTACAATTCTAACAACTGTCCCTTTATAGGTAATAATTCGCTTCAACGGATCTTGGCGATTCTGAGATCAACTGATCTTGGCGATTCTGAGAATGTTTTTCTCGTGACATATTGTACTTCATGTTAGTGGTAAAATTTATTCAATATAACTTGCATTTATTTATAAAAAAAATGGAAATATAGCAAAAATTTTGAAAATTTAGCAATTTTCAAACTTTTAATTTTTATGCCCTTAAAACAGAAATTGTCACACAAAATAGTTACTAAATAACAATTACCAAATAAAAAGTTGTATATATATCACAATAATAAAAATAATAATAAGAATTTATCAAAAGATAAAATACATGTGAATATATGTGACTATACAACCCCATGTGTGGATGGCAGACCATCCGGTAATATATAAGGAATATCCAGGAATGGAGGAAGACACCCAGTGACAAGGTAACAACAGAAAATCAAAGGGACACAATTGTGAATAATAAAATATAATTTTATTGAATCAAATGTACAAAATTAATAAACAACCAAATTGTATATGCAATAAAATACGTACATGAATAATATTATAAAAAACAAGAGGCAATGACCTATCACGGAACAGCTAAAAAATATGAAGTGAGCACCTTAGTATATAAGCATATGTCTTTAGATAATTCCTGAGATAACTTATAATATATAGCAGGTATAATTTGACATATGTTATGTAGAAACTAGATTGTTTCAATACACAGCCAGGTAATAAACCCCAGCGATGTGTGATGACCTGAAATACTACTGTTGATTGAACGACAATATATAAAAAAGAAAAAATATGAAAAAGAATATTGTGCATTAAAATAATATGTGTATAAAAATTTGGGTGTGGAAAAATACGTCAAATAAAGATGCACTATGCACCAAAAAAACTGCACAATAGAAACAGCAATTATAATATTGTATTTGCACAAAACTGGGTGCAAAAATACAGAACTAGTGAAGAAATGATAATTAAATATGGGCCAAAGTGCAACTAAAAAGCCATGCACCGCAAAGGTGAAGTGAAAAAAGGGAACTGTAAAGAAAACTATTGGCGTCCCCCTATTGCAAGATGTCAGCCCATTTTTATTTCTTCACTAGTTCTTTTATTTTTTGCACCAGTTAGTGAAAATTACATATATATATTGCTTTTTTCTATTGTGCAGTTTTTTCGGTGCATAGTGCATCTTTATTTGACGTTTTTTTCCAACAATTGTATACACATTATTTTATCCCAAAAATATTCTTTTGCATATTTTTTCTTTATTATATTTGTCGTTCACATCAACAGTAGATATTGCAGGTCATCACACATCGCGGGATTTATTACCTGGCTTGTGTATTGAGCAATCTAGTTTCTACATATACATATGTCATTATACCTGCTATATATTATAAGTTATCTCGGGATTTATCTAAAGAATATTGCTTATAATACTAAGGTGCTCACTTCTATTTTTTAGCTGTTCCGTGATAGGTCATTGCCTCTTGTTTTTATTAATATTATTCATGTACGTATTTTATTGCATATACAATTGGTTGTTTATTAATTTTGTACATTTGATTCAATAAAATTATATTTTTTTATTCACATTGTGTCACCTTGATTTTCTGTTGTTACCTTGTCACTGGTGTCTTCCTCCATTCCTGGTTTTTCCCTTAAACATTTACCAAATTCTACTTTACATCAGCACAATTTTGGAAACATTTTTTTTGTTGGGAAGTTATAAGGGTTTAAAAGTTGACCAGCGATTTCTCATTTTTACAACATTTTTTTTTAGGGTCCACATCGCATTTGAAGTCACTTTGAGGGGTCTATATGATGAAAACCCCCAAAAAGTTACACCATTCTAAAAACTGCACCCCTCAAGGTACTCAAAACCCACATTCAAGAAGTTTATTATCCCTTCAGGTGCTTCACAGGAATTTTTGGAATGTTTAAAAAAAAAAAATGAACATTTAGCTTTTTTGCAAAAAATATTTACTTCAAATCCAATTTTTTTATTTTACCAAAGGTAATAAGAGAAATTGGGCCACAAAAGTTGTTGTGCAATTTGTCCTGGTACGCTGATACCCCTTTATTTGGGGGGGGACCACTGTTTGGGCACACGGCAGAGCTGGAAAGGGGAAAGGGGGAGCCGTTGACTTTTCAATGCAAAATTGGCTGGAATTGAGGATCGGACGCCATGCTGCGTATGAAGACCCCCTGATGCGTTTAAACAGTGAAAACCCCCCCACAAGTGCCCACCATTTTGGAAAGTAACCCTAAGGAACTTTTCTAGATGTGTGGTGAGCACTTTGATCCCCCAAATGTTTCACAGAAGTTTATAACAGAGCCTTTAAAAATAAAAATGATAATTTTTTCCTCAAAAATGATCCCCCCCCCCAATTATTTATTTTTCCAAGGGGAAACAGGAGAATTGGACCCAAAAAGTTGTTGTGCAATTTGTACAAGTAAACTATCCCATATTGGGGGTAAAAACCCTATTTGGGGTGCATGGCAGAGCTCGGAAGGGAAGGAGCGCCGTTTGACTATTTCAATGGCAGAATTGGCTGGACGCCATGTCGCGTTTGGAGACCCCTGATGTGCCTAAACAGTGGAAACCCCCCACAAATGACACCAAATTTTTGGGAAAATAGACCCCTCCAGGAACTTATCTAGATGTGCGGTGAGCATTTGAACCCAAAAGCTTCACAGAAGTTTATAACGAGAGCCATAAAATTCAAAAAAAACATTTTTTTCCACAAAAATCTTTCTTTCCACCCCTAATTTTTATTTTCCCAAGTGTACAAGACCACAAAAGTTATTGTGCAAATTTTTCCTGAGTACGCTGATACCCCATATGTGGGGGTGAACCACTATTTGGGCGCATGGCAGAGCACAGAGGGGAAGGAGTGCCGTTTGACTTTTTAAACGCAGAATTGGCTGGAATTGAGATTAGAGGCCATGTCACGTTTGGAGAGCCACTGATGTGCCTAAACAGTGGAAACCCCCCCAAATTTTAACTACAACCCTAACCCTAACACACCCCTAACCCTAATCCCAATGCTAGCCAAAACCTAAACAAAAACCTAACCCTAACACATCCCTAACCCTAATCCCAACCCGAACCCTAATCCTAACCCCATCCCTAACGGAAAATGGAAATAAATAAATTTTTTAAAATTTTATTATTTTTCCCTAACTAAGGGGGTGATAAAGGGGGTTTGATTTACTATTTTTAGTGGGTTTTTATAATGGGTTTTTATGATTGGCAGCTGTCACATGCTAAAAGCACTTTTTATTGCAAAAAATAGTTGTTACATCACCACATTTTGAGAGCTATAATTTTTCCATATTTTGGCCCACAGATTCATGTGAGGTCTTATTTTTTGCGGGGCGAGTTGAATTTTTATTGGTACCATTTTTGGCACAAGACATTTTTTGATCGCTTTTTATTACGATTTTTGGAAGGCACAATGAACAAAAACCCGCAATTCAAAATTTGCGTTTTTTTACCGGTTTTCCCCGTGTGGTAAAATTGATAAAGTATTAGTACGATTACAGCGATTACATCATTTGTATCTTTTTTATGATTTGGCGTTGTTATACAATAAACTATTTTATATAAAAAATTTAATTATTTTTGCATCGCTTTATTCTGCGAGCTACAACTTTTTTTTTATCATTTTTGCTGATGATGTATGTCAGCTTGTTTTTTGCGGGACAAGATGATGTTTTCAGGGTACCATGTTTATTTATATCCGTCTTTTTGATCGCGTATTATTCCACTTTTTGATCAGCGCTATGATGATAAAGAATTTTTTTGCTTGTTTTTTGTAAGGGGTTCATTAAAGGGGATAATTAGTGGGACAGTTTTATAGGGTGGGTCGTTTCGGACGCTGCGATACTAAATATGTGTACTTTTATTGTCTTTTTTATTTACATTAATAATAATGTGTTTATTGGGGAAATATTTTTTTTTATTTAGGGATTTTTTAAAAAATATTTTTACACATTTATTTTTATTTTTTTTTACATTTTTACATTGTCCCAGGGTGGGACATTACCATATAGTGTCAGATCGCTGATCTGACATTTTTGCAGAACACTATCAGATTAGCGATCTGACAGGCAGTGCAGGAGGCTTGCAGGCGCCTGCTCTAAGTGGGGAGGAGGCCCTCAGAACAACGTGATCACATCGTGTTGCTCTGAGGGTGTCAGGGAAGCACGCAGGGAGCCCCCTCCCTGCGCGATGCTTCCCTATGCCACCAAAACATTGCGATCGTGTTTGATCGCAGTGTTGCGGGGGTTAAAGTGTCGGGAGCGGTCCGTGACTGCTCCTGGCACTTAGTGCCGGGTGTCAGCTGTGAGAATCAGCTGACACCCGGCCGCGATCAGCCACGCTCCCCTGTGAGCGCGGCTGATCGCGTATGACGTACTATTTCGTCCTTGGGAACTAAGCCCAGGTCACATGGACGGAATAGTACGTCAGATGGAAGAAAGAGGTTAAAGGAGTTGTACAGACATGGAACAAAAGTCTGCAGTCACTCTACAGGGTATGTGCGCACTCAGTTCTCTGGGACTGCCAATGCGAGTGCATGGTCAAGTGACCACATAATTTAATTCACATGTATGTGGTCATGTGCGGACTAGATGTGTCGGGCTTCTATCAATTTACTTTTATGGAGATGGCCAAACCCATTTAGCCATCAAATGTATGCAGTTAAGTAACCATCCGCTCATACCAGCAATAGAAATAGAATGTTAACAGTTTATTTTTATCAGTTAACAAAAAAGTCAACAACAACAAAAATCTAAATCAAAAACTGCTAAATTCCTCCAGTCTAGGTAACGTAATCCCAGGCAGACTTGATGATGTTAATACCAGGGTTCTCTGATGGCACTGCATGATGGATAAGTATGTACCTGTATTTCTCAGCATTGGGGACACCAAGACCTGGGCAATGTTGAGGACATTAGACAAAACGATATTCCCACCTCAAAACTTCACTGTCAGTATGGTGTTTTTGGGTGATACACAGTACATTTGACCTCCAAACATGGTGTGTGTTATGGCATCCATAGAGTTCAATTTTGGACTCAGTATTTCACAGGCTTGTCTAAGATTGTTGAGCAAACCTTAAATGCACTTGAACAAGCTTTTTTCATTAAGCAATGGAGTCTTGCAAGGTGAGCGTGTATACAGGCCAAAGGTTGCTTATTTGAAACAATTGTACTGTACCTGCTTATTCCAGGTCTTTCCGTAGCTCTCTGCAGGTAGTCCTTGACCAACCCTTCTTAGAATTCTTTTCACCTGGTTGGGACTGGTTAATGGTGAAATTATGTTCTTTCCACTTCCGCATTATGGCCTCAACAGTGCTCAATGGAGCCTTCAGTAGTTTAGAAAATTGTTCTGTAACCAATGTCATCAGTATGTTTTGCGTCAATTGGGATGCAAAGGTATTGAGACAGATCACTGATTTTACCCATCATGAAATGTTTCTTGTGTGGCACCTTGGTAATGAAACACTTTTTAATAGGCCATCAGTTGAACAAACAGATATTGTTTATCATTATATGGCAGGATTGCTTTCTAATTACTTATAGATTTAAGCTGGTGTCAAGACTTTCCATGGCTTTTTGCACCTCTCTTTCTTCAGGTGTTCAATACTTTTTCCCTGTGTCTTTTCTTATCAATACACTTAAATCACATTATGGATATATATCACTTGCTTTCTTTGCCTGTGTTAGTCTCATTCACACATCAGTTTTTTGCCATCAGTCACAATCCTTCGAATTTTCAAAAACACGGACCCGGCGACAGATGCCGCTGGATTCGTTTTTTTTCTCATAGACTTCTATTTGCGACTGATGGACTCACGTATCATCCGTCGTTCGCAGGATCCGTCGGAAATTGTTTGTCCGGCGGCCGGAAACAGCGAAAAAAGAAACTTTTTTTTTGTGTACGTCAACAAAAACAGACAGACGGATCTGTCGCTGTCCGTTGTTTGCTAGAATAGAAGCCTATGGACGCCAGATCCGCCACATCCATCAAATGACGGAATCCGTCGACGGATTCCATTTTTTTAACTGAGCATGCTCGGATCTAATTGCCAGCCCTCAAGTAGGAAAGGTACCTGCCTCAAATATTGGTGAAAACATATATACAGTGTACAGTACAGACCAAAAGTTTGGACACACCTTCTCATTCAAAGATTTTTCTGTATTTTCATGACTATGAAAATTGTACATTTACACTGAAGGCATGAAAACTATGAATTAACACATGTGGAATTATATACTTACCACAAAAGTGTGAAACAACTGAAAATATGTCTTATTTTCTAGGTTCTTCAAAGTAGCCACCTTTTGCTTTGATGACTGCTTTGCACACTCTTGGCATTCTTTTGATGAGCTTCAAGAGGTAGTCACCGGAAATGGTCTTCCAACAGTCTTGAAGGAGTTCCCAGAGATGCTTAGCACTTGTTGGCCCTTTTGCCTTCACTCTGCGGTCCAGCTCACCCCAAACCATCTCGATTGGGTTCAGGTCTGGTGACTGTGGAGGGCAGGTCATCTGGAATAGCACCCCATCACTCTCCTTCGTCAAATAGCCCTTACACAGCCTGGAGGTGTGTTTGGGGTCATTGTCCTGTTGAAAAATAAATGATGGTCCAACTAAACGCAAACCGGATGGAATAGTATGCCGCTGCAAGATGCTTTGGTAGCCATGCTTTTTCAGTATGCCTTTAATTTTGAATAAATCCCCAACAGTGTCACCAGTAAAGCACCCCCACACCATCACACCTCCTCCTCCATGCTTCAAAGTGGGAACCAGGCATGTAGAGTCCATGCGTTCATCTTTTCTGCGTCGCACAAAGACACAGTGGTTGGAACCAAAGATCTCAAATTTGGACTCATCAGACCAAAGCACAGATTTCCACTGGTCTAATGTCCATTCCTTGTGTTCTTTAACTCAAACAAGTCTCTTCTGCTTGTTGCCTGTCCTTAGCAGTGGTTTCCAAGCAGCTATTTTACTATGAAGGCCTGCTGCACAAAAGTCTCCTCTTAACAGTTGTTGTAGAGATGTGTCTGCTGCAAGAACTCTGTGTGGCATTGACCTGGTCTCTAATCTGAGCTGCTGTAAACCTGCGATTTCAGAGGTTGGTGACTCGGATAAACTTATCCTCAGAAGCAGAGGAGACTCTTGGTCTTCCTTTCCTGCGGCGGTCCTCATGTGAGTCAGTTTCTTTGTAGCGCTTGATGGTTTTTGCAACTGCACTTGGGGGACACTTTCAAAGTTTTCCCAATTTTTCGGACTGACTGACCTTCATTTCTTAAAGTAATGATGGCCACTCATTTTTCTTTACTTAGCTGCTTTTTTCTTGCCATAATACAAATTCTAACAGTCTATTCAGTAGGACTATCAGCTGTGTATTCAACAGACTTCTGTACAACACAACTGATGGTCCCAACCCCATTTATAAAGCCAGAAATCCCACTTATTAAACCTGACAAGGCACACTTGTGAAGTGAAAACAATTTCCGGTGACTACCTCTTGAAGCTCATCAAGAGAATGTCAAGAGTGTGCAAAGCAGTCATCAAAGCAAAAGGTGGCTACTTTGAAGAACCTAGAATATAAGACATAATTTCAGTTGTTACACACTTTTTTGTTAAGTATATAATTCCACATGTGTTAATTCATAGTTTTGATGCCTTCAGTGTGAATTTACAATTTTCATAGTCATGAAAATACAGAAAAATCTTTAAATGAGAAGGTGTGTCCAACCTTTTGGTCTGTACTATATATATATATATATAGTGTATATACACACACACACATACATTATATAATATATATATATATATATATTATATATATATATATATACTCAGTACAGACCAAAAGTTTGGACACACCTTCTCATTCAAAGATTTTTCTGTATTTTCATGACTATGAAAATAGTAGAATCACACTGAAGGCATCAAAACTATGAATTAACACATGTGGAATTATACATTACACTTTGCAAAAAAGTGTGAAACAACTGAAAATATGTCTTATATTCTAGTTCTTCAAAGTAGCCACCTTTTGCTTTGATTACTGCTTTGCACGCAGAAAAGGTGAATGGATGGACTCTACATGCCTGGTTCCCACCGTGAAGCATGGAGGAGGTGGTGTGATGGTATGGGGGTGCTTTGCTGGTGACACTGTTGGGGATTATTCAAAACTGAAGCGGTGAGCGGTCCAGCTCACCCCAAACCATCTCGATTGGGTTTAGGTCTGGTGACTGTGGAGGCCAGGTCATCTGGAGTAGCACCCCAACACTCTCGCTCTTGGTCAAATAGCCCTTACACAACCTGGAGGTGTGTTTGGGGTCACTGTCCTGTTGAAAAATAAATGATGGTCCAACTAAACGCAAACCAGATGAAATAGCATGCTGCTGCAAGATGCTGTGGTAGCCATGCTGCTTCAGTATGCCTTCAATTTTGAATAAATCCCCAACAGTGTCACCAGCAAAGCACCCCCACATCATCACACCACCTCCTCCATGCTTCACGGTGGGAACCAGGCATGTAGAGTCCATCCGTTCACCTTTTCTGCAATCAAAGCTAGAGGTGGTTACTTTGAAGAACCTATAAGACATATTTTCAGTTGTTTCACACTTTTTTGTATAGTGTAATGTATAATTCTGCATGTGTTAATTCATAGTTTTGATGCCTTCAGTGTGATTCTACAATTTTCACAGTCATGAAAATACAGAAAAATCGTTGAATGAGAAGGTGTGTCCAAACTTTTGGTCTGTACTGTAATATATATATATATATATATATTATATATATATATTATAATATATACACACACACACACATCTATACTATGTGTATACATGTATTCTCTAACCTGTCAGTGTGATTTTACAGTATACTATAAAAAAAAGATCCGTCGAAAACCGGATGAAAAAAACGGATCCGTCGCATCAGTTTTTCACAATCTGCGACGAATCCGTCGAGCCAACGGATTGTGACTGATGGTAAAAAACTGATGCATGAAATAGGCCTTACTGACACCTTGTGAGAATTTCATGTCATTAGCAACTTTAGAAAGCTATTTACTTAGAAAACTGGTGATGTGTGCAATACATATTTTTCCCACTGTATACAGTATATATGTACACATACACACAAATATTTGGTATCCCCATAGCCGTAGTAACCAGTAAAATAATTTAAGCACTAAGTCTCTTAATCCTACTGCCTGGGCACAAAGTGCACTTATTTTGGACTTTAAAGTCATTAAAATCGTATAATGAATGTAGACGAGTTCCTAGAGGTCTGCGTTCATTTAAAGCTTTGTCCCAATTTCAAGAAGATGAACAATTTCAAAAGCCATGGAATGAAGCACGTTTAGAACATGCTTTCAATCTGATGTGTTTAATGTTAAGGCAAAAGAAAAAGAATTTAAAAATTACAATTGAATTACGTAAAGCAAAAACGTAGTTGAGAACACACAGAATTACAGTTTGCATTTTTTTTTAAAATAGAGTAGAGAAAGAGCTGATTCCCCATTCAAGCAGAAATAATAGGAAGGAAAAAGTTTTAGGCTATGTGCACACGTATGAGTATTGCCGCGGAAATTTCCGTGGCAATCCCGCACATCCCTGCCGCGGGAAATACGCATTTTATAGGCATGCGTATTCCCGCTAAAAAATAACGTTTTGCAAGCGTAATTAGCTTGCAGAATGATAGCATTTTCCAAGCGATCTGTAGCAGCTTGGAAAACTGATTGACAGGTTGGTCACACGAGTCAAGCATAGTGTTTGACTCGTGTGACCAACTTTTTACTATTGATGCTGCCAATGCGGCATCAATAGTAAAAAAATATATAATGTTAAATGTAATAAAAAACATAAAAAATCATGATATTCTCACCTTCCGGCGGCCCCCGCGATGCTCCTGGCAACTCCCGTTCCCAGTGATGCCTGGCGGCAACAATGACCCCAGATGACGTAGCATCACGTGAGACCGCTATGTCATCTGGGGTCATTGTCGCGAAGCATCCCTGGGAACGGGAGTTGCCAGGAGCGTCGCTGAGAGGCGGGAAGGCTGCGGGGGGCGCCGGAAGGTGAGAATATCACTATTTTTTATTTTAATTATTGTTTTAACAGGGATATGGTACCCAGGGTCTGGAGGAGAGTCGACTCTCCTCCAGACCCTGGGTACCATCCGCACTTGAACCGCTTACTTTGCGCATGGTGGGCATAGCCACATGCGGAAAGTAAGCGGTTCAATACATTTGTATGGCGGCGGAATCCCCGCGATTCGGGAAAAAAAATTAACATACTGCGTTTTTTTCCGTGATGCATTTTTTTCGCGGGAAAAAATGCAGCATGTGCACAAAAATTGCGGAATGCATTCTAATGATAGGATGCTTAATGCATGCGTTTTTTTCAGCAGAAAAACCGCCGCAAAAACGCTAAACAACCGCGAAAAATCCTCAACGTGTGCACATAGCCTTAATGTTAGGGAGACAAACATGAATTTCACGCCAGACAGGTTTTTGATTAGACATCACAAAAAATCTAAAGGAAAGCAAAAATATAAAAATTCAGATTTTTGGCTCAAATTCCAGTTTTTCACATAAACCGTAGGTGTTTTCAAAATCACGATCAATAGCAAGCACAAAAAATGGGTCAGCAGAGAAAATTGGCTTTAACACTTCAATATTCTAATAGAGGAGATAAATTAATAAGTAATCTTTGATATAGGAAAGATGTATATCTTCGTACCGTGTTAGCCAGTAGATAGAAAAATATTTAGACTTGAGAGTCCTCAGTGGTTGATACCTTTTACCTTGTGTATAAATATGTGATTCTTCAGCTTTTGTTTTAGTCTTTGCCTGATGAAGAGACCTGCGTAGTCTCGAAAGCTTGCAATTTGTTACCATCTTTTCAGTTAGCCATTAAAAGGTATCAACCACTGAGGACTCTCAAGTCTAAATATTTTTTTAAGTAATCTTTTTACTACAATCTTAGATGATGACTGTCTTTCACTACTTTCAAAAGGACTAAATTATTGCTTGCCTGAGAATTTTCATATTGCGGATTTCTAAACAGATTTCTTCAAAGCTGTAAGGAAACTAAATTTATGTAAAATGTTACATAAAAAGTGAAAAGTGATGTGAATTTAAGAGGGTGAATTTCCAATGATTGAGGGTCCTTTCGGACTCCGTTTTCCTGCCAGCTTAGAAGAAAATAAGAGGAATTGTGTTGATTTGGTATCAAGTTTAGCTTCTAATTTAACAATTAAAAATATCTGGAAACGCTTTCTTCAAATTTGTGAAATATTGGTAACAGCCAAAGTAAGTTCCTGACTATATCAAATTTGTATGTGAAGAGCTGAATTTTGTGCTCACACACAAAATTCGTCATAAAATGATATTTTTTAAAAAGCCTGGAATAGTCGTGTATTGAGACTAGACTAGCCTCAGTGTCTCCTGTGTGATGTATGAACACCAGCCTCAGTGTCTCCCATGTGATATTAGCAACAGTGTTTGTATTATCAGCAGTGAGTGTCTCATATGTGATTTAGAACAGTGTTTAATATGTGATTTATAGTCTGAATGTATTTTATGTGCATATACAGCATATTTCAGTATTACAATTAAGATAAAGTAGGAGACATTCTTAAATGTGGCTATCATAATTGACATCAGGATATCTACTCCTATTCACTACATCCTTCGGTGTGGCCTCCTGATGAACTGGTACCACCAGGGGAATCATGTGGACAGCTAAGTGTTCTGACACATGCATCTTACACTATACTTGAAGGAATTAAGATTGTCTCTTTAAAGTGAAGACATCTATCTTTATGTGACATGTTATGTATATGCTGCACCTTGTATTATTTAAGTAGTGTTGCTCTTTTTGATTTCTTCTCACATATGGGGTAATCATTATTATTTAGGATGGATTGTCCAAATCAAAGTGAATTGCACAGATAATTCATCTATTAGTGCACTTGGAATAACAGTTGTACTTGTCTTTTAACTAGAAATAAGTCTGGATCTATTGGTTTTAAGGCTATATCAGGGTCCTTACTTATATAAAGTGGCTTTCGTAAGTACTCACCTTCTTGGCTTTTTACTTATATTGTTACATTACAACCTGTGTTTAACCCCTTTACCCCGAGGGTGGTTTGCATGGCAATGACTGGGCCAATTTTTACAATTCTGACCACTGTCCCTTTATGGGGTAATAACTCAGAAACGCTTCCATGGATCCCGGTGATTCTGACAATGTTTTCTCGCGACATATTATACTTCATGATAATGGTAAAAAAAATTTGATATTACTTGCAAAAATTTTGCAATTTTCCAACTATGAATTTTCATGCCCTTAAATCACAGAGATATGTCACACAAAATACTTAAGAAACATTTCCCACATGTCTACTTTACATCAGCACAATTTTGGAACCAAATTTTTTTTTTTTAGGAACTTATAAGGGTTAAAAGTTGACCAGCGATCTCTCATTTTTACGACACCATTTTTTTTTAGGGACCACATCACATTTAAAGTCACTTTGAGGGGTCTATATGATAGAAATTAGCCAAAAGTGACAATTCCAAAAAAGTATACCCTCAAGGTGCTCAAAACCACATTCAAGAAGTTTATTAACCCTTCATGTGATTCACAGGAATTTTTGGAATGTTGAAAGAAAAATGAACATTTAACTTTTTTCACAAAAAATTTACTTCAGATCCAATTTGTTTTATTTTCCCAAGGGTAACAGGAGAAATTGGACCCCAAAAGTTGTTGTACAATTTGTCCTGAGTACACAAATACCCCATATGTGGGGGTAAACCACTGTTTGGGTGCATGGCAGTGCTCGGAAGGGAAGGAGAGACGTTTAATTTTTCAATGCAAAATTGGCTGGAATTGAGATTGGACGCCATGTCGCATTTGGAGAGGCCCTGATGTGCCTAAACAGCGGAAACCCCCCACAAGTGACACTATCTGGGAAAGTAGACCCCCTAAGTAACTTATCTAGATGTGTGGTGAGTAGTGATGAGCGAGTATACTCGTTGCTCTGGTTTTCCCGAGCATGCTCAGGTGTCCTACGAGTATTTTGGCGTCCTCGGAGATTTAGTTTCTGTCGACGCAGCTTCATGATTTATGGCTGCTGGACAGCCTGAATACATGTGAGGAACGCCTGTTTGTTAGGGAATACCCACATGTATTCAGGTTGTCCGGCAGCTACGTTGACAGAAACTAAATCTCCAAGCATGCCAAAATACTCAGAGGATACCCGAGCACGCTCGGGAAAACCCGAGCAGCGAGTATACTCGCTCATCACTAGTGGTGAGCACATTGAACCCCAAGTGTTTCACAGAAGTTTATAACGCAGAGCCATAAAAATAAAAAATCATTTTTTTCACAAAAAAATGAGCATGCGCCGAAGACCCAGCAAAGAGCGCCAACGCCCCAGCACAGAGCGCCGCTTCCCCAGCACAATCCTGGGATTTGATTGCCCGAAGGCCGCCGCACCAGCCTGGACCACCGAACAACCCCTGTGACCACTACTGCACCTGTGCTAATCCCCCCTCAGTAAGCTGAATTCAGACTGTAAGACGAACCCCCATTTGACAGATTAATTTTTTTCCCTATTTTCCTTTAGAAAATTTGGGGTGCATCTTATGGTCCGGTGCATCTTATAGTCCAAAAAATACGGTATGCACTTGCGCTTTGTTTTTAATATATGTGCTGTCTGACATTTTATTAAGTGCACTGATGCAAACACGCAAGACTCGAGGAAAGCATAGGATGTGAAACAGCCATTCGTTATACACCTTGCTACTATCTCCTGTGAAAATGTATTTCGATTTATGGATTAAGAAATAAAAGAAACAAAAGAAGAGCTTTATACTATTCGGTGAGTGACATTTTTTTCCTTATATTTATTGGTGGATGCGGAACACAACAGTTAATGATATTTATAATAATATTCGCTCAGGCTTTGTATGTTCTAATACACCCTTGAGAGCAGTGTCGACAATGTTTCTTTTAAAAAATATATAATGTTAAAATACCAAATATATTACATAAATAAAGGTATAAGTATTTAGTATCCCTATAATCCTGTTAAACGGTAAAATAAACTTTGGATACAAGTGAAAAATGTAAATAAAAACTGGATTTTTTGTTGTCAAATTGTTGTCTTAAGTCCTTGACTTACAGAATGCATAAAAAGTGTTTATCTTATAACCTTCTTCTATGGCCATGTCTGGCTTAGAAATGATGATCCAAATAAGTGAACCACTTTGTAGAATGGATTCATTAGTATCTGTCTGGAAATGCTCCACACCAATATCAATAAATCTACAAACTATATAGTCAAAGTTCAGAACACAAAATTGCGGTATCTGTAGTTTGCAGAAGGTGGTGTTAACTGTACCTGCCTTGGCAAGGCTCTATAATAATAATCTTTATAAAAGTATCAGACAGGTAGGCTTTTTCTTCAGCTCTCGAATGGTGAGAGAGGTGAACCTTTTAGACTTTGTCTAAGGGCTGCCACTAGAATCCACAGACTGCAAACCTCCGCTGTCATGACAAGTGAGGTTTGCAGCCGTTTCCCACCTATCAGGACATTTGTAGGTAAGATGGGAAAACACCTTTAAAGGGTTTTTCAGTAATTATATTGATAGTCTGACTGTTGTTTAGCTCCTATTCCAATTTTACAATTTAAGAAGATAAACTGGAGTACTAGGCAGCGGACACTAAGCAATGTTTGGGGTTGCTTTGCTTTCTAACGTCCATGCCGATGCAGTTTCCAACTGATTGGTGGGTGCTGGCAAACCCTCACCAATCTCACATATCTTATGTATAGCTCTTCAGTATGTCAGCCCCAGACAATACATAATAATCTGTTCTCTATATTCTTCCTACTATCTTAGGCACTTATCAATTTTCACTTTAAAAAAAAAAAAACAATGAATAAAACTTTCCAGATCCACTTAGATCTTTAGTATTTTCCAAGCTTTTAATTTACTTTGGACCACTCAAGATTTTGAAAAAAAAAAGACTTTTCAATACTTGTCTGAATATTAAATCACGGTTTTACAGCTGCCAAAACATTCAACAACTCGCAGCAAAACAATGGTGTTACGGGGAAAAAAGAGCAGAACAAACTTTTTATGACAAGTAAATTAAAAACAACAGGGCTGAATATACAAAACTACAATTTAGATAAAGCAGAAGATGAATAAATAAAAATGTTCATCTAAAATACCGTTCTCAAAAGTTAAATCATAAAGAATCCTATTTACAGCAATCCAATATCAAAAGGTGCTCTTTAAAGGGAATGGATCATATGTTTACTTTCTTTTATTATTAATTATGTAATCATTTATTTTTAAAACAAGAGAAACTTTACTGTGTTAACAATTACTGTATACAAAAATGTATGCAGACACTTGGGCGCAAGTATCCAAGCTTGGTACTTGCACACCGCAAATACAATAGCGAATGCAATCTCACATTTGCAGAGCCCCAAAGTGCTGAACCAGCAGAAACCCCCAACAAGCAACCCATTTTAGAAACTACATCCCTCAAAAAATGAATCTAGGGGTCTTATTACATTCTAAACCTACAGATGTTTCCAATTGGGATGCGAACATTAGGTTTCTTCCAGTAAAAGACGGATTTTGGTAAGAACTTACCTGTAAAATCCTTTTCAGCGAAGGAAGGGAGGGAGACACAGTAATTCATTACTGATGGGTAGGCGGAGCCCCAGATCAGGATGACACCTCAGATCAAAAGCGTGTTGACTGGCTGGCTCCTCCAGCTCGGGCTCCTCCTACTCAGCTCCTTCAGTCGTACCAAAGCTTTAAGGAAGAACCAAGATCACCAGCGGAGCAACATAACCCCTTCTGAAGGAACTTCAGAGAAAAACACAAGAATACAGGTTATGCATGCAAAGTAAGCCAAAAACCACAGAGTTCCAGGTACTACTCACTGAACCTGACTACTGCGATGAGCTGGCGATGCTGGAACAGAGCCTTAGCGCGCTGACCTCAGCCCAGATAATCGCTATCAGATAAGAGTCGCGCTGCATCTGAAAACATCAACACACTTCTGCCTTGGGCGGGATCTGTGTCTCCCTCCCTTCCTTCGCTGAAAAGGATTTTACAGGTAAGTTCTTACCAAAATCCGTCTTTCAGCTGCAGATGGAAGGGAGGGAGACACAGTAATTCATTACTGATGGGACGTCCCAAAGCAGTTCAAAAATAAGGGTGGGAAAAACCAACAAAGGCAGAAACCCAACAACCTTAACAAGGAAGCGCAACCAGCGCTAAACACAAGTTCATCTAGAAACTTTAAACTACAGCTGCCTGCAGGACCCTACGTCCGAGGGCTGCATCAGCGGAAGCACTGGCGTCCACTTTATAAAAACTTTGTAAACGTGTGGACAGAGCGCCAAGTTGCCTCCCGGCAGAGCTGCACTGCCGAGGCACCTTGATGAAAAGCCCACGATGAAGCCACAGCTCTCGTGGGATGGGCTCGAACCTTAATCGGCAAGATTCACCCCCAATACGGTAAGCTTCCAGAACAGCTGACCGGATCCAACGAGCTATAGAATCCTTGGAGGCTCGTTGACCACGCCGACGACCTGCTGGAACCACAAACAGGGAGTCCGTCTTACGAAAACCTTGAATAATAGATAGATAAAAATTCAAGGCCCGCACTAAATCCAAAGTGTGTAAAGCTCGCTCTTTCGCATTCTTCGGATCCGAACAGAGTGAAGGCAACACAATATCCTGGTTAACATGAAATTGTGACACTACTTAGATAGAAAATCACCCCGTGTGCGAAGCACTACCCGATCCGGAAAAAAAAAACTCCAGAAAAAGGAGGCGAGCAAGAAAGAGCTGCCAACTCAGAAAAACTCTCCTCAAGAGGCAACCGCTACTAGGAAGGCCACCTTCCAAGAAAGTAAAGAAAGGCTAGCAGAATCCATAGGCTCAAAATGGCTTATGCTGAAGAGCCTCCAAAAACAAGGTTGAGCCGCCAAGAAGACACGGGTGCCTTCCGCGGCGGAAACTTACGAGCTATACCGCGGAAAAGGGAAAGCACGTCCCTACGCGAGGCAATAGCCCTCCGAAATAATAAGGACAGAGCAGAAAACCTGACCTTTCAGGGTGCTAACTGTCAAACCCTTGTCTAACCCATGCTGTAGAAAAAACAACAGATTGGGAATGGAAAATTTTCTCGGGTTCCGTGAAGATTCCGAACACCACGAAAAGGAAATTAGACCTACCGGTAATTCTATTTCCAGGTAGTCCCTCAGGACAGCACAATGGAGGGCGTCCTCCCTTGACCTATAGCGGGACAGGATCACAGAGAGGTTAAAAGGCCCCACCCACCTCCACCCTCCAGTGTTTTTTCAAAGTACCACCGAAGGATGGCAGGAAATGGTCTAAACGCGCCCTTACAAACGCGTATGTAAGAAACCATTGAACAACTTCTTCTTTATCTCTAGCCTTGGCAACTCGATGGACCATCCACCAAAGATTGATCCCTTGCAATCCTAAAGAGAAACATAAGGGAGGGAATTAAGGGTGCTGTCCTGAGGGACTACCTGGAAATAGAATTACCGGTAGGTCTAATTTCCTTTTCCCCTTACGTCCCTCAGGACAGCACAATGGAGAATACCAAAGAAACATCCCAGGGTGGGAACAGAAGCTCAAGGACCAAAGTCCCAGGTAAGAACCAGGCTAGATATAAAAATGATCTGAAAGATCAAAAAGAAATATAGATATCTAAAGAAATTCGTAAAGATAATCACAGTAGTGAGTGTCCGATATGTTTATAATGGCCAATTCCAGTATGAATGTGGTAAACCAGATATGCCGCAGAGACGGAGAGTGAACACAGCCGTTGTACCCCAATACCATTAATGAACCGCAGAAATTACAGTTATTGTGATAGATATAGACACCGCAGCCACAGAATAGCCTTAAAAATCTTATTGCCCAGCAAAAATATTGTGATAGTTACAATCACCACACGATGAGGACTGTACAGACCAGTAATCGGCTGGATGTGCTTAACAACACGGGACTGTTCCTTCATTGGTCCTCCTGGGCTCAGATTAAACCTTGGTTAGAGACCGGCTTACCATACTACGAGGAGACCTGCAGGACAGAGACCCTGGACTGCTGAAAGATCAAGCCAAATAACAGTTAGTACATGGAAAATGGCAGAGCATTGGGATGTATGTACCCTACTCATTCTGGAGATCATGTCTACTCCGAAACCTTAGAGGTCTCAACCCCCAGTAAGGGTTGGATATTATTGTAACTAAGGAAATACTCCATCTGGCAGGTAATATCTCCTGCTAGTACCAACATTGGGCTTCTCAGTAGGAGTGTTGAAAGGAAGATATGGATCACCACTCTTGCTTTACTGATGTTAGACACGGGGAGTCTGGACTCTGGAAACGATGACCGTAAGCGGTGGGGGGGGATGTTGGTAAAAATCCTTTGACACAGGATATTTGACTGTCTCTATATGAGTTATTAGCTACGACATTATATATACAGTATGTGCCAAATTATTTATATATTATATCGTAAAAGGCAATTTCTTAGAGATGTTTATACACCCCGACTGCCCTGGTGGGAGGAACCATATTCTAAAACTAGAGGGAAGTAGTTTCCTTCCTCTCGAGATGGAGATTTTTACTGTGAGTCAGAAGGACTATGAGGCCTTAACTGTCAGAGTCCTGGATACAGATTCTTTTACATTAGGAGCCCTGACTGCTGTACAAGCAGTGGGTATGGGATCTTCTGCCACATGACAGTGCCGCCGATTTGCCATAAAGTACAAAGGCAATAATGCCGACCCTGGTAAACGTAATACAACGGATTTAGGGGTCAAGAATCTGTTTACCGGGTGTTGATCAAAGACACTAGTCCGACTGCCATATGTGGAGACGGGAAAGTTTCCTCCTCACTTCATGAGATTTCCTGCTTTCAGCACAGTAGTATGTCCACTTACAGGATGAGCCCCAAAAACGTCTGTCTCCCTTTAAAACCAACTATGGAAGAGACTTGCCTTTAATCCTCAAGGCAGAAACTCACTTGAGAGTTCTGTTCCAATCCTGAAGAAATGCTAAGTTACTAGGCCAATTCAGGCATAGCTGAACATCCGGCTAAGCCTAGTTGCAAAGAATGAAGCAACCGAAGCTGGACCTGGGTTCTAAAATATAAGGACTCTATAACCAGAGTTGGCCCGAGACAAATGTGAAGTGGTGGGCCGACCATACACTGTGCGGCCACGCAATAAGGCACCAGTCAGAAGGTCTAAGCCAGAGGCACAAACCCACAATGTCCGATGTACTATGAAGCACTGAGGTAATATAACACACGAATGACACGTCTCGAGGCACTGAAGCATTATGATGCAATATGCACAAAAGCACTATGATGCAATATTATTACAGCGGCATCAATTCCATGGTGCTGTACATGAGAAGGGCCACACACAAAGCCACAGACACAGTCCACAGCAAACAAATTCCCAATGACAGGGTGATACCGAAGGGAGAGAACCCAGTCCCCCGCGGACCCACAACCTGATGCATATAATGCACAAAGACTATGATGCAGAATGATGCAATAAAATGCACCCAGCCACTATGATGCAGTATAATTCACACAGACACTATGATGCAATACGATGCAGAAAGACACTATGATGTAATATGATGCAATATAATGTAGAAAGACACTATGATGCAATATGATGTACTATGATGAAATATAAAGCAATGTAATGCAGAAAGACACTATGAGGCATAGACACTATGATGCACCTTGATGCACAAAGACACTATGATGTAATATAATGCAATATAATGCAGAAAGACACCCATGCAGAAAGATGGACCTTGATGCAACCTGATGCATAGAGGCACTATAAGCAACATGATGCAATCTGCTGCACAAAGGCACTATGAAACACCAAGATGCACCCTGATGCAAAATGATGTAATATGATGCATAGAAGTACTATGTAGAACTATGTAATATAATGCATAGAGGCACTATGAAGTACTATGATGCCCAAAGGCACCATGATGTAATATGACGCATAGAGACACTATGATACAAAGTGATGTACAGAGGTACTCAATATGATGCATAGAAACAGTATGATGCAATGTGATGTACAGAGACACTCAATATGAAGTCTAGAGGCACTATGATGCAATACGATGCCCAGAAGCACTCAATATGATGCATAGGGGAACAATGATGGAATCTGATAAATGATGTAATATAACACATAAAGGCACTATGAAGCATTCTGATGCAATATGGTGCACAGAGGCAATCAATATGATGCATAGAAGCACTATGATGCCGTACCACGCACAGAGGCACTCAATATAATGCATAGAGACAACATGATATATGATGTAATATGATACAAAGGCACTATGAAGCACTATGATGCAGTACAATGCACAGGGGCAATCAATATGATGAATAGAGACACCATGATGCAATACAATGCACAGGGGCACTCAATATGATGAATAGAGGCACTATGAAGCAGTACAATGGACAGAGGCATTCAATAAGATGCATTGAGGAACAATGATGAAATATGATATATGATGTAACATGACACAAAGGCACTATGAAGCGCTATGATGTCGCACTCTGATGCAATATGATGCACAGAGGCACTCAATATGATGCCCAGAGGCACTCAATATGATGAAAAGAGGCACTCAATATGATGAAAAGAGGCACTATGAAGCAGTACAATGCGCAGAGGCACTCAATATGATGAATAGAGGCACTATGAAGCAGTACAATGCACAGGGCACTCAATATGATGAATAGAGGCACTATAATGCAGCACAATGCACAGAGGCACTCAATAAGATGCATTGAGGAACAATGATGCAATATGATATATGATGTAACATGACACAAAAGCACTATGAAGCGCTATGATTCGCATTCTGATGCAATATGATGCACAGCGGCACTCAATATGATGCACAGAGGCACTCAATATGATGAATAGAGGCACTATGATGCAGTACAATGCACAGAGGCACTCAATAAGATGCATTGAGGAACAATGATGCAATATGATATATAATGTAACATGACACAAAGGCACTATGAAGCGCTATGATGTCACACTCTGATGCAATCTGATGCACAGAGGCACTCAATATGATGCACAGAGGCACTCAATATGATGCATAGAAGCACTATGCTGCAGTACAACTGCTATACCATGCTTGAAGGTGTCCAAACAAGAGACCAGGTCCCAGTTAGAGCCAAGAGAGCAAACTCTCAGAGTTCCAGATAAATCTCAAGCCTGAATAGTAGTTCTCATTTGTCAGATTGACCCCACCCGAAGGAGCTAATTAATGCCCCACAGCTGGAGGGCAGTGTTCATGGAGACGATGTGCTGCATTAACACTATGAGCCCTCCTATGGATGGAGTAGTTAAGTTGTAACTAACTGAAGTTAAATCATGAGATGTAGCCTGGACATATGGCCTTATTATAGCTTAGAGGTCCAAGGCCTGACTGCATACATGTGAAACACACCTCAGCATATGAGGCTCTATGCTTCAGCTTCGGCACAACGGCATGAGACTAGCATCAGTCCAGAGGCCTAGGCCATCAACACATTCCATGATGCACTCACCTGTGCTGGCTCCATACCTGCTAGAAAGACAGGGGGAGCTGGAAACGCCGAGAGCCCAGTATGGAGGGAAGCGGCGTCCCACCAGGAATGCTGCATTACTGCCAGTGATTTCCTCTCTTGTGCCCTCCGAGATCCAGGAAACCTGTCTGTTGCCTGTCTCGTTCTGCACCTCCGCGTTCAACCATGGAACGCACGCTGGCCTCTAGCTCCGGCGCCCTGACGTCACCAGAAGCGCCATGGCACCACACCTTCCGGTATCTTGTGCTGGAATGCCGGCCAGTGTCAGAGCCGAGAGCCTCCACTAAGGAGGAAGCGGCTCTACCCAGGAGCTTCATCCACTCACTGGTCTTTGTGGCTGAGGTACTCCCCCTAGGAGAGTTTCAGCCCCGGTGCTACTTGACAGGGGGAAGGATTGGATCCAGCAGCACGATCCCCCTGGGTCTTGTAAAACGTCCACCTTCTATCTTCGCTCCACTCCTGGAGCAACCTCTCATACAACCGTCCCCTGTAGGGACAGGAAAAACACTGGAGGGTGGAGGTGGGTGGGGCCTTTTAACCTCTCTGTGATCCTGTCCCGCTATAGGTCAAGGGAGGACGCCCTCCATTGTGCTGTCCTGAGGGACGTAAGGGAAAAGAAGGTTTCCCAAGTTTTGTGGTAAATCCTAGTAGTAGTAGCCGGACTTCTGGCTGAAAAACCTCTATGGGTTAACATTTCGGTCTCAAGAGCTACTCCGTCAAACGCAGAGACTTCAAGTCCGGATAACGAGTGAGTCCCTGGGTTAACAGGACCGGGCGCAGAGGAAGTGGAAATGGCGGCGCCGCCAAAAGCGACACTAGTGTCGAGAACCACGTCCTCCTTGGCCAATCTGAGCTATCAAAATAGCCGGAATTCTCTCTAGTCTGAACCGACGCAGCACCAGAGAAAGTAAAGATATCGGCGGAAAAACATAGACTAGCTCGAAATGGTCCCACGGATCCACCAGAGCGTCTACCGCCACAGCCTTTGTGTCCTTGTACCTGAACACGAAGGTCGGTAATTTGGTATTAAACCTGGACCCCATCAAGTCCACTTGGTCAGTTCCCCAACGGAAGCACAGCAGTGCAAAAAAATTGTCGGATGAAAACCCCATTCTCCGGGAACCATCTTTTCGCGACCGAGGAAGTCCGCCGTGGTATTCTGGACTCCTGGAAAGTGAATTGCAGAGATGGCTGGAACCCTGGTCTCGGCCCAAATCAGTATCCGAGACACCTCCAGCATGGGAACTCCTCGTCCCGCCTTGGTGGTTGATATACGCGACCGCCGTCGCGTTGTCTGTCCGCACTCGGACTGGCATACCGCTCAAGGAGACCGTCCAGTGTTGGAGGCAAAGAAAAAATTTTGCCCTCAATTCCAGGATGTTGATCGGTAGAACCGACTCTTCCGATGACCATACTCCCTGGATCCAAAGATCGTTCCAGACACCCTCCCCAGCCCGTCAGGCTGGCATTGGTGGTTATGACCGACCACTTCGGAGGGAGAAAGACTTTCCCAGGAATAACGCTCCTGGACGTGACAACCATCCTAGGGATTCTCGCACCCCGCGAGAAATGGTGACACTGCAATCCAGTGATTGCGACCGATTCCAACGACTCAGAATGAGCCTGTGGAGAGCTCTGGAATGAAATTGGGCAAACGGAGGTGCTCCATGGACGCCACCATCAAACCCAGAAGGCGCATACCTTCCGAAGGGACATTGCTGTCGCAGCCTTCATAATCTGTAAATGTTGGAGCAGACATGCCTGCTTGTCTGGAGGTAGGGACAACACCGCCCGTACCGTGTCGAAAAGCATCCTCAAAAAACAGGATTGCCTGCGACGATTCCAGAGACGACTTCTCCTTTGAGGCCACAATCGAAAGGTCGTCCAAATAGGGACGAATCGTAAGTCCCCGTCTTTGAAGAATTGCCATGAGATTTAGGCGCCAGAATCGTTGTAAAAATTCTGGACGTTAAGGCCAAGCCGAATGGCCGAGCCACAACCTGGTAATGGTTGATTCTATGGCAAAAACGAAGGAAGCGCTGATGAGCTCTTCCGACGGGAACATGCCAATAAGCGTCGCGAATGTCGATTGACCAAAGAATCGATCTGCGACAGGGCTGCCATAACGGAGCGAAGCGACTTCATGCTTGGCTCTGACGGAATGTTAGATGTCAGTCCGCCTTGGCGGATTTTTTTTTTTTTTTTGAAAAAGAGAGAGAGAGAGAGACGACACAAACCCCCAGAGGGTTGGCCAGATCATCCCTTGAACCGAAAGGGACTGCCAATAACTATCGGCACTAGTCCTGCCAGACGCAGAAGTCACAGCTCTGCGCTACGGTAAAGCTGTTTCTTTTGCCTTTGCCTTGGCAATCAGCTCCGTGAGGTCAGTCAAATAGCTGACCACTTTCTAAGCTAAAGATAGCAAACCTTGTTGGAAAACCGCGTTCCATCCAAGTTACAGTGCTCTTCTGACTGTAACTGCCGAGGATTGCGCCCTGGATAGCAGTGACGCATTATCCTTCAACTAGAAAAGCCCATCTACCTCGATAGAGGGGATCCAACTTGCCTCGCCGTCCTTAGACGGTCCAACCGGCTCAGGGGAACTTAACAAGTACACCTAGATCCTTAATACCGAATCTATGTCCACGGCCTCGCAGATGGAAATTGTTGCCGTCTCCGTTTTTCTGTCCAGCGTGTCCTGCAGACTCGCCTTCCCTTTACCAGGAAGATTTGCTAAGCTGGAATGAAGGAACATTCACTTCAGGAGAAGGGGTCCAATTAACAAACAACTCCGTAGAAAAAACGGATACAGTTTGTAAGGTCGTCGCGATCCATGCGACCCTTGCAACATCCGGGCCGACTTACCAGGACGACTAGTTACCTCCTCCGGGTAACTGTAACGTCCACATGGATTACACAGAAATTTTAGTACGGCCCATGAGAGAGGCAGGGAGTCCCTGCCGAACCTCCTTGTCCGAATCGGACTTCTTCGCTAAGCGAAAAAGAAGGCACCGATTTTGTGTCGCTTCCTTGAGAGGATCTAGCTGACACTCCATAACCTAAAAGGTCAGACAGGCCATCAATAGAAACCAGTGAAGGCCTCCATTTTGACACCACTGGAACCTCCGACCGTGCATGAGTCGAGGTCTGCGTGTCAGATACGCGAGGCTGGTCCGTAGCGGATCTGGGAGAGGGTCTCTGACATGCCCTTGCATAGTATATGGCAGGCTAAACCTGTCAGTAACTAGAGCAGTTCTTAAATAAAAAACAAAAGCTGAAGGGTTAAAGCTCTAAAGAGAGAGCTACCCCAGCTGTCTCCCATTAAGAGTTAACCGCCTAATAAGGGGTTAAAGTAGCAGACTCCCCACAACCTTGATAATGAAAAAGGGTGTGCGAATCTCAGGCGCCTCTTATAAGGTCACAGCTGCAGGACAGCTATGCCACACTAAACAGAAAAAACGTACTGTAGCGTAGGCGCAGGACACAAAATATCCGTAGCGCAGGCGCAGGATACAGCACATCCGTAGGACATCGCGAATACATAGCGCAGGCGTCAGATGAGCAGGCGTCAGTCACCATCTGTAGTACAGGTGTAGGTGCTGGATAGAGCATCTGAAGCGCAGACGTTATGGAAACGTCAATCACAAGCATTTGGACGCTCCTCACACAGTATATGACGGGTTAAAACTGTCAATAACTGTTTCTCATATAGCTGAAGGGTTAAAGCTCTTACAGCATGAGCTACCCCAGCTGACCCTTCAAAACAAGGGTTAACCGCCTTCCAAGGGGTTAATGCCGCAGCCTCCCATAGCCTCTGCTGGACGGAGGCGTATTGCAGGAACTGGCTCAAAAAAGACGCCCTGCGCTCCCAGATATATGCGGCACAGCCGCAGATAGGGAATAAAATCAGGAAGGCGCCCTGCAGTTGAAGGGGTTAAGCTTCCGCAGAAGCGACTCACCCTGCTGGTAATAGCTGCCGGGAGGAAAGGGAGAGCGATGACCCCGAGGAGCTTCCAGCTCCTGCATTAATAATGGCCGCCGCGCTGTGTCTCCATGTAGAAGATGCAGGAAATGGAGACTGCTCAGAAAGCGCACGCTCAGAGTGCCGCGAAAATTCAAATAAAAAAGCGGGAACTCCTCTCTCCTCACCGTGACTGAATACATGTACCGGCGGTCGCCGCCGCGACCGTTGAATGCACACTGATCATAATTACAGTGAACACATGTAATAACGCTGCCACCGCAGTCGTTAAAACACACTGACATAATCACAGTGAATACATGTAATAACGCTGCCACTGCAGTCGTTAAGGCACACTGATAACACACAGTGAATACATGTAATAACGCTGCCACCGCAGTCGTTAAGGCACACTGCCATAATCACAGTGAATACATGTAATAACGCTGCCACCGCAGTCGTTAAGGCACACTGACATAATCACAGTGAATACATGTAATAACGCTGCCACCGCAGTCGTTATGGCACACTGATAACACACAGTGAATACATGTAATAACGCTGCCACCGCAGTCGTTAAAGCACATAGTGGTACATGTAATAGCGCTGCCACAGCAGTCGCTAAAGTACTACACACATTATAAAAAAGGAATGTGGAGTACTCACCAGCTTAGCGCCACAGGGAACCCTCAGGATTTGTGGCGCTTGTGCCCATGCTTCCCCCCAGGGCGAGGAACGCAGTGACCGCACGTGTGGTTTGCGTCCCCGCCAGGGAAGCCATCCTCATCCCCCAGGGCCGGCAAGATTCTGCAGGGACTATAGTGTAAATACAGATCCGCCAAGGGAGAGGTTGGGGTACAGCAGCGCTGAGACCCCTGAGACCTCTAGACCAACTAGTGATCCAAGTCTCTTGTCCGATATAAAATAATAAAATCTTCTGAGGAGCTGCATTAGCAGCGACCATCCTCTGAGACCTCAAATCTTAGGAGCTGAGTAGGAGGAGCCCGAGCTGGAGGAGCCAGCCAGTCAACACGCTTTTGATCTGAGGTGTCATCCTGATCTGGGGCTCCGCCTACCCATCAGTAATGAATTACTGTGTCTCCCTCCCTTCCATCTGCAGCTGAAATATTGCCTTAGCCCACAATTTTTACAGTACTATATGTCATTCACAAAACAAATTAAAACATTTACACATTCATATAGGAGATTATGCACCTATAAAACCAATGCTTATAGTGTAGTTTTTACATATTTTGTTTTACAACAAAAAGGAAAAAATGACCAGCACTCTCTAACAGAATAAAGCAAATGTGAACAGGTGCATACAGAGTGCTGCTGTATTCTTTCGTTTGAGTATTATGGGGCCACAGAAGTTTTGCACCTGTTCAAACTTGCTTTATTCTGTTGGTCAGTTTAGAAGTGGTGACTACCTCTATATTAGACTAAGAACTCCTCCCATCAGCTTGCAGCTGTTTTTTATTGGTGCTGGATCCTACCGATTCTTTAAATCTGTAGGTTTTTAGCCCAGGAGTGGCATGTGATAAATATTGGCATTAGAATACTGCAAGAGAAAGATGCACCTTGTTATGGCTGGTGGGTACACATGAATTGGCCAATTTATGCTCCAAGTACCTTCATTTTATATATCCTATATAGCAGTAATGCAATTCATATTTCATATACCGTATATACTCGAGTATAAGCCGACCCGAGTATAAGCCGACCCCCCTAATTTTGCCACACAAAACTGGGAAAGCTTACCGACTCGATTATAAGCCTAGGGTGGAAAATGAGATTATGCCCTATATGCTGCCCATGTATTATGCCCCCATAGATGCTCCATAGATTGTGCCTCCAAAGATTCTGCCCCCATAGATGATCCATAGATTGTGCCCCATAGATGTTCCATAGATTGTGCCCCCATAGATGCTCTATAGATTGTGCCCCCATAGATGCTCCATAGATTATGCCCCCATAGATGATCCATAGATTGTGTCCCCATAGATGCTCCATAGATTGTGCCACCATTGATGCTCCATAGATTATGCCCCCATAGAAGCTCCATAGATTGTGCCCCCATAGATGATCCATAGATTGTTCCCCCATATATGATCCATAGATTGTGTCCCCATAGATGCTCCATAGATTGTGCCACCATTGATGCTCCATAGATTATGCCCCCATAGAAGCTCCATAGATTGTGCCCCCATAGATGATCCATAGATTGTTCCCCCATATATGATCCATAGATTGTGCCCCCATAGATGCTCCATAGATTGTGCCCCCATAGATGCTCCATAGATTATGTCCCCATAGATTATGCCCCCATATACGCTCCATAGTATAGGTCCCTTATGCGGCCGCAGCTGCTGCAACCGAAAAAAAAAAAGACATATTCCCCTCTCGTCGCTGGGGGCCAGGTGCCGGTGTCCTGAGCAGGCGGGGACACCGGCGCGCTATGGGGGACAGGTGCCGATGTCACCGCTCGCTCAGGGCCCGGCACCTGAGACATTTACCTGTCACCGGGTCCACCGCTGAGCGCCGCTATCTTCCGGGTCCTCCAGCAGTCAATGCTCAGGCAGAGGGCGCGGCGCGCAGTAACGTCATCGCGCCCTCTGCCTGAACATCGCAGCAAGAGGACTCGAGGACACAGCGGCGAGCAGCGGTGGAACGGGACAGGTAAATATCCCTTATATTCACCCTTCCGCCGGCACGTCTCTCTCTGCAGCCCCTGCTCTTCTCCCACGGTCCCGGCGCCAGTGTTCAGCGGTCACGTGTTACCGCTCATTAAAGTCATGAATATGTGCATATTCATGACTTTAATGAGCAGTACCACTGATGGCTGAACACAGGAGCCGGGACCGTGGGAGAAGAGCAGGGGCTGCAGAGACCGCGCCAGCGGAGGGGTGAGTATATAGGACAGCTGCGCTCCCCCTCCCTCGCCGACCCCCTGGTATATGACTCGAATATAAGTCGATAGGGGACTTTCAGCCCTAAAAAATGGGCTGAAAATCTCGGCTTATATTCGAGTATATACGGTATTCAATGTTTTCATACATTTCAGTGCTTAAAGAGTGTTGCTATATTCTCTTGTGTATAATTTTGTTTTACATAGCAACCATTTTATTGGATATGTAAATAGGGGTCCTTAGTGCACCATTGGCATGGCCAAGGGCTCAGTGCATCATATTGCACCCTCAATTACAACCCCCTGCACTTCCCCTTTTGTTGATTGACAGTGCTTGCTTTCGTGCAGTGTCTGAATAGAATTCTCGGCCCTGCACTCATTGACACTGCAGGAGCCAAGAGCACACACTGTCACTGAGCATTCTCTTCCCCCTCTCCTGTCACCAGCAGCTTCTTGCTGCACACAGGATCACACAGAAGAAGGCAGGATAGTGTTCAGCAATGACATTTATGTGGATGTTATCTGGAGTTTGGGCACATTGCAAGGGTCAAAAAAGTGGGCCAATTTGGCTTTGGGAACGTGGATTTTATTATATTGCTTTTTGGGTGCCTTTGAGCTACTAAATGTAGTAACGTTTAAAGATGATAGAACCGAGTGGGTGCTTTTTTGTTGAATGTTTTTATTTGTACCATTTGGGGCAACATAACAGTTTTTATTTGCTTTATATAATGATTTTTGAGAGACAGAGTGATCATAAACAGCAATTCAGAAATTGTGTTTTTTTTTGTTTTGTTTTTTTTACACCATTTTGGGCTGTGGTTCCACGATCAGGAAGCACAGCGCTTTGGACGGAGCGGAAAGTCCGCTCCGCCCAAAGCCCCGCCCCCTAGTGAACGTGCGGTGAATCCGGATGTGTTCATTGAATACATCCGGAATCACCGCAGGGCTACATAGCCCTGTGTTATTTCCCTTGCGGCGACGGAGCGGCGACGCAAGGGAATAGGACGTGCTGCGATCTAAAAAGACGCTCAGCATGTCCGTTAACGCAGGTCTGCCGCCTGCGTGTTTTTACGCATAGTGGGGACGGGATTTCTTGAAATCCCCTCCACTATGCTGTAACATCTGGACGCTGCGTGTTTGCGCCAGTACACAGCGTCAAACACGCAGCATTTACAGAGCCAATCCTGACCGTGGAAACACACCCTTACACTGTTGTTAAACAGCCAGCACCTGCTTCTCCAATTGCTGCATTTAAGCACTTAAATGTCATTGCCAATCACTGACAGCTGCATTTAAATGACAAGATAGCTAACACAATCACGGGGTGCTGGTGTGTTGTCATTGCTGCCGGGCCTGTCGGGCCTGCTGAAGGCCTTCATGGCTGTCATCTAGGTCCTCTGGTGAATCCCAGCCTGTGCATGAGCTTCATAGGATATCATCATTTTCATTACACACTGCAATATGGTTGTTTGAGGCTAAAAAAAACTATTTTTCTTTAAAATGAAAAATTAAAACGTGAAAAATGTAATCAAGCCTTAAAAATAAAAAATCATATTTAGCATAAACGCAACCCCAAAAGTTTAAACAAAAATAAAATTCATTAACATGTACTTCAAATGCTCAAACAGAATAAAAAAAAAAGTCCTCATACAGCTCAACAGAAAAATAAAAACGTCATGGGTCTCACTCAATATAGCGATGCAAACAAAATTTGCGGTTGTCGGGAAGGGGTTAATGTTTCAATTATATATTTAGATACAAAACTCATTTATTGTGCATTATCTACAAAACATGCATTAATTTACACAAGGGGAGTCGAATCAAATAATACAGAAATATAAATAATAAATAAATGTATTCAATTACTACACACAAATATACAATGATCCAACAGTCCCCAGAAAAATGGATGGCTGACCATCCAGTTAAAATCAGAAAACACCAAGGTGCAAAGAAAGTGGATGTGGGCGTAATAGAATGCCAAATGACACCAATAGGACAGAAGCCACAAGACAATGAGGCGTAATACTGTATAATCTTTATTCAAAAAAAAAAAAATATATATATATATATATATATATATATATATATATACATACATACATACACCGTATATACTCGTGTATAAGCCGAGATTTTCAGCACCTTTTTTCGTGCTGAAAATGCCCCCTCGGCTTATACACGAGTAATAGGGCAGAAACCAGCGGGGAGGGGATGCCGCGGCAGGAGCCGGTGGCTGGGATCATACTCACCCCTCCCCGTGCCATCGCTGAGGGTCCCTGCAATCCTGCGTTCTCCCCGGCTTCCTGCAGCTCTCCAGCGCTGACGTAATACCGCTCATTAAGGTCATGTAATATGGACGCGACGCCACTCCCATGGGCGTGGCCTCCTTATTCATGGCCTTAATGAGCGGTATTACATCACCGCTCAGCGCTGGAGAGCTGCAGGAAGCCGGGGAGAACGCAGGATTGCAGGGACGCTCAGCGATGGCACGGGGAGGGGTGAGTATGATGGAGGAGAGGACAAGGAGCTGGACGGGGGATAGACGGTGGACGGGGGAAGCATGGAGGAGGACGGGGGGGAGAACGGAGGACGGGGAAGCATGGAGGAGGACGGGGGAAGCATGGAGCAGGACGGGGGGAGGACGGGGGAAGCATGGGGGAGAACGGAGGACGGGGGAAGCATGAAGGAGGACAATGAGCACGGAGCAGGACGGGGGGAGGATGGAGGGCACAGAGGAGCACGGAGCAGGACGGGGGGAGAGGATGGAGGGCACAGAGGAGCACGGAGCAGTACGGGGGGCACAGGAGGACGGAGAAGGAATGGGGGAGCACAGCGGAGGACAGAGCAGGAGGGGGGGGAGTACAGAGGAGAATGGGGGAGCACAGAGCTGGATGGGGGAGCAAGGAGCAGGACGGGGGCAGCACAGAGCAGGAGGGCAGTTTATACACCCGGCTTATACACGAGTAAATAAGTTTTCCCAGCTTTTTGTGGCAAAATTAGGGGGGTCGGCTTATACAAGGGTCGGCTTATACACGAGTATATACGGTGTGTGTGTTATATATATATTAAATATATATACACAATTATGCACAGAAACATAAATATTAATTTAAAAAACAAGAGGGGAACCAATCATAAAAATGGCCAAAAAACGGGACCAATTCTAATATTCAGGTAACTTAGTATATACATAAAAAATCCCTTATTCAAACAAATGTGCCTTAATAGCGCATAGCATAAATTAATCACATAAAATCGTGACCAGGATTATATATAAACTCAAATTGAATAAAGAAAATCCAATGTGAAAAATTATATGAAAAATAAAGTGCACACAGCTGAGAAATTACTAATAAAAACTACAGTGTAAAAGTCAATATATAAAGCAATTCTGACACTTTGCTAAATAACAAGACTGTACCAGACATGTGTACTATATAGTGCTAAACCAAATACATTGCTGTGAAAACAAATCAAATAAATGACTGGAAACCAGCCAGTGCATTAATTAGTGTGCAAAGTAGGTTGCCTGAAATGATAATAAAGTGCACTATAAATGTGACCTTAAGTGCGCTATAGATTTGGCATATAGAGGGAAAAGTACCTGAAGGCCCAATGGCTCACCGGTTAACCACCTCAAACGCGCCCATATATTCCACAGATTATGCCCCCATATGCTCCAGATTATGCCCCCATATGTTCCACAGATTATGCCCCCATATGCTCCAGATTATGCCCCATATGCTCCAGATTATGCCCCCATATGTTCCACAGATTATGCCCCCATATGCTCCAGATTATGCCACCATATGTTCCACAGATTATGCCCCCATATGCTCCAGATTATGCCCCCATATACTCCAGATTATGCCCCCATATGCTCCAGATTATGCCCCCATATGCTCCAAATAATGCCCCCATATGCTCCAGATTATGCCCCCATATGTTCCACAGATTATGGCCCCATATGCTCCAGATTATGCCCCCATATGCTCCAGATTATGCCCCATATGTTCCACAGATTATGCCCCCATATGCTCCAGATTATGCCCCCATATGCTGCACAATTATGCCCCATAGTATACGACCCTTATGCTGCTGCTCTGCAAAAAAAAAGACATACTCATCTCTCATCGCTGGGGGCCAGGTGCCGGTGTCCTGAGCAGGCGGTGACACTGGCGCGCTATGGGGGACAGGTGCCGGTGTCACCGCTCGCTCAGGACCCCAGCACCTGAGATATTTACCTGTCCTCTGCCTGATCATTCACAGCCAGAGGAGTCGGACGAGGGAGCAGCGCAGCGGTGGAGAGAGGACAGGTAAATATCGCTATACTCACCCCTCCGCCGGCGCGTCTCTGCAGCCTCTCCTCTTCTCCCGGCGGTCTCCGCAGCGCTTCAGTCCTACAGCAGTCACGTGGTACCGCTTATTAAAGTCATGAATATGTGTATATTCATGACTTTAATGAGCGGTGCCATGTGACCGCTGCAGGAAGGAGCCGGAGAACGTGGGAGAAGCAGGGGGGCTGCAGAGACCGCGCCGGCGGCAGGGTGAGTATGATCCGACACCCTGCTCCCCTCCCCCGCCGACCCCCGTATATGACCCGCATATAAGCCGAGAGGGGGACTTTCAGCCCTAAAAAATGGGCTGAAAATCTCGGCTTATACACGAGTATATACGGTATGTTTCTGTGCATAATTGTGTATATATATTTTTTTTTTTTTTGAGTAAAGATTATACAGTATTACGCCTCATTGTCTTGTGGCTTCTGTCCTATTGGTGTCATTTGGCATTCTATTACTCCCACATCCACTTTCTATGCACATTGGTGTTTTCTGCTCAAAACATTCATTAAGCAGTACCTTGGAAAGAGATTTCCCATTAGCCTTGAGGGTGGCTAGTCCTGCACAACAAACCAGAGCACTTGAACTTGATAGGCCGGAACTTGGGGGAACGGATCCATCCACCATGCAATTCATCCCTTTAGGTTCATCCAGACTGAAGTGCTCCTTGAAAATATAGAGTTCACGTAAAAGATAAAAAATAATAAAACAAGGAAATGAACACAGAAGACCCTAACTGCATACAAGAGGCAACTGATAATACAATGGGGCCTGACCAGGCCAAATTTTACAATTATGACCATTGTCACTTTATGTTCTAATAACTCTGGATGCTTCAACAGATCCCACCGATTCTGAGAAAGATTTCTCGTGACATACTGTACTTCATGATAGTGGTAAAGTTTGTTCGATATGTCTTGCATTTATTTGTGAAAATATGAGAAATTTGGCAATTTTGTTAGGAAGTTAAAAGGGTTGAAAGTTGATCAGCAATTTACAAAAGCATTTATTAAGTGACCACATTACATTTGAAGTAACTTTGAGGGCCCTACGTGACAGAAAACACCCAAAAGTGACACCATTTTAAAAACCTGCACCCTCAAAGTATTCAAAACCACATTCAAAAAGTTTATTAACCCTTCACGTGCTTCACAGGAATTAATGGAATATGAAAGGAAAAAATGAACATTTAACTTAATATAAAAAAACAAAAATTACTTTAGACCACAATTGTTTTATTTTCGCAAGGTTATAAGGGAAAAAATGGACCTCAAAATTTGTGCAATTTCTCCTGAGACGATATCTGGGGAAAACTACTGTTTTGGCACATGGCAGGGCACAGAAGGAATGGAGCCCCAACTGACTTTTTGAACGCAAAATTTGCAGGAATCATTGGAGGACGTCATGTCGCATTTGGAGAGCTCATGATCTGCCTAAACAGTGGAAACCCCCCGACAAATGACACCATTTTGGAAACTAGACCCCTCAAGGAACTTATCTAGATGTGTGGTGAGCATCTTGAACCCCCAGGTGCTTCACATACATTATGTTGATCCGTAAAAATAAAAAAAAAAAATCAAATTTTTCCCACAAGTATGTTTTTAGTCCTAATTTTTTTTTTTATTTTCACAAGGTTAACAGGGTAAAACGGACCACAAAATTTGTTGTGCAATTTCTCCCGAGTATGCAGATACCCAATATGTGGAGGAAAACAACAGTTTGGGCACACAGCAGCCCTCAGAAAGGATGGAATGACGTTTTGGAATGCAGATTTTGATGGAATCTTCTGTGGGTGTCATGTTGCATTTGGAGAGCCCCTGATGTGCTAAAACAGTGGAAACCCTCCACAAGTGACCCCATTTTGGAAACTGGATACCTCAAGGAATTTATCTAGAGTTTATAACATTAAACCATGAAAATACAATAAATTACATTTTTTCCACAAAAATGTTCTTGTAGCTCCAATTTTTTTTTATTTTTACAAGGTTAACAGGGGAACAGAACCACAAAATTAGTTTTTCAATTTCTCCCAAGTACACCAATACCTTATATGTGGACGAAAACTACTTATGAGGCACAGTGCAAAGTACAGTGCAAAGATCAGAAGTGAAGAAGCATCATATTGGAGTTCAGATTTTGCTGGACTGGTTTGAGGTTGCCATGTCACATTGGTAGAGCCCTTGAAGGGCCAGAACAGCAGAATCCCTCATAAGTAATGTGGAAGTCCCCTATATTTCCATTAACAGATGACAGATCTGAGTTAGAACTTGCCTCTTTTTGTGGATTGATTTGAAGCTTTTTTTGGGAACATTTTACATAACATTTAGGATCACATTTATCCCAGGCTCTACGCTGAGCATTTATATCGGGGTTTACATCTAAATCTCTGAGTGACGAGATTTAGATGAAACCCCGAGGGATCCAGTCACTATAACGAGGCAGCAGAGTTACTCTGGACTCCATCTGGCCTCTGTTCAGCATTCTCTTCAGAGGTGCACAAAACTGTGGCGGACCGCGCTTTTATGCACGTCTAAAAAGACAGACACCGCCGGATCATAGGCGGCCAGACGGCTTCCACAATGCCTCCATCTGCCTCATTATAGGTAATCTTCCGACTTTACTACTGAATCATATATTTCAGAGGTTTACAAGTAAACCCCGATGTAAGTGCTCAGCGCAGAATAAATGTAGCCTAACTGCGATCTATGGGAGGCAGAATTAACAAATGTACAGCAGGTGAAGAATTGGTTTTATTTATTTTTTTACACCGTTTCTCGTGCGGTATAAGTGATTAGACGACTTTATTCTTTGGGTTGGTGCGATTACAGGGATATGAGATTTATATTGCTTTTTTAAGTTTGGCTGTTGTCGCACACTATAAACGCTTTTTATCACAAAAACAAGTTTTTGCATCACCATATTTTGATAGCTATAATTTTTCCATATGTCAGCAAACAGAGTCATGTGAGGGCTTGGTTTTTGCATTGCTTTATCCTAAGAGCTACAACTTTTTATTTTTCCGCTGACTGAGCTGTATGGCGGTATTTGTTTTGCGGGACAAGATGACATTTTCAGGGATAACATATCTTTTTTACATTCGTCTTTTTTTGCGGTATGATAAAGCATTGCTTTTTGCCTTGTTTTCTATTTATTTATTTTAAAGGTGTTCACTAAAGGGGTTAACTAGTGGGAAAGTTTTATAGCTCAGGTCGTCCTGAATGTGGAGATACCAAATATTTGTACGTTTTCTTTTTTTACATAAATAAATGTATTTATTGGATTAATATATTTTCTTTTCTTTGTTCTTTATTTTGTGATTTTCTAAAAATATTTTTCCAATTTTTATTTACTTTATTTTATTTACTTATTTTCTTTTTTTAACTTTTTTACATTGACCCAGCATGGGACATCAACTTCCTACTGACAGATCGGTGATTTGATACTCTGCAATGTTTCTGATCAACGTCTGAAATGCAAGGAGGAGGCATGTCTGTCCATGCTCTGAGCATTAGCTGACAGGCCACCGGCCCTGGGTGACCCCGCAGCCTTCTTTGGGCCCAGGGTTACCATGGAGAGTATCAGCATAACGCGATCGTATTACGTTGTGTCAATGGGAGCACAGAGGACTCTACCGCCCTTTGTGATGCCTGCAATGTCGCTGTCACTATTGATAGCGGCATCACAGGGGTTAAACGCCCACGATTGGTGCTAGCACCGATAGTAGGCGTTGCTGCAGGGTGTCAGCTCTTATATAGAGTGGATACCCACATTTGATCGTGGCAGCGCTCAGTGTGAGCCCCCAAGATCATGGCGCCATATATATTATCTTGTCTTTGCGGGAACGCAGCTCCTGCAGAGCAGTATACATACGGGAAGGGGTTAAAGGGAATTTGATTTTTGCTACGTAATTAAACTTACAGAAGGCTATGTTCACAAGTTGCTTTTTTTTCTGCAAACAAAACCTGATCTCTTGGCAGTAAAAAAAAAGCTGCAGAAAAAAAGCATGTTTGTTTTTCTTGCTGTTTTCCTAGCTGCTTTTCTGCTGCATTTTTCAGGATCCCAAAGTTTAGCTTTGTTTCTACCGTACAAGCATGAACAATGCAATGAATTAGGCCACAAATGCAAGATATATGTGACACCATAAAACATTTTTGAAAAAAAAAGGACAATTTTATAAAATTATTTTGTGGAAAAAGGTTTTTATGTCTGAAAAATAATGACTATTCTGAACAAAAAAAGTTAATATTAGTTCAAGAAAGAATAGACAATTGCAAACAAAAACACAGGGGCGAGTTGAGCTGCCCAGGCATAGTTTACCCAAGACATTGGCAGTGCATTGAGTTTGTCGAGCACGGTTTACATTTATCACTAATTTAATTAAACTCTACTAATCCTAACTAAAGGCTGGGTCTCACATAACGATACACCAGCGATCCCGACAACGATATGCACTTGTCAGGATCGCTGGTGTATCGCTGCTGAGGTGCCAAACAGGCAGCTCAGGCAACGATCTGGGACAGCGACACTGCGGGTAACATCGCTTAGTTACCCGCAGTGTACGTTGGATACCAGCGCCCTGATGCAGGGAGCTGGTATCCAAGGTACACAGCGGGTTTCCAAGCGCTGCGCGGTGCCTGGAAACCCGCTGTGTACCTTGGATACCAGCTCCCTGCATCAGGGCGCTGGTATCCAAGGTACACAGCGGGTTTCTAGGCACAGCCCCGCGCCTGGAAACCCGCTGTGTACCTTGGTTACCAGCGGAACGCTGGTCTCCCGCCTGTCACACGCAGCGATGCGTGCCTGTCAGCGGGAAACCAGCGATCAAAAAAAGGTCCTGACATTTCAGCGACGATCAGCGATACCCGGCAGGGGGGCTGATCGTCACTGAATGTCACACACAGCGATATCGCTGGTGAGCTCGCTGCTGCGTCACAAAACTAGTGACTCAGCAGCGATCTCAGTAGCGATATCGCTATGTGAGACGGGCCCTTAACAGGCTCATGAGGACACCAAGACATTTTGGTTTAAACTTGAAAATCGCAAAAATAAATTTGTGTTTCACATCCAGCTGTACCTGCTTTATTTCACTAAAACGCTGCAAAAACTGAGGACGTTTATTGCTACATTTTGGCACGAACTATGGGGGAAAAAACGCTGCAAAAATGCTCAAAGAAGTGATATGCTGCAGTTTTCACTGAAACATCACATGGTCGTAAGTATTTAGATCCTTTGCTCAGATACTCATATTTAAGTCACATGCTGTCCATTTCTTCCTTGAGATGGTTCTACTCCTTCATTGGAGTCCAGCTGTGTTTAATTAAACTGTTAGGACTTGATTTGTAAAGGCACACACCTGTCTATATAAGACCTCACAGTGCATGTAAGATCAAATGAGGTCAAAGGAACTGGCCAGGGAGCGGAGACAGAATTGTGGCAAGGCACAGATCTGGCCAAGGTTACAAAAGAATTTCTGCTGTACTCAAGGTTCCTAAGAGCACAGTGGCCTCCATAATTCTTAAATTGAAGAAGTTTGGGACCACCAGAAATCTTCCTAGACCTGGCCATCTAGCCAAAGTGAGCAATCGTGGGAGAAGAGCCTTGGTGAGAGAGGAAAAGAAGAACCCCAAGAACACTGTGGCTGAACTCCACAGATGCAGTAGGGAGATGGGAGAAAGTTCCACAAACTATTATTGCAGCCCTCACGTGTCGGGCCTTTATGGCCCAATGAACTGAAGATAGAACTTTTTGGTGATAATTGTAAGAGGTATGTGTGGAAAAAACCAGGCACTGCTCATCACCTGCCCAATACAATCTCAACAGTGAAACAAGGTGGTGGCAGCATCATGCTATGGGGCTGTTTTTCAGCTGTAGGGACAAGGCGACTAGTTGCAATTGAAGGAAACATGAAGTACAGAAATATCCTGGATGAAAAACTCTTCCAGAATGCTCTGGACCTCAGACTTAGCCAAAGATTCACCTTCCAACAAGACAATGACCCTAAGCACACAGCTAAAATAACAAAGGAGTGGCTTCAGAACAACTCTTTAACAATTCTTGACTGGCCCAGCCAGAGACCTGACCTAAACCTAATCGAGCATCTCTGGAGAGACCTGAAAATGGCTGTTCACCATCGTTCACCATCCAACCTGATGGAACTGGAGAGGATCTTGCAAGGAGAATGGCAGAGGATCCCCAAATCCAGGTGTGAAACACTTGTTGCATCATTCCCAAGAAGACTCATGGCTGTACTAGCTCAGAAGGGTACTTCTACTCAATACTGAGCAAAGGGTCTCAATACTTATGACCATGTGTTATTTCAGTTTTCCTTTCTTAATAAATTTGCAAAAATTTCTACATTTCTGTTTTTTTTTCAGTCAAGATGGGGTGCAGAGTGTACATTAATGAGAAAAAAAATTAACTTTCTTGAATTTACTAAATGGCTGCAATGAAACAAAGGGTGAAAAATTTAAAGGGGTCGGAATACTTTCCGTACCCACTGTACATCTTGACACTTGAACACCCTGTTGCAGAGTAGGCATTGAATTAGGCATTTAGTTCATATACTAATATCTTTTTGATATTTTTTGACACTCTGCTCTTTTAAGTTTGTCCCTTTGTCTTTCCTGTAGTTGATGATGTTAGCCTTTGCTCTTCCATTCTTTTTCATTATCAATTTGCTGTAGCCAGTGTCGGACTGG
>JARQOD010000004.1:408008761-408155967 GCA_033576555.1 Oophaga sylvatica
AAGAAATCTGTTTAGAAATCCGCAATATGAAAATTCTCAGGCAAGCAATAATTTAGTCCTTTTGAAAGTAGTGAAAGACAGTCATCATCTAAGATTGTAGTAAAAAGATTACTTAAAAAAATATTTAGACTTGAGAGTCCTCAGTGGTTGATACCTTTTAATGGCTAACTGAAAAGATGGTAACAAATTGCAAGCTTTCGAGACTACGCAGGTCTCTTCATCAGGCAAAGACTAAAACAAAAGCTGAAGAATCACATATTTATACACAAGGTAAAAGGTATCAACCACTGAGGACTCTCAAGTCTAAATATTTTTCTATCTACTGGCTAACACGGTACGAAGATATACATCTTTCCTATATCAAAGATTACTTATTAATTTATCTCCTCTATTAGAATATTGAAGTGTTAAAGCCAATTTTCTCTGCTGACCCATTTTTTGTGCTTGCTATTGATCGTGATTTTGAAAACACCTACGGTTTATGTGAAAAACTGGAATTTGAGCCAAAAATCTGAATTTTTATATTTTTGCTTTCCTTTAGATTTTTGTGATGTCTAATCAAAAACCTGTCTGGCGTGAAATTCATGTTTGTCTCCCTAACATTAAGGCTATGTGCACACGTTGAGGATTTTTCGCGGTTGTTTAGCGTTTTTGCGGCGGTTTTCTGCTGAAAAAAACGCATGCATTAAGCATCCTATCATTAGAATGCATTCCGCAATTTTTGTGCACATGCTGCATTTTTTCCCGCGAAAAAAATGCATCACGGAAAAAAACGCAGTATGTTAATTTTTTTTCCCGAATCGCGGGGATTCCGCCGCCATACAAATGTATTGAACCGCTTACTTTCCGCATGTGGCTATGCCCACCATGCGCAAAGTAAGCGGTTCAAGTGCGGATGGTACCCAGGGTCTGGAGGAGAGTCGACTCTCCTCCAGACCCTGGGTACCATATCCCTGTTAAAACAATAATTAAAATAAAAAATAGTGATATTCTCACCTTCCGGCGCCCCCCGCAGCCTTCCCGCCTCTCAGCGACGCTCCTGGCAACTCCCGTTCCCAGGGATGCTTCGCGACAATGACCCCAGATGACATAGCGGTCTCACGTGATGCTACGTCATCTGGGGTCATTGTTGCCGCCAGGCATCACTGGAACGGGAGTTGCCAGGAGCATCGCGGGGGCCGCCGGAAGGTGAGAATATCATGATTTTTTATGTTTTTTATTACATTTAACATTATATATTTTTTTACTATTGATGCCGCATTGGCAGCATCAATAGTAAAAAGTTGGTCACACGAGTCAAACACTATGCTTGACTCGTGTGACCAACCTGTCAATCAGTTTTCCAAGCTGCTACAGATCGCTTGGAAAATGCTATCATTCTGCAAGCTAATTACGCTTGCAAAACGTTATTTTTTAGCGGGAATACGCATGCCTATAAAATGCGTATTTCCCGCGGCAGGGATGTGCGGGATTGCCACGGAAATTTCCGCGGCAATACTCATACGTGTGCACATAGCCTAAAACTTTTTCCTTCCTATTATTTCTGCTTGAATGGGGAATCAGCTCTTTCTCTACTCTATTTTAAAAAAAAATGCAAACTGTAATTCTGTGTGTTCTCAACTACGTTTTTGCTTTACGTAATTCAATTGTAATTTTTAAATTCTTTTTCTTTTGCCTTAACATTAAACACATCAGATTGAAAGCATGTTCTAAACGTGCTTCATTCCATGGCTTTTGAAATTGTTCATCTTCTTGAAATTGGGACAAAGCTTTAAATGAACGCAGACCTCTAGGAACTCGTCTACATTCATTATACGATTTTAATGACTTTAAAGTCCAAAATAAGTGCACTTTGTGCCCAGGCAGTAGGATTAAGAGACTTAGTGCTTAAATTATTTTACTGGTTACTACGGCTATGGGGATACCAAATATTTGTGTGTATGTGTACATATATACTGTATACAGTGGGAAAAATATGTATTGCACACATCACCAGTTTTCTAAGTAAATAGCTTTCTAAAGTTGCTAATGACATGAAATTCTCACAAGGTGTCAGTAAGGCCTATTTCATGCATCAGTTTTTTACCATCAGTCACAATCCGTTGGCTCGACGGATTCGTCGCAGATTGTGAAAAACTGATGCGACGGATCCGTTTTTTTCATCCGGTTTTCGACGGATCTTTTTTTTATAGTATACTGTAAAATCACACTGACAGGTTAGAGAATACATGTATACACATAGTATAGATGTGTGTGTGTGTATATATATATATATATATATATATATATATATATATATATATACAGTACAGACCAAAAGTTTGGACACACCTTCTCATTCAACGATTTTTCTGTATTTTCATGACTGTGAAAATTGTAGAATCACACTGAAGGCATCAAAACTATGAATTAACACATGCAGAATTATACATTACACTATACAAAAAAGTGTGAAACAACTGAAAATATGTCTTATAGGTTCTTCAAAGTAACCACCTCTAGCTTTGATTGCAGAAAAGGTGAACGGATGGACTCTACATGCCTGGTTCCCACCGTGAAGCATGGAGGAGGTGGTGTGATGATGTGGGGGTGCTTTGCTGGTGACACTGTTGGGGATTTATTCAAAATTGAAGGCATACTGAAGCAGCATGGCTACCACAGCATCTTGCAGCAGCATGCTATTTCATCTGGTTTGCGTTTAGTTGGACCATCATTTATTTTTCAACAGGACAGTGACCCCAAACACACCTCCAGGTTGTGTAAGGGCTATTTGACCAAGAGCGAGAGTGTTGGGGTGCTACTCCAGATGACCTGGCCTCCACAGTCACCAGACCTAAACCCAATCGAGATGGTTTGGGGTGAGCTGGACCGCTCACCGCTTCAGTTTTGAATAATCCCCAACAGTGTCACCAGCAAAGCACCCCCATACCATCACACCACCTCCTCCATGCTTCACGGTGGGAACCAGGCATGTAGAGTCCATCCATTCACCTTTTCTGCGTGCAAAGCAGTAATCAAAGCAAAAGGTGGCTACTTTGAAGAACCAAGAATATAAGACATATTTTCAGTTGTTTCACACTTTTTTGTAAAGTGTAATGTATAATTCCACATGTGTTAATTCATAGTTTTGATGCCTTCAGTGTGATTCTACTATTTTCATAGTCATGAAAATACAGAAAAATCTTTGAATGAGAAGGTGTGTCCAAACTTTTGGTCTGTACTGTATATATATATATATATATATAATATATATATATATATATATAATGTATGTGTGTGTGTGTATATACACTATATATATATATATATATAGTACAGACCAAAAGGTTGGACACACCTTCTCATTTAAAGATTTTTCTGTATTTTCATGACTATGAAAATTGTAAATTCACACTGAAGGCATCAAAACTATGAATTAACACATGTGGAATTATATACTTAACAAAAAAGTGTGTAACAACTGAAATTATGTCTTATATTCTAGGTTCTTCAAAGTAGCCACCTTTTGCTTTGATGACTGCTTTGCACACTCTTGACATTCTCTTGATGAGCTTCAAGAGGTAGTCACCGGAAATTGTTTTCACTTCACAAGTGTGCCTTGTCAGGTTTAATAAGTGGGATTTCTGGCTTTATAAATGGGGTTGGGACCATCAGTTGTGTTGTACAGAAGTCTGTTGAATACACAGCTGATAGTCCTACTGAATAGACTGTTAGAATTTGTATTATGGCAAGAAAAAAGCAGCTAAGTAAAGAAAAATGAGTGGCCATCATTACTTTAAGAAATGAAGGTCAGTCAGTCCGAAAAATTGGGAAAACTTTGAAAGTGTCCCCAAGTGCAGTTGCAAAAACCATCAAGCGCTACAAAGAAACTGACTCACATGAGGACCGCCGCAGGAAAGGAAGACCAAGAGTCTCCTCTGCTTCTGAGGATAAGTTTATCCGAGTCACCAACCTCTGAAATCGCAGGTTTACAGCAGCTCAGATTAGAGACCAGGTCAATGCCACACAGAGTTCTTGCAGCAGACACATCTCTAACAACAACTGTTAAGAGGAGACTTTTGTGCAGCAGGCCTTCATAGTAAAATAGCTGCTTGGAAACCACTGCTAAGGACAGGCAACAAGCAGAAGAGACTTGTTTGAGTTAAAGAACACAAGGAATGGACATTAGACCAGTGGAAATCTGTGCTTTGGTCTGATGAGTCCAAATTTGAGATCTTTGGTTCCAACCACTGTGTCTTTGTGCGACGCAGAAAAGATGAACGCATGGACTCTACATGCCTGGTTCCCACTTTGAAGCATGGAGGAGGAGGTGTGATGGTGTGGGGGTGCTTTACTGGTGACACTGTTGGGGATTTATTCAAAATTAAAGGCATACTGAAAAAGCATGGCTACCAAAGCATCTTGCAGCGGCATACTATTCCATCCGGTTTGCGTTTAGTTGGACCATCATTTATTTTTCAACAGGACAATGACCCCAAACACACCTCCAGGCTGTGTAAGGGCTATTTGACGAAGGAGAGTGATGGGGTGCTATTCCAGATGACCTGCCCTCCACAGTCACCAGACCTGAACCCAATCGAGATGGTTTGGGGTGAGCTGGACCGCAGAGTGAAGGCAAAAGGGCCAACAAGTGCTAAGCATCTCTGGGAACTCCTTCAAGACTGTTGGAAGACCATTTCCGGTGACTACCTCTTGAAGCTCATCAAAAGAATGCCAAGAGTGTGCAAAGCAGTCATCAAAGCAAAAGGTGGCTACTTTGAAGAACCTAGAAAATAAGACATATTTTCAGTTGTTTCACACTTTTGTGGTAAGTATATAATTCCACATGTGTTAATTCATAGTTTTCATGCCTTCAGTGTAAATGTACAATTTTCATAGTCATGAAAATACAGAAAAATCTTTGAATGAGAAGGTGTGTCCAAACTTTTGGTCTGTACTGTACACTGTATATATGTTTTCACCAATATTTGAGGCAGGTACCTTTCCTACTTGAGGGCTGGCAATTAGATCCGAGCATGCTCAGTTAAAAAAATGGAATCCGTCGACGGATTCCGTCATTTGATGGATGTGGCGGATCTGGCGTCCATAGGCTTCTATTCTAGCAAACAACGGACAGCGACAGATCCGTCTGTCTGTTTTTGTTGACGTACACAAAAAAAAAGTTTCTTTTTTCGCTGTTTCCGGCCGCCGGACAAACAATTTCCGACGGATCCTGCGAACGACGGATGATACGTGAGTCCATCAGTCGCAAATAGAAGTCTATGAGAAAAAAACGAATCCAGCGGCATCTGTCGCCGGGTCCGTGTTTTTGAAAATTCGAAGGATTGTGACTGATGGCAAAAAACTGATGTGTGAATGAAGACTAACACAGGCAAAGAAAGCAAGTGATATATATCCATAATGTGATTTAAGTGTATTGATAAGAAAAGACACAGGGAAAAAGTATTGAACACCTGAAGAAAGAGAGGTGCAAAAAGCCATGGAAAGTCTTGACACCAGCTTAAATCTATAAGTAATTAGAAAGCAATCCTGCCATATAATGATAAACAATATCTGTTTGTTCAACTGATGGCCTATTAAAAAGTGTTTCATTACCAAGGTGCCACACAAGAAACATTTCATGATGGGTAAAATCAGTGATCTGTCTCAATACCTTTGCATCCCAATTGACGCAAAACATACTGATGACATTGGTTACAGAACAATTTTCTAAACTACTGAAGGCTCCATTGAGCACTGTTGAGGCCATAATGCGGAAGTGGAAAGAACATAATTTCACCATTAACCAGTCCCAACCAGGTGAAAAGAATTCTAAGAAGGGTTGGTCAAGGACTACCTGCAGAGAGCTACGGAAAGACCTGGAATAAGCAGGTACAGTACAATTGTTTCAAATAAGCAACCTTGTGGCCTGTATACACGCTCACCTTGCAAGACTCCATTGCTTAATGAAAAAAGCTTGTTCAAGTGCATTTAAGGTTTGCTCAACAATCTTAGACAAGCCTGTGAAATACTGAGTCCAAAATTGAACTCTATGGATGCCATAACACACACCATGTTTGGAGGTCAAATGTACTGTGTATCACCCAAAAACACCATACTGACAGTGAAGTTTTGAGGTGGGAATATCGTTTTGTCTAATGTCCTCAACATTGCCCAGGTCTTGGTGTCCCAATGCTGAGAAATACAGGTACATACTTATCCATCATGCAGTGCCATCAGAGAACCCTGGTATTAACATCATCAAGTCTGCCTGGGATTACGTTACCTAGACTGGAGGAATTTAGCAGTTTTTGATTTAGATTTTTGTTGTTGTTGACTTTTTTGTTAACTGATAAAAATAAACTGTTAACACTTCTATTTCTATTGCTGGTATGAGCGGATGGTTACTTAACTGCATACATTTGATGGCTAAATGGGTTTGGCCATCTCCATAAAAGTAAATTGATAGAAGCCCGACACATCTAGTCCGCACATGACCACATACATGTGAATTAAATTATGTGGTCACTTGACCATGCACTCGCATTGGCAGTCCCAGAGAACTGAGTGCGCACATACCCTGTAGAGTGACTGCAGACTTTTGTTCCATGTCTGTACAACTCCTTTAACCTCTTTCTTCCATCTGACGTACTATTCCGTCCATGTGACCTGGGCTTAGTTCCCAAGGACGAAATAGTACGTCATACGCGATCAGCCGCGCTCACAGGGGAGCGTGGCTGATCGCGGCCGGGTGTCAGCTGATTCTCACAGCTGACACCCGGCACTAAGTGCCAGGAGCAGTCACGGACCGCTCCCGACACTTTAACCCCCGCAACACTGCGATCAAACACGATCGCAATGTTTTGGTGGCATAGGGAAGCATCGCGCAGGGAGGGGGCTCCCTGCGTGCTTCCCTGACACCCTCAGAGCAACACGATGTGATCACTTGTTCTGAGGGCCTCCTCCTGCGCCCAATCCAGATGTCCGCGGTGTCTCCGGTCCTGAGGAGGGCTTGTCAGTGCCTACTTAGAGCAGGCGCCTGCAAGCCTCCTGCACTGCCTGTCAGATCGCTAATCTAATAGTGTTCTGCAAACTGTCAGATCAGCGATCTGACACTATATGGTAATGTCCCACCCTGGACAATGTAAAAATGTAAAAAAAATAAAAATAAATGTGTAAAAATATTTTTTAAAAAATCCCTAAATAAAAAAAAATATTTCCCCAATAAACACATTATTATTATGTAAATAAAAAAGACAATAAAAGTACACATATTTAGTATCGCAGCGTCCGAAACGACCCACCCTATAAAACTGTCCCACTAATTATCCCCTTTAATGAACCCCTTACAAAAAACAAGCAAAAAAATTCTTTATCATCATAGCGCTGATCAAAAAGTGGAATAATACGCGATCAAAAAGACGGATATAAATAAACATGGTACCCCTGAAAACATCATCTTGTCCCGCAAAAAACAAGCTGACATACATCATCAGCAAAAATGATAAAAAAAAAGTTGTAGCTCGCAGAATAAAGCGATGCAAAAATAATTATTTTTTATATAAAATAGTTTATTGTATAACAACGCCAAATCATAAAAAAGATACAAATGATGTATCGCTGTAATCGTACTAACTACTTTATCAATTTTACCACACGCGGAACGGTATAAACGCAAATTTATGAATTGCTGGTTTTTGTTCATTGTGCCTTCCAAAAATCGTAATAAAAAGCGATCAAAAAATGTCTTGTGCCCAAAAATGGTACCAATAAAAATTCAACTCGTCCCGCAAAAAATAAGACCTCACATGAATCTGTGGGCCAAAATATGGAAAAATTATAGCTCTCAAATGTGGTGATGTAACAACTATTTTTTGCAATAAAAAGTGTCTTTTAGCATGTGACAGCTGCCAATCATAAAAACCCATTATAAAAACCCACTACAAATAGTAAATCAAACTCCCTTTTATCACCCCCTTAGTTAGGGAAAAATAATAAAATTTTAAAAATTTATTTATTTCCATTTTCCCGTTAGGGATAGGGTTAGGATTAGGGTTCGGGTTGGGATTAGGGTTAGGGATGTGTTAGGGTTAGGTTTTTGTTTAGGGTTATGGCTAGCATTGGGATTAGGGTTATGGGTGTGTTAGGGTTAGGGTTGTAGTTAGAATTGGGGGGTTTCCACTGTTTAGGCACATCAGTGGCTCTCCAAACGTGACATGGCCTCTAATCTCAATTCCAGCCAATTCTGCGTTTAAAAAGTCAAACGGCACTCCTTCCCCTCTGTGCTCTGCCATGCGCCCAAATAGTGGTTCACCCCCACATATGGGGTATCAGCGTACTCAGGACAAATTGCACAATAACTTTTGTGGTCTTGTTACACTTGGGAAAATAAAAATTAGGGGTGGAAAGAAAGATTTTTGTGGAAAAAATATGATTTTTGAATTTTATGGCTCTACGTTATAAACTTCTGTGAAGCTTTTGGGAGTTCAAAGTGCTCACCGCACATCTAGATAAGTTCCTGGAGGGGTCTAGTTTCCAAAATGGTGTCATTTGTGGGGGTTTCCACTGTTTAGGCACATCAGGGGCTCTCCAAACGCGACATGGCGTCCAGCCAATTCTGCATTGAAATAGTCAAACGGCGCTCCTTCCCTTCCGAGCTCTGCCATGCACCCAAATAGTGGTTTACCCCCACATATAGGATACGTTTACTCTGTACAAATTGCACAACAACTTTTTGGGTCCAATTTCTCCTGTTTCCCTTGGAAAAATAAATAATTGGGGGCGAGAAGATCATTTTTGAGGAAAAATTATCATTTTTTATTTTTAAGGCTCTGTTATAAACTTCTGTGAAACATTTGGGGATCAAAGTGCTCACCACACATCTAGATAAGTTCCTTAGGGGTCTACTTTCCAAAATGGTGTCACTTGTGGGGGGGTTTTCACTGTTTAGCCGCATCAGGGGCTCTTCATACGCAGCATGGCGTCCGATCTCAATTCCAGCCAATTTTGCATTGAAAAGTCAAACGGCTCCCTTCCCTTCCGAGCTCTGCCGTGTGCCCAAACAGTGGTCCCCCCCCATATACGGGGTATCAGCGTACTCAGGACAAATTGCACAACAACTTTTGTGGCCCAATTTCTCTTATTACCTTTGGTAAAATAAAAAAAATTGGATTTGAAGTAAATATTTTGTGCAAAAAAGCTAAATGTTCATTTTTTTTTTTAAACATTCCAAAAATTCCTGTGAAGCACCTGAAGGGATAATAAACTTCTTGAATGTGGTTTTGAGTACCTTGAGGGGTGCAGTTTTTAGAATGGTGTAACTTTTGGGTATTTTCTATCATATAGACCCCTCAAAGTGACTTCAAATGCGATGTGGACCCTAAAAAAAAATGTTGTAAAAATGAGAAATCGCTGGTCAACTTTTAACCCTTATAACTTCCTAACAAAAAAAATGTTTCCAAAATTGTGCTGATGTAAAGTAGACATTTGGTAAATGTTTAAGGAATATCCAGGAATGGAGGAAGACACCCAGTGACAAGGTAACAACAGAAAATCAAAGGTGACACAATGTGAATAATAAAATATAATTTTATTGAATCAAATGTACAAAATTAATAAACAACCAAATTGTATATGCAATAAAATACGTACATGAATAATATTAATAAAAACAAGAGGCAATGACCTATCACGGAACAGCTAAAAAATATGAAGTGAGCACCTTAGTATATAAGCATATGTCTTTAGATAATTCCTGAGATAACTTATAATATATAGCAGGTATAATGACATATGTATATGTAGAAACTAGATTGCTCAATACACAGCCAGGTAATAAATCCAGCGATGTGTGATGACCTGCAATATCTACTGTTGATGTGAACGACAATATATAATAAAGAAAAAATATGCAAAAGAATATTGTGCATAAAATAATGTGTATACAATTGTGTGGAAAAATACGTCAAATAAAGATGCACTATGCACCGAAAAAACTGCACAATAGAAACAGCAATATATATATGTATTTGCACTAACTGGTGCAAAAAATACAGAACTAGTGAAGAAATAAATATGGTGCTGACATCTTGCAATAGTGGACGCCAATAGTTTTCTTTACCAGTTCCCTTTTTTTCACTTCACCTTTGCGGTGCATGGCTTTTTAGTTGCACTTTGCCCATATTTAATTATCATTTCTTCACTAGTTCTGTATTTTTTGCACCAGTTAGTGCAAATACATATATATATTGCTGTTTCTATTGTGCAGTTTTTTCGGTGCATAGTGCATCTTTATTTGACGTATTTTTCCACACAATTGTATACACATTATTTTATGCACAATATTCTTTTGCATATTTTTTCTTTATTATATATTGTCGTTCACATCAACAGTAGATATTGCAGGTCATCACACATCGCTGGATTTATTACCTGGCTGTGTATTGAGCAATCTAGTTTCTACATATACATATGTCATTATACCTGCTATATATTATAAGTTATCTCAGGAATTATCTAAAGACATATGCTTATATACTAAGGTGCTCACTTCATATTTTTTAGCTGTTCCGTGATAGGTCATTGCCTCTTGTTTTTATTAATATTATTCATGTACGTATTTTATTGCATATACAATTTGGTTGTTTATTAATTTTGTACATTTGATTCAATAAAATTATATTTTATTATTCACATTGTGTCACCTTTGATTTTCTGTTGTTACCTTGTCACTGGGTGTCTTCCTCCATTCCTGGATATTCCTTATATATTACCGGATGGTCTGCCATCCACACATGGGGTTGTATTAGTCACTATATATTCACATGTATTTTATCTTTTGATAAATTCATTATTATTATTTTTATTATTGTGATATATATACAACCTTTTTATTTGGTAAATGTTATTTAGTAACTATTTTGTGTGACATATTTCTGTTTTAAGGGCATAAAAATTAAAAGTTTGAAAATTGCTAAATTTTCAAAATTTTTGCTATATTTCCATTTTTTTTATAAATAAATGCAAGTTATATTGAATAAATTTTACCACTAACATGAAGTACAATATGTCACGAGAAAACATTCTCAGAATCGCCAAGATCAGTTGATCTCAGAATCGCCAAGATCCGTTGAAGCGAATTATTACCTCATAAAGGGACAGTTGTTAGAATTGTAAAAATTGTCCCGGTTATTAACGTGCAAACCACCCTTGGGTGTTAAGGGGTTAATGATGTATTAATTTGTAGCTGTTTGAAAACTGATTTAAAGTAACAATGAGATTTTCAAGGTTTGTGACATTCAGCAAAGTCCATGATCATTTTGTTATTAGCTATATGGTTTGTATAAAAGATAAACTAGTTTTACTTGTTAGTAAATCCTTGTAGAGACAAAAAAGTAAAGGGAAGTGCTGTATTCACTGCAGTGATGTATGAGAGGAGGGCTATTATATTACTTTAACCTAGTTTTTTTGTCTGGTAATATCACTTGATCTTACTAAAGGCTTTTGGTAATCACATGCAGTAAATGAATATGCTCATCTTTCCTATTGTGAACTAGCTTCATCTCTGTCATTCACATCTTGTAATAGTGCCCAACAGTTACCACAAAGAAGTTTTATTTTGAAATGTTGTGTCTCTAGATAATCCTTTAATTATTTGGTTTCCTTTTGCCATAAGTGAGTATGCCCTTTCAGGATCGTTGTTTGATTGCAAACTGTCTAACCATCAAAGACCAAGTTAAAATGCACATTTCCTGTAAACATGTATGATAGAAAAGATTGTAAGTAACCCCTGAATTGCTAAAAGGGATTTCATCAGTTCTTTTTTGACTGCTGAAATGTCTGTTCTGCTAGACACTTACATGTGATTATCTTTAACGCCCTGTTAGAAAATCTGTTGTCAAAAATGTATTCAAGTTATTTGCATTTATCTTTGGGACTTTATCTTTCTATGTTCATCATACCCCAGACATTACTGAGACGTATTAAATAAATTCAATTTTGCTCTTAAAAATTATACATAAGTAGCTACCGTACATATGGGTAAGGCGTACCTACTATTTTTTTCAGTGTTGACCACATATTAAATGTGTTGTCCCATGAACAAAGTATGTCATAATCAATAAATATTGGAATAATAATAATTTCCACAATTGGATTTGTTAAAAAAAGCTTCTTGTGCAGAGATAATCTTTGCTGAGCTAATATGTCATTGACTTGATTTAAGGCAGTGTTTCTCAACTCCAGTCCTCAGGACCCACCAACAGGTCATGTTTTCAGGATTTCCTTAGTATTGCACAGGTGATAATTTTATCACCTACTCAAGCATTAATTCCATCACCTTTGCAATACTAAGGAAATCCTGAAAACATGACCTGTTGGTGGGTCCTGAGGACTGGAGTTGAGAAACACTGATTTAAGGTGAGCTCGCAGGACAGCAGCAGAAACACTCACTCCTCTGGAGCAGCTCTGTAAGGTTGGACACAGCCATTACACAGTACATAGCCGGGGCACATTTATAAGATTATCTTAGCACAGGAAAAAAATTAACACACCCAATTGTGGGCCTTGCTATTATTCCAGGATATATTAATTAAAATGTACTTTATTTGTGGTTAAACATCTTTTACCCTTCAAGGCATGCTGCTATGATTACTAATTTGCACTTGGCTGCGTTGCTTCTTCGTAGTCTAAGCTCTTCTGATAAGCCCATCACACCAGACCTTTTACTACATTCAAGGATTTTTAAAGGTATTGTCCAGATCTGCAAAATTGATGAGCTATCCTTAGAATAGGTCAACAATATCATATCAGTGGGGGCTTGACATTTGGTACCCCCAGAATCAGCTCATTGATGTGAGTGTGGTCTGAGTTGCAGCACAAGAGAACAATTATTGCACCGCGTACAAAGTTGTGGTTGGCAGGCACATACCAATTTGATATTGATGATGTAAAGGATAGCTCATCAATATCTCAATCTCCAACAGACACTTTAACCTAGCCTTACTTTCATTGCTGCCAGAAGAGATTACTAAAAATTGTAGTGCTTTTCAATAAGGTTAAATGGGATGTAGATCTTGGGCTACCATTGGGACCAGGTCCTTATTACTTCTCCAACTCAAGTTATATACATGAGAAAAATCCGGATAATCTCTGCCATTTTAAAATTCACAGAGGTGCATATTTGCATGTCTAGTGGGATGATCAGTTATTTAGGTTTTATGGTTAAAGTTTCTTTGAAACTCACTTTATATATGTATATATGGGAAAGAGGGAATATAATAAAAGAAAATAAAAAAAAAAACACTCATGAATTTAGAGTGATGCAAGAGAAACCCAACATGAAGTGGGAGGCCAATAACAGAAATACTTGTATACCATGAGGGTCAGTGGGTGCTCTCGTCCACTGGCCCGGCTGTCTTTAGAAAGACCACACGGGCCAGGGCTCATCCGACTGACCACCCGCACTCCTCCCTGTGCGCAAAATACTATTCAGACTACACAGGGTGAGGGTAACACACTGCGGCAATACTTTATTGGGTTACCAACAGTAAATAAACTAAAATACAGTCCCAACAATGTACACAAGATGGTGGAATTGACAGAATCTCACCCTTTTGCTGGCTCGCAGGGGATTAGAACATCTGCGACTTCAATGTATCCAGGGCCAACTACCGCAACCAGTAGCACCCTGATTTTGGCCGGCACCTACAGAGAGGAAGTAGCGGCAAGTTTAGTAAGCTGACCAAGTACAGTGAGGTATGTAGCCTGATGAACTGATTATCCCAACCTGGGTTCTCCAAACATCTTCATGTGTTTAGTGATGGGCAGTGGACGAGATCTGTATTTCACCAGTTGTACAGTCATGGCCAAAAGTTTTGAGAATGACACAAATATTATATTTTCACATGATCTGCTGCCCTCTGGTTTTTATGTGTGTTTGACAGATGTTTTTATCACAGACAGAAATATCATAATTGCAAACATATGAGTAACAAAAGCTTATATTGACAGTTAGAATGAGTTAATGCAGCAAGTCAATATTTGCAGTGTTGACCCTTCTTCAGGACCTCTGCAATTCTCCCTGGCATGCTCTCAATCAACTTCTGGACCAAATCCTGACTGATAGCAGTCCATTCTTGCACAATCAATGCTTTCATTTTGTCAGAATTTTTAGGTTTTTGTTTGTCCACCCGTCTTTTGATGATTGACCACAAGTTCTCAATGGGATTAAGATCTGGGGAGTTTCCAGGCCATGGACCCAAAATCTTTATGTTTTGTTCCCTGAGCCATTTAGTTATCACCTTTGCTTTATGGCAAGGTGCTTCATCATGCTGGAAAAGGCATTGTTGATCACCAAACTGCTCTTGGAGGGTTGGGAGAAGTTGCTCTTGGAGGACATTCTGGTACCATTCTTTATTCATGGCTGTATTTTTAGGCAAGACTGTGAGAGAGCCGATTCCCTTGGCTGAGAAGCAACCCCACACATGAATGGTTTCAGGATGCTTAACAGTTGGCATGAGACAAGACTGGTGGTAGCGCTCACCTTGTCTTCTCCGAATGAGGCGTTTTCCTGATGTCCCAAACAATCGAAAAGGGGATTCATCAGAGAAAATAACTTTACCCCAGTCCTCAGCAGTCCACTGACTGTACCTTTTGCAGAATATCAGTCTGTCCATGATGTTTTTTCTGGAGAGAAGTGGCTTCTTTGCTGCCCTCCTTGAGACCAGGCCTTGCTCCAAGAGTCTCCGCCTCACAGTGCGTGCAGATGCACTCACACCTGCCTGCTGTCATTCCTGAGCAAGCTCTGCACTGCTGGTAGCCCGATCCCACAGCTGAAACATTTTTAAGAGACCGTCCTGGCGCTTGCTGGTCTTTCTTTGGCGCCCTGAAGCCTTTTTGGCAACAATGGAACCTCTCTCCTTGAAGTTCTTGATGATTCGATCGATTGTTGACTGAGGTGCAATCTTTCTAGCTGCGATACTCTTCCCTGTTAGGCCATTTTTGTGCATTGCAATGATGACTGCACATGTTTCTTTAGAGATAACCATGGTTAACAGAAGAAAAACAATGATGCCAAGCACCAGCCTCCTTTTAAAGTGTCCAGTGGTGTCATTCTTACTTAATCATGACAGATTGATCTCCAGCCATGTCCTCATCAACACCCACACCTGTGTTAATGGAGCAATCACTGAAAAGAGGTTAGCTGGTCCTTTTAAGGCAGGGCTGCAATGATGTTGAAATGTGTTTTGGGGGATAAAGTTCATTTTCTAGCCAAATATTGACTTTGCAAGTAATTGCTGTTAAGCTGATCACTCTTTATAACATTCTGTAGTATATGCAAATTGCCATTAGAAAAAGTGAAGCAGTAGACTTTGTAAAAATTAATATTTGTGTCATTCTCAAAACTTTTGGCCATGACTGTAGACATGGTTCCTATGAAAAAATCTACAGCACATACTGCATTGAACTACTGTACCCAATTTATTATAAATTTTAGGAGTTGGACTCTGTCCATTTTATACCGACTCCAACTCCACCAAAATGGACACCGACTTAGACTTCACGATTCCGACTCCACAGCCCTGATCTCTCGGGGATGATAGTAAAAAGGCCAACATGTTGTCCTTAAAAGTCTAAGCAGTCCCAAGGCCCAAGCGACCGGACAGCATCCTGTTCCCAGCCATTCAAACTAGACCACAGGTATTTGGCCAATTCAGCTGTGGGCATCTGGTGCGTTAGCATCAGGGTTTCAAAGTTTTGCAGATGTTCATCAACCTTTGTGTTGGACTCGTTAAATACTGGTACGTATCTGTAGCGGAAATGATTTTCTTGGTGATGGACCATCATGATGGTAGGGGCCAAAGCTGGCAGCAAACTAACTTCATAACAGAAGTCCTCTCTTCACTAAAGACTCCGAGTCCCAATGTGATCAAGAACCCCTTGATTCGGACTTCTTGGGACTGGGTATTTGATTCCAGACTGCCATTGGATCCTTGATTTCGCAAGCAGTTCAATTCCTCTTGGTCAACATCTTTATACTCCACGACTTTCTGTGCATCCCAAAGGACCAATTCCCGGATCAAATCTGACCAAGTGTCGGTTGGCTGGTATTAGATTTGTCTAAGCTGGCACGTAATGTGGGATGTTTTGAGATGCTATGCCTGCTCTAAATTAAATTGTAAAACCAAATACGTGCATGGAAGAGTCACACTGATACATTGAGCATCAAAGCAGACTCGTCTATTACCTCATGACATCATATATTATAGATTATTAATAGTCATGCTTTGTAACAATGTACCGTATTTTTCGGACTATAAGACACACTTTTTTTTCCCCAAAAAATTTGGGAGGAAATTGGGGAGTGCATCTTATAGTTCGAATGCAGGCTTACTGGGGGGTTGCGGCAGTGGTGTAGCGGGGGCAGAGGTGTGGCGATGCTGCGGCGTTGGCGTTGCGTAGTGCACCTGAGCAGCATCCTTTCCTCAGGATGCCGGTGGCAGAAATGTGTCCACACCGAGCCCCGGTGTCCACGCTGAGCAGAGCCGAGTGCATCACCGGTTTCCCTGCGTCCACCTTCCTCAAGCTCAAGCCGTGGGTCGCAGGAGGCTTCAGGATAATGGCGGTCAGAGGCCGTACTTGTTAGGGTTCGAGTTCCCGCTGCTGCACAAGGGGAGTCTCGAACCAGTCCCGCTGCGGTCCCCCATCCATCTCCGTTTGCAGTGGAACCTGCTCAGCAGAGACGTCGGGCCCAGCGTCTTGCCCATTCCAATACTGTGCAGAGACTTGCTGCTGCCCCTTCTGGATCTTCTATTATAGCCAGTGCTGGAGCAGACGTCTTTGTGACGAAGTCCTGCGTTTCCCCTTCTGAGCATGCCCAGGGTAAGATCTCTCATTAGAGATCAGGGGTCACATGTTCAGGTACTGCAGCAGCTCCTATTGGTCCGCCAGGAAGGTCCTGAAACTACATGTGTTTTGGAACAGTTTCTCATTGGTACTTTTTCTGGCAGGTCCTGTAGCTGTTACTATAAAAGGGTGGCATGGCTGGGCCGCCATGCGCTAGTATCAATTGCATTATGTGCTTTGCGCCAGTGTGATCATGTACGCATGTGGTTAGGGCTCGGCTGAAATAAGCCCCTAGAATACCGGCTTCTCCGGTGAGAAGATTTGGGTGCACGTGGTTAGGGCTTGGCTGAAATAAGCCCCTAGAATACCGGCTTCTCCGGTGAGGAGATTGCTTGATTGCGTTGCTTTCTGCATGATCACGGACTGCTATCCGCACAGCAGTTATCTGTGTATCCCTGTGAGTCTAACAGGACACAGTCTTTTTCTCAGCGGCTCTGTGACGCAAAAGGGTTTGCTTTATAACGCTGGTTCAGCGCCCTAGCATTTTACTTTGCGGCTCACTGAAGTTAAGTGAGTTCGTACTTATCGCCATATAGCGCTGTGGCATTCCCTTTAGCGGCTCTGGGGATTAACAGAGTTCGCACTAACTGCCACAGCGCGCTACGGCGTTTATTTTAGTGACTCTGCGGGATTACAGAGTTCGCTTCTTTTGCCATCTTACTAGCAGCGGGCTTCACCTGCATGGTGGACCCGGGGCTGGAACGCACCTCTCTACAATATCTATTAGGTGCGTTCTGCAGACCCTAACATAATACTAGCGCCAGGGTCTGGCTAGTAAAATGGCGGACGACCAGCGTCTACAGCAGTACATCCAGCAGCTGGAGGGTAGGTTGGCGGTCCTTGAGCGCACAATCTCAGCTGTGGATGTTACCGCAGTCGCTGTTCAGGCTGCTAGCGTAGCTGCAGCCAGTTTGTCCACCGCTACCTCTGCTCCGACATCCCACCTCCCACTTCCAGACAAGTTTACGGGTGACAGTAAACATTGTCGGGGATTCGTGAGTCAGTGCTCTATACAGCTTGAGCTTCTGGCATCACGTTTCCGCACAGAACGGGCACAAGTGGCTTTTATTGTGTCTCTTCTGTAGGGCAGAGCATTGGAGTGGGCAACGCCGCTGTGGGAGCGCGACGATCGTGTGGTGCGGAGTGCTTCTCGGTTTTTGGAGGCTCTGAAAAAGGTCTTTTTAGGACCTCAGGTCACGCACGATACGGCACTCCAACTGCTGGCAATGTCACAGGGCTTGTCCATGGTCAGCAAGTTCTCAGTCCAATTTCGGACTTTGGCCTCTGAATTAGAGTGGCCAGATAAAGTTCTTATTCCAGCAGACCATGTAAAGGACACTTTGACTACCAGGGAGATTCCTGCCACACTGGAGAAACTCATTTCTATATCTACCCACATCGACCTCTGTTTTCACCCAGTGTAGGCAGAGGTTTCGTCTTGCACCCACCTTTGCCAAACCTCTTGAATTTCCCATTCGGGCGTCCGACTCCCCAGAGTCCGTGGAGACTACTCGAGTGGGATCTAAGTCTCGGACCACTCGAGTATCCGTGGTCTGTAGAGTGTCAGCAGCCAGGACATTATGCCAACAGATGTCCCCAGCGAATGAGTAAACGGTCATGTTCCGTGACCATGGGTGCAGGGTCATTAGATGCGAGGGATTTTGCTCCGAAAGTGCTCCTTAAAGGTTAATCTTTCTATCTTCATCCACTCTTCCCGCCAAGCTTTGTGTGGACTCTGGGGCAGAGGGGAATTTTATGTCCTCCTTTGCCTCTCGCCATTCCATACCGCTGGTGACGCTCGCCGAGTCAATATCGGTGAGAGTATTGAATGGAGCAATCCTGCCCTCACAAACCACCCATCAGACTGTCTCACTACCTCTGTCTATGTCCCCTTTTCATCAGGAGAATATATCCCTTTTTGTTCTTCCTGAGGGAATAGATGAGGTTTTGTTGGGAATACCCTGGCTTTGCCACCACTCTCCCCATATTGAGTGGTCCTCTGGGAGAATACTGGGTTGGGGTGATCATTGCAGAGACAGATGTCTCAAGGAGGACGTTCAGGTTTCCACCACGGAGATACCTATAGACCTTGCTTCTCTCCCCAAGGTTTATCGGTCATATGCGGACGTATTCTCCAAAAAGGCAGCGGAGACTCTTCCGCCTCATCGCCCCTATGACTGTCCTATAGACCTCTTGCCTGGAACGGAGCCTCCTCGGGGAAGAGTGTATCCTCTCTTCCTAAGACGGAGGCCATGTCACAATACATCCAGGAAAATCTGGCTAGAGGGCTTTATTAGGAAGTCAGTGTCACCAGCAGGGGTAGGATTTTTCTTCGTGCAGAAGAAGAATGGAGAATTACGACCGTGTATAGACTATAGGGGTCTTAACGCCATTACCGTTAAGAACAAATATCCTTTGCCCCTAATATCTGAGCTCTTTGATAGGCTTCGGGGAGCAAGGGTATTTACTAAGCTGGATCTTCGTGGTGCCTATAACCTGATCCGGATCCGTGAGGGGGACGAATGAAAGACGGCGTTCAATACCAGAGATGGACATTACAAATACCTTGTGATGCCGTTCGGGCTCTGTAATGCTCCAGCCATCTTCCAAGATTTCGTAAATGACGTCTTCCGGGACATGCTTGCCACCTCAGTGGTAGTCTATCTGGATGACATTCTCATCTTTTCTCCAGATATGGACACCCACCGGAGAGATGTTTGCAGGGTTTTCGACCTCTTGCGGGCAAATTCCCTATATGCGAAGTTGGAGAAGTGTGTGTTTGAGTAGGAGTCTCTGCCATTCCTTGGCTATATCATCTCCACTCAGGGATTGGCTATGGATCCTGCCAAACTACAGTCTGTAATGGATTGGCAAGAACCCCACTCTCTTAAAGCGGTGCAGCGCTTTATGGGGTTCATTAATTACTATCGCCAATTCATTCCCCACTTCTCTACTTTGGTTGCTCCCTTGGTAGCCCTCACCAAGAAGGGAGCCAATCCCAAATTGTGGTCAGAGGAGGTCTTCAAGGCCTTTACTTCAATCAAGTCCCATTTTGCTAGCGCTCCTATCCTACATCGTCCCGAGGTTGATAAGCCTTTTATATTGGAGGTAGATGCCTCGTCCGTTGGTGCTGGAGCAGTCCTTTTTCAAAAGGATGCTCAAGGTCGTAAACATCCTTGCTTCTTCTCCAAGACCTTCACACCAGCGGAGAGGAATTATTCCATTGGGGATAGGGAGTTGCTAGCCATGAAGTTGGCCTTTTCCGAGTGGAGACATCTCCTGGAGGGGGCTCGCTTTCCCTTTCAAGTGTTCACTGACCACAAAAATTTGGTCAATTTACAGACCACCCAGCGGCTAAATTCCCGTCAGGCCAGATGGTCCCTGTTCTTCTCCCGGTTCCATTTCGCCCTCCATTTTCTCTCCGGAGAGAAGAACATTCGTACTGATGCTCTGTCTCGCTCCGTGGTGTCCTCTGAGGAGGTGGAGGAGGAGCCTCGGCTGATTGTCCCCACAGAGAGCCTAAGAACTGTGGCCCCGGTTTCGCTTGAGTCTGTGCCTCCAGTCAAGACTTTTGTGTTTCTTCAATTTGCGACCGGAGGTACTCTCTTGGGCACACTCGTCCAGGGTGGGTGGACATTTTGGGGCAAAGAGGACATCTGAGTTGCTGGCGCTGACATACTGGTGGCCACATATGGTCCGTGACGTCAGGGAATACGTTCAGGCGTGCGTCTCCTGCGCCAAGAATAAGTCCCCTCGACAACGGCCAGCTGGGTTGCTTTTCCCTTTACCTGTGGTAGACAGGCCCTGGGAGATGGTTGGGATGGATTTTGTGGTGGGCTTACCCAAGTCTCGGGGCTGCACCATCATCTGGGTGATAACCGACCACTTCTCCAAAATGGTGCACTTAGTGCCGTTACCACGGTTACCGTCTGCACGGGCCTTGGCAGCATTTTTCATTAGGCATATTTTCCGCCTACACGGTATGCCAGACAAAATTGTCAGTCCCCAGTTTGCATCTCGGTTCTGGAGAGAGCTGTGTCGTTTACTCAGCATTGAGTTGACTCTCTCCTCTGCATACCATCCCGAGACGAATGGGTTGGTAGAGAGGGCCAACCAGACCTTGGTCACATACTTGCGACATTTTGTCTCTGCCAGGCAGGATGACTGGGCATCCTTGCTACCGTGGGCTGAGTTCGCTCTAAATAATGCTGTGGCTGACTCCACTGGTCAGACCCCATTCCTCCTGAACTACGGTCAGCATCCGCAGGTACCAGTGCCCATGCCCGTGTCTTCCGCCGATTCCAGGGTGGCAGACTGGGCTGTGGAGGCACGGGACATTTGGGACCACACCCAGGATGCCATTCAGGCTGCCATAGAGAGGATGAGGTCTTCGGCCGATGCCCATCGGCGCCCCGCTCCTACATTTGCTCCTGGTGACCTAGTGTGGCTCTCTGCCCGAAACATCAGGCTACGTGTAGAGTCCACCAAGTTGGCACCTCGCTTTTTGGGTCCCTTTAAAGTTCTTGAGCAGGTGAACCCGGTGGTTTACCGCTAGCCCTTCCGGCTCGCCTTTGTATCACCGACACCTTTCACGTGTCCCTCCTGAAACCCGTGGTCATTTCCCGGTTTTCCGAGTCATCTGCCGGGACGTTGGGTTCATCTAATGACGATCATGAGGTGAACGCTATTGTTGGGTGCAAGGTGGTACGAGGAAAAAAAATTATTTGGTGGATTGGAGGGGTTATGGGCCTGAGGATAGGTCCTGGGAGCCTGCCGAGCATGTTCACGCTCCGCAGCTCATCGCTGCCTTTGAGCGCAGCGAGGCCCAAAGAACGGGGGGCCCTAGGAGGGGGGTATTGTTAGGGTTCGAGTTCCCGATGCTGCACAAGGGGAGTCTCGAACCAGTCCCGCTGCGGTCCCCCATCCATCTCCGTCCGCAGTGGAACTTGCTCAGCAGAGACGTCGGTCCCAGCGTCTTGCCCATTCCAATACTGTGCAGAGACTTGCTGCTGCCCCTTCTGGATCTTCTATTATAGCCAGTGCTGGAGCAGACGTCTTTGTGACGAAGTCCTGCGTTTCCCCTTCTGAGCATGCCCAGGGTAAGATCTCTCATTGGAGATCAGGGGTCACATATTCAGGTACTGCAGCAGCTCCTATTGGTCCGCCAGGAAGGTCCTGAAACTACATGTGTTTTGGAACAGTTTCTCATTGGTCCTTTTTCTGGCAGGTCCTGTAGCTGTTACTATAAAAGGGTGGCATGGCTGGGCCGCCATGCGCTAGTATCAATTGCATTATGTGCTTTGCGCCAGTGTGATCATGTACGCATGTGGTTAGGGCTCGGCTGAAATAAGCCCCTAGAATACCAGCTTCTCCGGTGAGGAGATTTGGGTGCACGTGGTTAGGGCTTGGCTGAAATAAGCTCCTAGAATACCGGCTTCTCCGGTGAGGAGATTGCTTGATTGCTTTGCTTTCTGCATGATCACGGACTTCTATCCGCATAGCAGTTATCTGTGTATCCCTGTGAGTCTAACAGGACACAGTCTTTTTCTCAGCGGCTCTGTGACGCAAAAGGGTTCGCTTTATAATGCTGGTTCAGAGCCCTAGCGTTTTACTTTGCGGCTCACTGAAGTTAAGTGAGTTCGTACTTATCGCCATATAGCGCTGTGGCATTCTCGTTAGCGGCTCTGGGGATTAACAGAGTTCGCACTAACTGCCACAGCGCGCTACGGCGTTTATTTTAGTGACTCTGCGGGATAACAGTGTTCGCTACTTTCGCCATCTTACTAGCAGCGGACTTCGCCTGCACGGTGGACCCCGGGCTGAGAACGCACCTCTCTACAATATATATTAGGTGTGTTCCGCAGACCCTAACAGCACGTGCACAGATTGAGATCTCGGCGGCACTCGGCTCCAGGAAAATGGCCGCCGAGAACTCAATCTTTGCACGCATGGCCTCCGGCTTCCATTGTGCTGAAGCCTCTGGCGGCCCACGGCTTCAGGAAGATGGCCGCAGGGAAACTGGTAATAAACCGGGCAGTGGCGTTGATATCGGGCCACGGCGCGGACACATTTCTGCTGTCGGCATCCTGAGGAAGGGACCCTGCTCCTGTGCTCTGTCTCACCGCTGACACCGGACCCGCAGCATCGCACCCCGGGACTGCAGCATTGCCCCACTTCTGCCGCCGCCGGCTTCCTGAGGAAGGGACTATGACTCCTGTAACCCCGCTGTACCACCTCCGGCCCTCAGGTAAGATGCCTTTAATTCGGACAATAAGACTGACCCCCGTCTTATAAAAATCTTTTTTCTGCTATTTTCCACCCCAAAATATGGGGTTCGTCTTATGATCCGGTGCGTCTTATAGTCCGAAAAATACTCAATTTGCTTATCTTATCTCCAAATATGTGCTGTCATTTGCATACACACATCCCATTGGCTAAAGGTAATACAGTCTACATTACAAAAACTCCTTATCATAAAACACGCACACGGACTTAAATTCTATTCCGGAAAGTAGGAGATGCATGTAGAATATCCAAAATAGAGTCAGGATAAATAAAAATAAATCCTGGTCTCACAATTCCCTTGTCTTGTGGCAGTGAGTGGCTATTGCTGCCGAAGTGCAGACCTACAGACTCCCCCAGATACATTCTTCTCCCCTAATAGAAGAATCCGGTCTTCCTACAGCGCTTCACCGGATTCTCCGGATCGGCCAGACTGTCACACCATCGGATGGACATACGCCACAACAAGCAAGAAAACTATGCGAGTGCTACATTCTTATGCTGGTCAGAATTAGCATACAACAGTTGGTCCAAATAGATATATTTTATGCAGTCCATATTTTTATTCGCTGTAATGATGGGGAATAGTGATTCTAATCCCGCTGCTGCTAGATCTCTGGCTTTGAACTCGTCTGGTACTCCTATTGGGACTCCAATAGCGTCAATGTACATGTGAGGGTCGAAAAAAATAGGAATAGTGGTGTCTCTGGTTTTCCGTTGCATATTCGTGGAGCTTGTTTGTATTTGCAGTCATAATCTGGAGTGGTATCAGGAATTTAACAATAACATAAGTCTCCATATCCACACATCCGCCACAAGTCAGCAGTAGCTACTGTCTGAATCAGAAGAGCATGTCCTCATACCAAGTTAGTGATGGTGGTGGCCTGCAGTACGAGGAACCTAAATGCTTTAGGTTAGTGGTACCCTTTAAACTCTGGAAACACATGTAATTCCTGGGATAGAAGCTAACTCCATTGGCCTTTACATGTTTAGGGTTTATGGGGGGAAATACAACTGTCGGAGCAGATTACACGCTGTAGTATTTTCTCCTTCTGTAACAGAAAATAGCTGAATTAAGCAGAAGATAGCAATGGGTTCTGTCTGGTTGCTTATAGCTTAGGGGCACTAAGAATGAGTCTTTGGAAGTATTAAGTTGCAAGATCTTTAGTTTTAGTTAAAACAGGTCGGTCCCTAATATCCCAGTATCCCCAGAATATTTATGCCCATCACATATATAGTCCTGTGTACGTAACAGAGGGGCTCTCTATCGTCAAGTATAGGGCAAGATTGTTGCTAGATTTACAAGTTAGACAGGACCCTACTTAACAATATTTGGACACTTATTCTAATTGTATCAGAGTCATTCTAGTAAGGAGGCTTTTAGCTTTGGTGTCTGTCGTCTTTTGGTCTACGGAAAGTTTGTAGGCCCAGTCTTTCCCAGTGTTTCACCCCACCATCCTCCAGGACTCACAATCAGACCCATAGCCAGTGTTTGCGGTGGTGACACATACATAATTTTTGGGCGAGTCTATAGGTGTCACTGCGCTGCCACTCCACCCTAGGGCAGGAGAACATGTTACACAGGGCCTGAGGTATTAAACTAGACAGTGGTAACTGTCTCCCCATTCTTCAAAGCAAAAAGGATAAGGCACAAGGTGTGGATTCACATCATTTGGTGTCTTTTTGGGTTCATCTGTCTTCTTGCAGTGTGATGCTTTCCTCCAGCTTTATGGCTGTCTCAGTTGTCAGCAGAACTTGGAAGAGCTCATCAAGCCGAGGCTCAGGGGCTCTTCTGACGTGTCTTTTGACCACCACTCTGTCTCCGGGCTCCAGTGGGTGGCCCCCTTCCATATGATCTGGAAGAGAATAGTAATCTCAAGAGTATATGTTAGACAAGCATTTTGTAAGTGCAACAGCATACAGTGGGTACGGAAAGTATTCAAACTCCTTTTAAATTTTTCACTCTATTTCATTGCAACCATTTGGTAAATTCAAAAAAGTTCATTTTTTTCTCATTAATGTACACTTTGCACCCATCTTCACTGAAAAAAAAACAGAAATGTAGAAATTTTTGAAAATTTATTAAAAAAGAAAAACTGAAATATCACATTATCATAAGTATTCAGACCCTTTGATCAGACACTCATATTTAAGTCACATGCTGTCCATTTCCTTATGATTTTCCTTGAGATGGGTCTACTCCTTCATTGGAGTCCAGCTGTGTTTAATTAAACTGATAGGATTTGCTTTGTAAAGGCACACATCTGTCTATATAAGACCTCACAGTGCATGTCAGACCAAATGAGAATCATGAGATCAAAGGAACTGGCCAAGGAGCTCAGAGACAGAATTATGGCAAGGCACAGATCTGGACAAGGTTACAAAAGAATTTCTGCAGTACTCGAGGTTCCTAAGAGCACAGTGGCCTCCATAATCCTTAAATGGAGAAGTTTGGGACCACCAGAAGTCTTCCCAGACCTGGCCGTCCAGCCAAACTGAGCAATCGTGGGAGAAAAGCCTGGGTGAAAGAGGTAAAGAAAAACCTCAAGATCACTGTGGCTGAGCTTCAAAGATTCAGTAGGGAGATGGGAGAAAGTTCCACAAAGTCACCTATCAATGCAGCCCTTTATCAGTCGGGCCTTTATGGCAGAGTGACCCAACAGAAGCCTCTGCTCAGTGCCAGACATATGAAAGCCCGCATATAGTTTGCTAAAAACCACATGAATGACTCCCAGACTATGAGAAATAAAGTCTGCTCTGATAAGACGAAGATAGAACTTTTTGGTGATAATTCTAAGCAGTATGTGTGGACAAAACCAGGCACTGCTCATCACCTGCCCAATACAATCCTGTTATGATTTGGTAGCTGAGGAGTGCAGGTAAAAAAGGCAATACACCAGAGCAGTTGGAATCTATGAGATTGCAGTACCCTGACTAACCACCACAACTAGAGGCAGCCGTGGAGCGTTCCTACGTTGGTCCTAGACGCCTCGTCACAGCCTGAGAAACCACTATACCTAAAGATAGAAAGAGGAAAGCTATCTGCCCCGGAGCAGATCCCCAAAGAACATAGAAAGCCCCCAAACATGTAATGGCGGTTAGACAAGAAGAAACACTGAGACAGAAAATAGTATGAGCAAACGCTGGGGCCCAAACTATCTAAATAGAAAAGGATAGGAAGGGCACTTACTGCAATCCCAAAAAACCCTGAAAAGCACCAACTCTACTAATTTCAAAAACACCTGAGATCACACGACCTCTACCACCTAAATTAGTTCTCTGGTGTAACAAAATCAAAACAGCAGCCACTGAAAAAACTGGAAAAAGCAAATGTACAAAACATAAGTGGCTGAACTAAACTGAGAGGGCAAAAGCCCCCGGAGGGGACCCTGAAGGCCCCCACAGAAGTGCAGGACAAAATGCAAAAATCAAGCACAAAAACAAAAAGAAGAAAAAGTCTTATCTGTTAGCAGGAGATGCAGACACGACACAGCAGGCTACAAAGGAAACAGGAATCAAGGATTGAGACCAGAACAATTGATCACCGGCAACCCTGATGGGAAGGCGACTCCCTTAAATAAGACCAGTCAGTAACACCTGATTCCCAATCCTCACAATCTTCACTGGACAGTCCAGTACCGCTTGTAACCACCAGAGGGAGCCTCTGCTCAGAACTCATTTCAAGTCCATTCACAACAGTACCCCCCCCTTGAGGAGGGGTCACCGAACCTCACTTGAGCAACCAGGTCGGTCAGGATGAGTTCTATGATAAGCACGGATGAGTCTCCTAGCATGGATGTCCGAAGCAAACACCCAAGAATTGTCTTCCTGACCATAACCTCTCCACTTAACCAAATACTGGAGTTTCCGTCTAGAAAAACGATAATTCAATATTTTCTCAACCACAAACTCCATATTGCCCTCAACCAGAACAGGGTCAGGAGGCAAAGCAGTAGGAACCACTGGCTCAACAAACCTCTTCAACAAGGACTTGTGGAACATGTTATGGATCTTAAATGTCCCTGGAAGAAGCAAACGAAAAGAAACAGGATTAAGAATCTCCATGATCTTATAAGGTCCAATGAACCTAGGCTTAAATTTAGGAGATGCCACTCTCATAGGAATATTTTTTGAGGACAACCAGACCAAGTCCCCCACTTTAAACCGAGGACCATCAGTCCTATGCCGGTTAGCAAACCGCTGGGCCCTCTCCTGAGAGAGGGACAACCTCTCCACTACCTGGTCCCAAATCTGTTGCATACGCTCCACAACAGAGTCAACACCTGGACAGGCAGAAGCCTCCGTCTGTCCCGAAGAAAATCGAGGGTGAAACCCAGAATTACAGAAAAATGGAGACATCAAAGTGGCAGAGCTAGCCCTATTATTAAGAACAAACTCAGCCAAAGGCAAAAAAGAGACCCAGTCATCCTGATCAGCAGTCACAAAGCATCTTAGATAAGTCTCCAATGTCTGGTTTGTTCTCTCAGTTTGACCATTGGTCTGAGGATGAAACGCCGAGGAGAAAGACAACTGAACACCAAGCTTAGAACAAAAGGTCCTCCAAAATCTGGAAACAAACTGGACTCCTCTGTCAGACACAATGTTCTCAGGAATGCCGTGTAAACGAACCACGTGCTGAAGGAACAAAGGCACCAATTCGGAGGAGGAAGGCAACTTAGGTAATGGCACAAGATGTATCATCTTGGAAAACCTATCACAAATCACCCAGATGACGGTCATTCTCTGAGAAACAGGGAGGTCGGAAATGAAATCCATAGAGATATGGGTCCATGGTCTCTTGGGCACAGGCAATGGCATCAACAAACCACTAGAGCGAGAGCAAGGCTTGGAGCGAGAGCAAGTCCCGCAGGACTACACAAATTCCCTGACATCACGAGACAAGGTAGGCCACCAAAAGGACCGACTAACCAAGTCTCTGGTACCAAAAATTCCGGGATGACCGGCCAACGCGGAACAATAAATCTCAGACATCACACTCTTTTTCCACTGGTCCGGGACAACCAATTTCCCAACAGGGCAGCGCTCGGGCCTATCCTCCTGACACCCCTCCAGAGCCAGTCTCAAATTGGGCGAGATGGCGGAAAGAACTACACCTTCTTTCAAAATAACAGAAGGATCAGATACCTCAGGAGAGTCCGCAAGGAAACTCCTCGAGAGGGCATCCGCCTTAACATTCTTAGTGCCAGGAAGAAAGGAAACCACAAAATTAAAACGTGTGAAAAACAAGGCCCACCTGGCCTGTCTAGGATTAAGTCGCTTGGCAGATTCCAGATAAACCAGATTCTTATGGTCAGTAAGGACCACCACCTGATGTTTGGCTCCCTCCAGCCAATGTCTCCACTCTTCAAAAGCCCACTTCATGGCCAATAACTCCCGATTACCCACGTCATAATTACGTTCAGTAGGAGAAAATTTTCGAGAGAAAAAGGCACAAGGGTTACTTTTAGAGGTCTCTGGATCTCTTTGGGACAAAACGGCACCTGCCCCAATTTCAGAGGCATCAACCTCCACCTGAAATGGCAGAGAAACATCAGGCTGCCGTAGAACAGGAGCAGAAGTGAATCTCTGCTTAAGTTCCTGAAATGCAGAAACTGCCTCAGGAGGCCAATTCACCACATCAGAACCCTTCTTGGTCAAATCAGTTAATGGTTTAACAATAACCGAGAAATTACCAATAAATTTACGATAAAAATTGGCAAAACCCAAAAATCTTTGAAGAGCCTTTAATGAAGTAGGTTGGACCCAATCACAGATGGCCTGAACCTTGACCGGGTCCATTTCAATAACAGATGGGGACAAAATGAATCCCAAAAATGAGATCCTCTGTACGGCAAAAAGACACTTTGATCCCTTCACATACAGAGCATTCTCTCTCAAAATCTGGAACACAGTTCGAACATGTTTCACATGAGAGTCCCAGTCATTAGAAAAAATCAAGATATCATCCAAATAAACAATCAGAAATTTATCCACAAAATCCCTGAAAATGTCATTCATGAAGGACTGGAAGACAGAAGGAGCATTAGTGAGCCCAAAGGGCATCACAAGGTACTCAAAATGCCCTTCAGGGGTGTTAAATGCCGTCTTCCATTCATCCCCGTGCTTAATGCGAATAAGGTTATATGCCCCCCTGAGGTCAAGCTTGGTAAACCAAGTAGCGTTTTTCACCCTGGAAAACAGGTCAGAAATCAAGGGTAACGGATATTGATATTTCACAGTAATATTGTTCAAAAGACGATAATCAATACACGGCCTTAATGAACCATCCTTTTTGGCCACAAAGAAAAAACCGGCACCTAAGGGTGAAGAGGATGGTCTGATATGACCCTTCTCCAATGACTCCTTGATATAAGACTGCATAGCGTCATGTTCAGGTACAGACAAGTTAAAAAGGCGACCTTTAGGGAATTTACTACCAGGCACTAATTCAATAGCGCAGTCATAGCTCCTATGGGGAGGCAAGGATGCAGATTTACTTTTGCTAAACACATCAGAAAAATCAATCAAAAAGTCAGGAACATCCTGAGCCCGGGGGGAGGCAGAAAAAACAGGAGTGTTGGTATTAACACATTGGCAGCCCCAACTGGTTACAGACACAGATTTCCAATCCAAAACAGGATTATGAGACTGTAACCAAGGAAAACCCAGCACGATAATGTCATGCAGATTATACAGAACCAAAAATTTGCAGCTCTCCTGATGATCAGGTTCAACCCTCATTATCACCTGAGTAGAGAACTGAGGTTTATTCTCAGCCAAAGGGGTAGAATCGATCCCCAGTAGGGAATAGACTTCTGTAGGGGTATCAAGGGAAACCCGCAACGTTTAGCAAAATCAAAATCCATCAGGTTAATAGCTGCTCCCGAATCAACGAAAGCCTGAGCAGAAAATGAGGACAGAGAGCATATCAGAGTAACAGTTAATAAAAACTTAGTCTGAACACTACCCAAAACAACTGAGCGTGCAAAACGTCTTCCCCGCTTAGGGCAGACTGAAATAGCATGAGAGGCATCACCACAGTAGAAACATAACCCATTGCGCTTTCGAAACTCATGACGCTGTGCCCCAGAAACCACTCTATCACACTGCATGGGTTCAGAAGCAGGTTCACAAGGCAACACTATTCCACGCATACTTCTCCGCTCACGCAAACGTCTGTCAATTTGAATCGCTAATGACATAGAATCATTGAGACCAGAGGGGACAGGGAATCCCACCATAGCATCCTTTACATTATCTGACAGACCCTTCCGAAAAAGGGCTGCCAAAGCGTCGTCATTCCATTTGGTCAGGACTGCCCACCTGCGGAATCGCTGACAGTATAACTCAGCGTCATCAAGCCCCTGATTTAATGCCAACAAGGCTTTTTCAGCTTGATCAGTGACATTAGGCTCATCGTACAATAACCCCAAGGCCTGAAAAAATGCATCAACATCACTCAAAACAGGATCCCCAGGTGTCAGGGAAAAAGCCCAATCCTGAGGATCGCCGCGCAGGAGAGAGATGACAATTTGAACCTGCTGCGCTGCGTTCCCTGAGGACTTAGATTTTAAGGCAAAAAACAATTTACAATTATTTTTGAAATTCAGAAACTTGGCTCGATCCCCCAAAAACAAATCTGGCATGGGAATCCTAGGTTCCACAACGGCAACCTAGCAAGATAGGTAGCAATACTCCTAACCTCAGTGGCAAGCTGATCCACACGGCCAGACAACTGTGCAAACTCCATTGAGAGAAAAAATCCTCCCCAGCATCCAGAGATACAGAGGGAAAAAAAAAAAATGCAACAAACAGAAAAATATCTCTGACAACTCTGACAACCTTTTTTTTTTTTCTTTCACAATATTTTTCCCTTCTGTGAGTACCATATAATTTTCAGTTTTGGCCGGTGATACTGTTATGATTTGGTAGCTGAGGAGTGCAGGTAAAAAAGGCAATACACCAGAGCAGTTGGAATCTATGAGATTGCAGTACCCTGACTAACCACCACAACTAGAGGCAGCCGTGGAGCGTTCCTACGTTGGTCCTAGACGCCTCGTCACAGCCTGAGAAACTAACTATACCTAAAGATAGAAAGAGGAAAGCTGTCTGCCCCGGAGCAGATCCCCAAAGAACATAGAAAGCCCCCAAACATGTAATGGCGGTTAGACAAGAAGAAACACTGACACAGACAGAAAATAGTATGAGCAAAAGCTGGGGCCCAAACTATCTAAATAGAAAAGGATAGGAAGGGCACTTACTGCAATCCCAAAAAACCCTAAAAAGCACCAACTCTACTAATTTCAAAAACACCTGAGATCACACGACCTCTACCACCTAAATTAGTTCTCTGGTGTAACAAAATCAAAACAGCAGCCACTGAAAAAACTGGAAAAAGCAAATGTACAAAACATAAATGGCTGAACTAAACTGAGAGGGCAAAAGCCCCCGGAGGGGACCCTGAAGGCCCCCACAGAAGTGCAGGACAAAATGCAAAAATCAAGCACAAAAACAAAAAGAAGAAAAAGTCTTATCTGTTAGCAGGAGATGCAGACACGACACAGCAGGCTACAAAGGAAACAGGAATCAAGGATTAAGACCAGAACAATGATCACCGGCACCCTGATGGGAAGGCGACTCCCTAAATAAGACCAGTCAGTAACACCTGATTCCAATCCTCACAATCTTCACTGGACAGTCCAGTACCGCTTGTAACCACCAGGGAGCCTCTGCTCAGAACTCATTTCAAGTGCATTCACAACCAATCCAACAGTGAAACGTGGTGGCAGCATCATGCTATGGGGGTGTTTTTCCGCTGCAGGGACAGGACAACTGTTTCAATTGAAGGAAACATGAATGCGGTCAAGTACAGAGATATCTTTGATGAAAACCTCTTCCAGAGTGCTCTGGAACCCAGACATGGCCGAAGGCTCACCTTCCAACAAGACATACCTAAGCACACAGCTAAAATAACAAAGGAGTGGCTTCAAAACAACTCTGTACCATTCTTGACTGGCCCAGCCAGAGACATGACCTAAACCCAACTGAGCATCTCTGGAAAGACCTGAAAATGGCTGTCCACCAACGTTCACCATCCAACCTGATGGCACTGGAGAAGATCTGCATGGAAGAATGGAGAGGATCCCCAAATCCAGGTATGAAAAACTGTTGCATCATTCCCAGAAGGCTCATGGCTGTACTAGCTCAAAAGGGTGCTTCTACTCAATACTGAGCAAAGGTCTGAATACTTATGACCATGTGATATTTCTGTTTTTCTTTTTTAATAAATTTGCAAAAATTTCTACATTTCTGTTTTTCTCAGTCAAGATGGGGTGCGGAGTGTACATTAATGAGAAAAAATGAACTTTTTGAATTTACCAATGGCTGGGAATAAAACAAAGAGTGAAAAATTTAAAGGGTCTGAGTACTTTCCTACCCATTGTAAGATGACAGCCTGTCGTATTGTATCTGTAGCTGCTGTGGAAAATACACCCTATCCTAGGGGCTGACCCAGATAACACCTCAAATTGGCTTAGGCCTGTTTTTTTTTGAGTGTATACCTGGCTGAGAAGAGTGAAGGGCAAGCATTCTTTCCATGGTCTTGCCTATTTTTTTTTTACAGTTTCAGGGTCCCATTCAGTCTCTCTATTCTACCGCTACTTTGTGGATTTTTTTCTGGTATGAAAGGCCTTTTCCACTCCCAAGGCGGGCATTATTTCCTGCATCACTTCTCAAGTAAAATGTGTGCCTCTGTATCTCTCTATGGTCTTGTGCTCCATGTATCTGCAGACGACTTCTGAAATTAGTCTCTTCGCAGTACCTTGGCGGTGGCTTATACATGGGGTACGTTTCTGTCCATCCTGAGAATACGTCGACACACACAGTACATCTTTTGAAATAATGTAGTCTTCTGAGATGCTGGAATGCGTACAGCTGCCTCGGTGTGTGTCTCATAGTGTCGTAGTGGTGCGTAACACGTTGTTGAGCACACAGGTCCAGACGGTGCTGTAGTGACACTGAACTCAGGAGCATACAAATGGCGGTGGTCTGTCATGGCAGTTTTGGTGGGTAGCTTGAACCATCATGGGATACAGAACTCGGGAAGGCAAACTTTCTTCCTCGTATGCACAGTCCATCTGGTGACTGCACAGCTCCTTCTCTTGCCATCTGGTGAATTCTTCAACACCAGCCAGTTGTAGCTTCTGTTAAGTCGCGGTTTAGAGGTGGTCTGTGGCGGAGGCCATTTGTGCAGCTGCCACCCCAGCGCACTTGTATCTTGATTGAAGCTGCAGATTTTGCAGTTGATCAGCCAGGTGTTCCTTGACCTACTGAGCAATACGTCTGGAATAATTAAGATAAGTGCTGTGTCGTCACAACTTGTGAAATAAATGTAATATCAGCTATGTGTAATGCATAACATCTATGTACTGATAATTGATAAAAAATGAGGAAATATTTATATTTCTTACCTAAAAATATACTGAAATTCAGTACTCAGTTCGCAGTCACACATATAGCTGGTATGGGTAAATTGGTTTTATATGCAGTAAATACACAAAGAAAGGTTTTAAGACTCACTTTTGAATATTCTGAATGCAAAGTAAGGAAATTATCACAAATAAACTGGCTCAATTATACAAAAAACATTAAGAGTTTGTATGTTCTCCCCATGTTTGTGTGGGTTTCCTCTGGGGACTCCGGTTTCCTCCACACTCCACACTTCAAGACATACTGATAGAGAATTATATTGTGAGCCAATGGGGACAGTGATGATGATGTCTGTAAAGCGCTGTGGAATTATTGGCGCTATATAAGTGAGTAAAATAAAAAAAAAATAAAAATGGGGGAAAAAATCAGAAATGTTTATCAGTTTTCTCTAATGACTATAAGTTTGCAGTATAACGAGATCAAAAGAATTGTCCTTACCAATATCTTTCCATGCTGAACCAGGGTAGTGTTGTGTTTGAAAAAATCCTTTGAGACTGAGTTAGATGTGTTTTTAAAAAAACCTTGGTTACGTTTTATCTCCTATCTAGTTTTATTCTAATTCTGTTGATTCTGGGCGAATCTGGCTTTCCTTAAGGGTTTTTTTTCATTAAGTAAATGCAATACATGACACTTTGCACATAAAATCAACAAGTTTGCTGACAATAACAGTATCACCTGTAAAATTTGTTTATTCATCAATTGTGACACCAGACACACTGTTTATGACTTTGGCGACCTGTTAAGGGTATGCCACACTAAGCGAGATTGCAAGCGAGATCGCTAACGAGATGGCTACTGCGTCACCATTTATGGCGCAGTAGCGATCTCGTTAGCGACTTAGCTGTGTGTGACATGTAGCAGCGTTGTGGCCCCTGCTGAGATGTCGTTGATCGCTAATGAACGTTCTGAGCCGTTTTTTGGTCGTTGGTGTCCCGCTGGTGAGCCTGAATCGCTGAGTGTGACACCCTTTATGAACGACTTCATCAGCATCGCAGGTGGGACTAGGTTTTCCCAACGACCGCAGAGGTCGTTATACAGATCGCTGATGAGATGTGTTTGGAATCACAGATCGCTGATGAGTTGTGTTTGGAATCTAACTAGCTATCACACTAGCGATCTCGCCAGGTTAAGTCGTTGTCGTGATCGCTAGTGCGATCGCTAAGTGTGGCAGTGCCTTTAGAGGCTACAATATATTGCCAATCACATAGTGGATATTAATAAAAATAAGTTGGTCGATATTTCAGGTGCTGCTAAACACTTTAGAAACCCACAACACCAATTTCCATTTTTTCTGTTTTATTTATTTAATTGAAATGAAAGGGTTAAGTGAATCGATTGCTGATGAATGACTCTTCTCACTAGATTAGCATGTTGGATTTTGCAATAGAATACTTGACTTTTCGAAATGAATTATTATATATTTAATGACTCTTGTTATTTCAGTAATTTTTTAAAAATATTACAGAATTAACACATAGCTCAACAAATACCAAAAGGCGTGAGGGCCTTGTTTGCAAGTTTGTAATCTATGAGGAAATATTGGAGATACGAAGGGTGAATGGTAAAAAATGCTGGTATTGTATGGTCCAGCCTTTAATATAATAAATAGGGTATTCACATAATGCTGCATGAACCGGTCACCAGCCAGTATATGTACAGCTATTAAGTGCAAGTAGGGTGTGTGACAGATGCTATGAGGGTCCTGATTTTGAAGAAAATTTTGTATGGACAAAACAGGGATAGTTAGATTAGTGAGGTGAGACGATAGGCCAGTCTAAAACAAATGTGTATTTAGGCCACACTTAAAACTGTGGATATTGGGAATTAATTGAATTGATCTGTGTAGTGTATTCCAAAGAATTGGTGCAGCACACAGAAAGTCTTGGAGACGGGAGTGGGAGGTTTGAATTATTGAGGATGTTAGTCTTAGCTCATTAGCAGAACAGAGGGCATGAGTAGAATATGGATTGTACGACGCATGTTTTGAAGCTTTCACAAGGGACGAATGCGTAACTTGAGTTCAGAGGGTATTTGAAAAGGTGTCCTTTGAAAAGCCGTCAATTCATGTGCGGTGTACCGTAAAATCACAATGACAGGTTAGATAATAGATATATACACATAGAATACTTATATATCTGCTGTAATGACACTGCAGTGATCTGCTGTGAAGACACAGCATGAACTGCGGTGCCCTCATCATTGACATTTTCCCACGGTCCAGAGGTCACCGCAGTTCAGGCTGTGAGGGAGCTCAGCTATACTGGCTTGTCTGACTCTCAGAAGCCAAGTCACAAGTTTTTATTACAATCACAGAGATAAGAAAAAATAGGAATGGCTTTACATTACCTAAGGGAGAAGCTTTTTAAATTGGGGAAAGAAAATATTTTAATTGGAAGTAACAAGAGCCATAAATTATGACTCGTGCAGAAGTTGTCTTAGACTCTAAAGGGTAATGGAATGGGTCAAGATGTTCACAAGTCTGGGCAGAATCTGTAAACCACAACTCAGCATTGTCCCAAATATCCATGGTTATTTCCTGAAAGTATCTTTCATCACAAATCATAGAAGTGCTCTCACACCTTTCCTATTCCTCCTTTAGTACCTCATTGAGAGTTGGAGCAAGGGATGCAACTGCCATCAGCATTGTCCAAAGGGGCAGGGTCATCAACTTTGTTGCTCCAAGTTCAGGACATTTTTTGCAGTGGCTGGCATTGATGCAACTGTCTTTGCTTTGGAGCTTGACAGAAGTGGCAGTGCTCATTAGTACTTGAAATGGCTCTCTGTATCTGGTTTCGGTGGTCTCCTCATGTGTCTTTTGACCATGACCCAGTCTCCTGGTACCAGTGTGTGTGTGCCGCTTATACAGTTGGGGCTGGGATGGAGGAAAGAACACGGTTATGAGTAACAGTCAGATGTTTGTGCAACTCCAAGACATATTCAGTGAGGGAATTGCAGGAGGCCTGCAGCTGCTGCAGGAAATACAACCCTGTCTTAGGTTCACTGCAAAACAGTATTTCATATGGGGACAGAGTTTCTCTACCCCTCGGGCGGTCCTCACTGAATGCAATGGCAAGTTATCTACCCCAGAACCAGTGTTTCTTCCATGCCCTTCTGGATTTTTAATTTCAAAGTACCATTAAGGTGTTCCACCTTCCCACTGCTTTGTGGTTCTAGGGAACATGGAAAGCCTGTTTTATCCCATAAGTTGCCATGATTTGTTTAATCAATTCTCCAGTAAAGTGTGTGCTTCCGTCACTCTCTATGGTTTGAGAACCCTATATCTACAAACCACTTCACAGAGAAATTTATTTATAAACTTTAATCACGACCAAGTTTCAGATCATCTTGTTAAGAGATCAATGCATACTAGGATATATTCATTAGTACCCACCCTAGGTAGCTGTATGTAGTCCACCTGCAGTCTCTGAGACATGTAATCTGGTTTTGTTGTGCTTTTCTGTGGGACTCGAATAGGTCTACCAGTGTTATGTTTTGCACAAACGAGACAGGAATTGTAGCCGCATTTGGAACCCTGGGGCGCACCAATTTTGAAGCACTACTGCGCACATAACACCCTTTGAGTTGTGCACTGGGGAAATGTGCTAAAGCAGCCATCATGGGGAACAAGCAGCATGAGAGGCAAATCTTGGTTTACCTGCCGTACCCCTGACTCTGACTGTACAGCACCCGCTTTGGTCCAAGTGTCCTTCCTGTTCGTGGAGGGGGGGCTTGGTCTGAAAGACCTGCAGCAGTTCACGATCAACGGCCACTGGGGCGGTTGCAGTGACAGTCTCCTCTGTCAAAAGGGGGCTTCCAGCACTCTCGGTTACAGAATCCCCTAGCGTGTCCGTGTCTGCTATGGCCAGTGTTCCAGTCAGAGGTAGTGACGCTGCTTCCTTAGCTGCCTGATGGGCAAAGGCGTTCCATACTGCAAGGGTAGTTGGTTCCCATGTGCGTGCTGATAGCTGCCTTTTGGGAAAGGGTGGGTGCTGTGAGTAGCTCCTCTGCCACCTCATAGGTTTGTAAGCAGAGTCCAGAAAATTACGGCTCTGCCAAATGGCGCAAAATTCATGTGCAACCCTTTAAAACATATCTTGAGTCCAAAAATACATGAATCTCATTACCTTTTCCCTGATTGCGCATAGTAGCGAGTGCCTTCAGCTCAGCCTCTGGTGCAGAGCAGCTGGAGGAGAGTGGTTCTTGTATTACTGCCTTACCATTGTTAACTACTGCATACCCGGTGATGAACCATTCTTGATCATTCATCCAAGCTCTGGAGCAATCCACATAATACTCAGCAGAGGGGTTAGTGAGGGGACATCAGTGATATCTAACAAGCCCTATGTTTCTTCCTCCATCAGTGCCTGACAGTCATGTTCATGTGTCAAAGTCAAACTTAGGTGCTCATCTACTAGTTTGAAAAACAGGGGCAGGTTTTGGCTCTCAGTTCCTCACTCCTCTCCATCCCGTTATCCTCTCTTTTCTAAATCCACTGATATTATTAGAGCGTTTGATAGATATGTTGGGGGATATTAAACGGGGAGGTCATAGGGATAATAAGATCTGCTCTCTGGAGCTCTCGGACATTATCATGTATCACCGCATTCTGGACAACACTTATTGGATCCTGCTTTATACAGGGAGGTTGGAGACCTGGTTTAAGTTTTACTGTCACCGAGGAATGGGCAGTTTTCTCAGTTCAAGTTTGTGACGTGCACCCAGCTGGATGTGTATGTTCTCCAACCAAGTAGGTAGAGAATGGGGATCGACGCATGTACTGTCCAAGTCTGTGGGAATTGTCAGGGACAGGAGACTACACAGGATGCCTTTGGCTGTGAGGTTGGTCATCTTGGAGCCATTTGGAGTGAATTCTATGCAGGCTCTAATTTTCTGCAACACGTCTGTCCCTAATAAATTCAAAAATGCATCAGGGGAAACTAAAACCTGGGTCACAATTGAAATTGAATCAAGCAAATTGTAATGGGCTGGGTGGTGGGACCACTGTGCCAAAGCCCAAGTAAGACTTGGAGGGGCGTGACTAGAAGCCTCACCCAATCCGACCACGGACACGCAGCAGCTAACGACACTGCAGTCCATGGAGAGACAAGGGAGGTGATCCAGGTGCTACTCCAGGGCTGACCTTGGGTCGATGGCAGCTGACCCCTAGGAGTGGATAGCTGGAATGGCCCGGGGAGATGTCCAACAGATGCAGACAGGTGGAGAAGTTGACAGGAACTGCAGGTGCAGACAGGATAGTCTATCGGACAGATGAGCACTGGCGGTTGCAGCTGGCTTGGCTGCCGTTGAAGTGAGCACTGGCTGGTGCAGCTGGCTCTGTTGCCGTTGAGGTGAACTGGTGCAGCTGGCTCTGCTGCCATTGAGGTGAGCACTGGCAGGTGCAGCTGGCTCTGCTGCCGTTGAGGTGAGCACTGGCGGGTGCAGTTGGCTCTGCTGCCTTTGAGATGAGCACTGGCGGGTGCAGTTGGCTCTGCTGCCTTTGAGATGAGCACTGGCGGGTGCAGCTGGCTCTGCTGCCGTTGAGGTGAGCACTGGCGGGTGCAGCAGACTCGGATACAAGTACAGGTACCTGAGAACTGACAAGCTTGTTAGAAACAAACTCCCAACATTGCACAGGCACCTCCATGTTGGAGGAGGCAGTTTAAATAGTAAGTGGCCTTCAGCTATTGGCTGGGGACACTTTAGAGGAACATGCGCGGCCCCTTTAAGAAAGAGGAAGTGTGCGTGCGCTCGCTCTAAGCACAGTGCCTGAAGATCTGCTAGGAGCGCACGCAACCCAGACAGCAGCAGACCCGGAAGGAGCAGGACTGGAGCCTTGGCGGTCTCTGCAGAGAGGGAGGGACTGCAGGCAGGGATGCTGGTGCTACACAGATTCAGTCGGGGGGCTAAGTCACTTGTAATTTAGTAGGTTATCCCTCTACCCTTCACAAGTTACATATTCGTGGGACAGTATGTCCACTGACATTTGTTCTTGCGTTAATATTGTACGGGCTGCTCCATTGTCTACCATGAATGTAACAGTTTGTCTCTCCCCAGGGAAACGGGAACAGCGAGTATGGGTCCATGGGAGGTGACAACTGGGCATAGAAATACATCTGGATTGCCAGTTTCCTATGGGGGGATTCAGGATAGTAGTTGTTGATTTTGTAGAACATTTGGAAGTAAAATATCCTTTTTGCCCACAAGGCCAACATTCTACATTACTGTAATATCTACCTCCTTGATGATTGTTTCAGCCTCTGCCCCACTCTCTTCCCCATATCTGATGCATGGCGGCTAAATTTACTTTTTCTTGAAGATGTTATCTAGTTCTGTACCCTGGGCTCTTTCCTTCGGATCAACCCATTTCATGTTACGCCACTCTGGGCGACTAATACATACTACGAACTGGAATATAGGTTTAAAGACATTCATAAAACACTGCAGCAACAGAAAATAACTTAAATTAGATCATCCCATGTGGCCCGCTGTGCCTTCTCAACTCCCTGGAGACGCATTCTAAATGTTAAGGGTCTGGGGCCTGAGTAAGCGATGAGCTAACTGGGGGGGCAGGGCCAATATTATGCTATTGGCTATACCTGCGGTGGATCATGTACCAGCAGGTTATTTTCTATCCCATGAGGTAGAAAGTGTACATGACTCGAGGTCATCATAGGGAGCAGAGGCACCGTAGGCATCCATGGAGCCCCACAGGACACAGTAACTAACTCCATGGAGATTGTGTTGGCCACAATATCTGCAGTATCTGCATTCCCACCCTTTCTTTCCTTCATAAAGCAGGGGTGACAAAAAGGATGCAAGCTTTACATCAAGTACAGATACTACAGAGCTCTTTGCATTTTCATACTATCATAGATTACATACACAGTTCTATGTCTATTTTCTCTGATTTATCTTCACTCATTGAGAGACGCTTTGACTACTTCTAACCACTTCCTAGCTAGCTCAAGTCTGTTCTTATTCATCTTTCAGTAATCCTTCCCAATTGCAGATACACTTCTCCTATTTCTTCTTAGTCTTTTCACTATATCACATGCAGGGACCAGGTTATTACCTCTAAGGTTGCTTATTTCCGTGCAGTTGCCAGTCCTCATGACTGCAACTGCAATGCCCGCAGTTATCTGAAGAACTGAATGGACTCATAAGTCTTAACCGCGAAAGACTCTACTTTTAATGCAGCACCAATTTGCTCGCAAGAAATATTTAACCCCTTTCTGTCATCTGACGTACTATCCCGTCCATGTGCCCCTTGGACTTAATTCACAAGGACGGGATAGTAAGTCATACTCGTTCAGCTGCGCTCCCGGAGTGAGCGCAGCTGATCGCGGCCGGGTGTCAGCTGATTCTCACAGCTGACACCCGGCACTATGTGCCAGGAACGGTCACTGACCACTCCCGTCACATTAACCCCTGGCAAAGATGATCGCAGTGTACCGGGAGCATAGGGAAGCATCGCGCAGGGAGGTGGCTCCCTGCGTGCTTCCCTGAGACCCTCAGAGCAGTGCGATGTGATCGCGATGTTCCGAGTGCCTCCCCCCTGCAGGACCCCGGATCCAAGATTGCCGTGGGGTCCTTCCGGGTCCTGCAGGGAGGCGGCTACCTCAGTGCCTGAGAAAGCCTCATACAGTGCCTGTCAGATCGCTGGTCTGACAGAGTGCTGTGCAAACTGTCAGACCAGCGATCTGACATTATACAGTGATGACCCACCCTGGGACGAAGTAAAAATGTAAAATAAATAAACGTGTGAAAAAAAATTCCTAAATAAAGAAAAACAATATTCCCCAATAAATTCATTTCTTTAATGTAAAAAAAAACAATAAAAGTACACATATTTAGTATCGCCGTGTCCGTAACGACCCACCCCATAAAACTGTCCCACTAGTAAACCCCTTTATTGAACCCCTTTAAAAAAAGGCAAAAAACAATGCTTTATCATCATACCGCCGAACAAAAAGTGGATTAACGCGATTAAAAAGACTGATATAAATAAACATGGTACTGCTGAAAACGTCATCTTGTCCCACAAAAAAACGAGCCGCCACACAGCATCATCAGCGAAAAACTAAAAAAGTTATAGCTCGCAGAATAATTGATGCAAATATAATTATTTTTATATATAATTGTTTTTATTGTATAAAAGCGCCAAAACATAAAAAAATTATATAAATGAGGTATCGCCGTAATCGTACTGACACAAAGAATAAAACCTCTTTATCGATTTTACCACATGCGGAACGGTATAAACGCCCCCCCCAAACAAATTCATGAATTGCTGTTTTTTGTTCATTCTGCCTCCCAAAAATTGTAATAAAAAGCGATCAAAAAATGTCATGTGATCAAAAATGATACCAATAAAAATGTCAACTCGTCCCGCAAAAAATAAGACCTCACATGACTCTGTGGGCCAAAATATAGAAAAATTATAGCTCTCAAAATGTGGTGATGCAAAAACTATTTTTGCAATAAAAAGTGTCTTTTAGCATGTGACAACTTCCAATCATAAAAACTCTATATAAAAACCCGCTATAAATAGTAAATCAAACCCCCCTTTATCATTTTATCAATAAAATGTAAAAAGTATTTATTTCCATTTTCCCATTGGGGTTAGGGTTGGGGCTAAAGTTAGGATTAGGGTTAAGGGTGTGTTAGGGTTAGGTTTGTGGTAAGGATTAGGGTTAGGGTTGGGACTAGGGTTAGGGATGTGTTGGGGTTAGGGTTGGAGTTAGAATTGGGGAGTTTCCACTGTTTAGACACATCAGGGGCTCTGATCTCAATTCCAGCCAATTCTGCGTTGAAAAAGTCAAACGTTGCTCCTTCCCGTTTGAGCTCTGCCATGTGCCCAAACAGTAGTTTACCCCCACATATGGGGTATCCGCGTACTCAGGACAAATTGCACAATAACTCTTTGGGTCCAATTTCTTTTGTTACCCTTGGGAAAATAAAAAATTGGGGGCGAAAATATCATTTTTGTGGAAAAAATATGATTTTTTATTTTTATGGCTCTACGTTATAAACTTCTGTGAAGCACTTGGGGGTTCAAAGTTCTCACCACACATCTAGATAAATTCCTTTGGGGATCTAGTTTCCAAAATAGGGTCATTTGTGGGGGATTCCACTGTTTAGGCACATCAGGGGCTCTCCAAACGCGACATGACACCCACAGACTATTCCATCAAAGTCTGCCATGCAAAACGTCACTACTTTCCTTCCGAGCCCCGACGTGTGCCCATACAGTAGTTTTCTCCCACATATGGGGTATCAGCGTACTCAGGACAAATTGAACAACAACTTTTGGTGTCCAATTTGTCTTGTCACCCTTGGGAAAATAAAAAACTGAGGACTAAAAGATCATGTTTGTGGAAAAATATGATTTTTTTATTTTCACGCATGGGCGTTATAAACTTCTGTGAAGCACTTGGGGGCTCAAAGTGCTCATCACAGGTCTAGATAAGTTCCTTAGGGGGTCTAGTTTCCAACATGGTGTCACTTGTGGGGGATTTCCACTGTTTAGGCACATCAGGGGCTCTCCAAACGCGACATGGCGTCCAGCCAATTCTGCGTTGAAAAAGTCAGTCAATGGGCTGTTGTAGAAATACAGGGGACAAGGAACCTGGGCCCCTGAACTGCCCCTAAGGCTAAGGAAGGGCCCTGTCTTTCCTTAACTTGGGGGTACACTTGAAGGTAGTGAGGCCCAAGCCACCGACCTGTCCCTGTCTTCTGTTTAACCCTGAGCTAAACCCCCAAACATCCTCCCCAGGAGGTGAGACAGGGAATAATGTGAATATCACCAAAACAATGAAAAGGAAAGACTGGCACCTAGGGGTTAAATAACTAAATAATAACACTTAACTTTCTCTGCTGCAATGCACCTCACAGCAGAGTAAGGCACCAGAACAGGGAAACAGCAGAAGCACCACTGCGCTCAGCAAGCCCCTGACTCCAGCTTGGTTGGTCTCCAAAAGGTAGCAATATCACCAACAGTCAGCTGACGCCTCAGGTGACCTTATAAAGGGTGGTAGAAGTGGTCACCACCTTCCCCTGACAAGTCAGCAACAATGTAATTACACCAGCGGCCACCGGGGGAAAGGACTAACATTAACTCCCGATGGCCTGAAAGGAAAAAGGTTTTGATATGCAAAGAGATATCTGCTACAGATCCAAAAGTGGATCGTGACAGTAAAACGGTGCTCCTTCCCTTCCGAGCTGTGCCATGCACCCAAACAGTGATTTACCCCCACATATTGGATATCGGCGTACTCAGGACAAATTGCACAATAACTCTTGAGGTCTTGTTACCCTTGGGAAAATTAAAATTGGGGTGAAAAGATCATTTTTGTGGAAAAAATATGATTTTTTAATTTTATGGCTCTACGTTATAAGCTTGTCTAAAGCACTTGGGGGTTCAAAGTGCTCATGACAGATCTAGATAAGTTCCTTATGGGGTCTAGTTTCTAAAATGGGGTCACTTGTGTGGGTTTCCACTGTTTAGGTACATCAGGGGCTATCCAAACGCGATATGGCATCTAATCTCGATTCCAGCCAATTTTCATTTGAAAAAGTCAAATGGCGCTCCTTCCCTTTCGAGCTCTGCCATGCGCCCAAACAGTGGTTCCCCCCCACATATGGGGTATCAGCGTACTCAGGGCAAATTGGACAACAACTGTTGTGGTCCAATTTCTCCTGTTACACTTGGGAAAATAAAAAATTGATGACTAAAATATTTTTTTTGTGGAAAAAAAATAGGATTTTTTATTTTTATGGCTCTACGTTATAAACTTCTGTGAAGCACTTGGGGGTTCAAAGTTCTCACCACACATCTAGATAAATTCCTTTGGGGATCTAGTTTCCAAAATAGGGTCATTTGTGGGGGATTCCACTGTTTAGGCACATCAGGGGCTCTCCAAACGCGACATGACACCCACAGACTATTCCATCAAAGTCTGCCATGCAAAACGTCACTACTTTCCTTCCGAGCCCCGACGTGTGCCCATACAGTAGTTTTCTCCCACATATGTGGTATCAGCGTACTCAGGACAAATTGAACAACAACTTTTGGTGTCCAATTTGTCCTGTCACCCTTGGGAAAATAAAAAACTGAGGACTAAAAGATCATGTTTGTGGAAAAATATGATTTTTTTATTTTCACGCATGGGCGTTATAAACTTCTGTGAAGCACTTGGGGGCTCAAAGTGCTCATCACAGGTCTAGATAAGTTCCTTAGGGGGTCTAGTTTCCATCATGGTGTCACTTGTGGGGGATTTCCACTGTTTAGGCACATCAGGGGCTCTCCAAACGCGACATGGCGTCCAGCCAATTCTGCGTTGAAAAAGTCAGTCAATGGGCTGTTGTAGAAATACAGGGGACAAGGAACCTGGGCCCCTGAACTGCCCCTAAGGCTAAGGAAGGGCCCTGTCTTTCCTTAACTTGGGGGTACACTTGAAGGTAGTGAGGCCCAAGCCACCGACCTGTCCCTGTCTTCTGTTTAACCCTGAGCTAAACCCCCAAACATCCTCCCCAGGAGGTGAGACAGGGAATAATGTGAATATCACCAAAACAATGAAAAGGAAAGACTGGCACCTAGGGGTTAAATAACTAAATAATAACACTTAACTTTCTCTGCTGCAATGCACCGCACAGCAGAGTAAGGCACCAGAACAGGGAAACAGCAGAAGCACCACTGCGCTCAGCAAGCCCCTGACTCCAGCTTGGTTGGTCTCCAAAAGGTAGCAATATCACCAACAGTCAGCTGACGCCTCAGGTGACCTTATAAAGGGTGGTAGAAGTGGTCACCACCTTCCCCTGACAAGTCAGCAACAATGTAATTACACCAGCGGCCACCGGGGAAAGGACTAACATTAACTCCCGATGGCCTGAAAGGAAAAAGGTTTTGATATGCAAAGAGATATCTGCTACAGATCCAAAAGTGGATCGTGACAGTAAAACGGTGCTCCTTCCCTTCCGAGCTGTGCCATGCACCCAAACAGTGATTTACCCCCACATATTGGATATCGGCGTACTCAGGACAAATTGCACAATAACTCTTGAGGTCTTGTTACCCTTGGGAAAATTAAAATTGGGGTGAAAAGATAATTTTTGTGGAAAAAATATGATTTTTTAATTTTATGGCTCTACGTTATAAGCTTGTCTAAGCACTTGGGGGTTCAAAGTGCTCATGACAGATCTAGATAAGTTCCTTATGGGGTCTAGTTTCTAAAATGGGGTCACTTGTGTGGGTTTCCACTGTTTAGGTACATCAGGGGCTATCCAAACGCGATATGGCATCTAATCTCGATTCCAGCCAATTTTCATTTGAAAAAGTCAAATGGCGCTCCTTCCCTTTCGAGCTCTGCCATGCGCCCAAACAGTGGTTCCCCCCCACATATGGGGTATCAGCGTACTCAGGGCAAATTGGACAACAACTGTTGTGGTCCAATTTCTCCTGTTACACTTGGGAAAATAAAAAATTGATGACTAAAATATTTTTTTTTGTGGAAAAAAAATAGGATTTTTTATTTTCATGCCCGGGCATTATAAACTTGTGTGAAGCACTTGGCGGTTCAAAGTTCTCACCACAGATCTAGATAAGTTCCTTAGGCGGTCTAGTTTTCAAAATGGGGTCGCTTTTGGGGGTTTCCACTGTTTAGGCACATCAGGGGCTCTGCAAACTGAACATGACACCAATCAAAGTCCGCATTCCAAAACGTCATTACTTCCTTTCTGAACCCTGCCGTGTGCCAAGTTTCCCCCCCTACATACGGGGTATCAGCATACTCTGGACAAATTGGACAACAACTTTTGGGGTCCAATTTTCTTGCGAAAGATCAAAAATTGGAGACTAAAAAATCATTTTTGTGGATTTTTTTTTTTTCACACCCAGGCATAAACTTTAGTGAAACATTTGGGGGTTCAAAGTGCTCACAACATATCTAGATAAGTTCCTTAGGGGGTCTAGTTTCCAAAATGGTGTCACTTGTGGGGTTTCCACTGTTTAGGCACATCAGGGGCTCTCCAAACACAACATGGCGTCCAGTCTTAATTCCATCCAATTTTGGTTTGAAAAAGTCAAACGTCGCTCCGTCCCTTCCGAGCCCTGCCATGCGCCCAAAGAGTGGTTTTCCCCCACATATGGTGTATCGGCTTACTCAGGAGAAATTGCACAACAACTTTATCTGTCCATTTTCTCCTTTTACGCTTGATAAAATAGAAAAATTGTTTGTTAAACATCATTTCTGTGACTAAAAAGTTAAATGTTCATTTTTTCCTTCCATGTTGCTTCAGCTCCTCTGAAGCACCTGAAGGGTTAATAAACTTCTTGAATGTGATTTTGAGTACCTTGAGGGGTACAGTTTTTAGAATGGTGTCACTTTTGGGTATTTTCTGCCATATAGACCCCTCTAAGTGACTTCAAATGTGAGGTGGTCGCTAAAAAAATGGTTTTGTACATTTTGTTGTAAAAATGAGAAATCGATGGTCAACTTTTAACCCTTATAACTTCCTAACAATAAAAAATTTTGGTTCCAACATTGTGCTAATGTAAAGTAGACATGTGGGAAATGTTATTTAGTAACTATTTTGTGTGTCATATTTCTCTGTTTTAAGGGAATAAAAATTCAAAGTTTGAAAATTACAAAATTTTCAAAAATTTCTCCTCATTTCATTTTTTTCATAAATAAACGCAAGTTATATCGAAGAAATTTTACCACTATCATAAAGGACAATATATCACGAGAAAACAGTCTCAGAATCGCGAAGATCCATTGAAGCATTCCAGAGTTATAGCCTCATAAAGAGACAGTGGTCAGAATTGTAATAATTGGCCCGGTCATTAACGTGCAAACCATCCTTGGGGGTTAAGGGGTTAAACTCCTTGAACCTCTGTTCTCACAAGAGAAGAATGCCTAGGAAATATCATCATCCGGTAACCAGCCCTTTGTACCCATGTAATTTTGATACACAACCAACAAAATAACAATCCAAAACTATAATACCATTAGTTATTGCAGTACTTCCATTAGTCAAAATAACATCCTGGGAGAATGGGAGAATACATTTTTTCTTACAAAACCTTTATCAACCTTCTCTGATTCAAATAGATTATATCTAGCACAAAAAAAGACGGGTTACCTATATCATAGTGTAATGGCACGTTTCAACTACTTAATCAAGAAGTTCCCTTCAAAAATTGATTCTGTGTTACGTCTCCCCTCTCTCGCTATTGTTTCTCAGTCTAGATATACTGGCTGGATGGACTACTACTCCTATCCTGACATTTGCTCTCTGGAGTTCACACAGAACAGAGCACAGGCACGGAGGACAACGATTCTGATTCATTAACACAATTTTACGTTAGTTACTCAATTCACAGTCCACAATCACTGGTATAAAATCCTCCTGCTGTATTTGGGTTAAACCTACATTCAGTGCCTCTTTCAAGAGAGTGCCCTTATCTATTTACAGGAGACAATTAATACCCTCAGAGTACTACCTTACCTTGAAGGATTCCTCTGTTATAAGCAATCACACTTCCCTGATTCTGTTAAAGGGAATCTGTCACCCCAAAATAGCCATATCAGATAAATATATGGCTGAATAGTGCGTCCCATAACTAAGCTAACGGTGGGTATCATATATCATGATACCCCCGTTTTCATATCAAAATACCTTTTTAAAGTTGGTGATTGTATGTGTCAATCACTGCAGTCAGGTCAGGAGGGCAGCGGTTTTCATGTCTGCCCCCGCTCCTCGTCATCTGTTGCGTATCGCCGTCTGTGAATACCACAGACGGCGTTAGGTTCCTGCAATTGCGCAATTCAAAATCCGGCGCATGCGCAGTATGCTTTGCCCAACAGTGGGCAAAGCATAAAATGACTACAGCGCATGCGCTAGTCTTTCCTTGCCCCGGAAATTACTGCTTGCCTTGGACGACTTCCGGGGCAAGGAAAGACTAGCGCATGCGCTGTAGTCATTTTATGCTTTGCCCACTGTTGGGCAAAGCATACTGCGCATGCGCCGGGCCGGATTTTGAATTGCGCAATTGCGGGAACCTAACGCCGTCTGTGGTATTCACAGACGGCGATACGCAACAGATGACGAGGGGCGGGGAGGACATGAAAACCGCTGCCCTCCTGACCTGACTGCAGTGATTGAAACATACAATCACCAACTTTAAAAAGGTATTTTGATATGAAAACGGGGGTATCATGATATATGATACCCACCGTTAGCTTAGTTATGGGACGCACTATTCAGCCATATCTTTATCTGATATGGCTATTTTGGGGTGACAGATTCCCTTTAAGGACCAATTTTTCTCTTTACCGTATGTGAAGGAACACACCTAACGTGATCCCTTATTAGTCATTGACTGTAGTCTCTTATTGGTCACTCAAAAATCATCCAGTCCCACATTCAGGTGTCCTCATAGTTTACAACAATATCACTCCAGACTTTACAATCACATAGATAGCGAGGACAACACATAACAAGCCTTCGACTCCTGAAATATACAGGTAGAACTGGGGAGAACCCTGATTTAAATTTGTTGGGCAAGGATGGCTGCCTGTCACTTCATTCAGTGTTCATTCAACCGTCATTTAATCATCAGTTATACATCTAAATACACATTGAACATATAACAGACCACAAATGATACATACAAAAATTCAAATACTGGCAAAGGTTCAACAAAGATTTTCTTGTTCAGACCACCAATTATCCGTCCCGGAGCCTTCTAGGTAATACTGAATTTTTTAGTCACACAATGGGTTACTGACAAAGAGAGTTCCTTGATGTCGGGTCTAAAGGAGGTCCAGTTCTGACAATCCAGGTTTTCGGCACTATGTACTGATGTGAAAAATCTGTATGGAAAGTTTAAGGAGAAACTCAAAAAGGTTACACACGTTTGCCAGTTTTAATCAAATCAGGAAGGCAATTGATCGGAGACAAGAGCACACAAGCATGGTCTCGGTGTACTGGCTCGTCTGACTCTCAGAAGCCAAGTCACAAGTTTTTATTACAATCACAGAGTTAAGAAAAAATAGGAATGGCTTTACATTACCTAAGAGAGAAGCTATTTTAATTTGGGAAAAAAAAATATCTAAATTGAAAATAACAAGAGTATATGAGATTCAACACTCTGTGTTATTGCTTTTATGAATAACACTTATAAAGCTAATATTAAAATACAAAATTAATAAAGATATATAGGTACAGTACAGACCAAAAGTTTGGACACACCTTCTCATTCAAAGATATTTCTGTATTTTCATGACTATGAAAATTGTAGAATCACACTGAAGGCATCAAAACTATGAATTATATATTACACTTTACAAAAAAGTGTGAAACAACTGAGAATATGTCTTATATTCTATGTTCTTCAAAGTAGCCACCTTTTGCTTTGATTACTGCTTTGCAAGCAGAAAAGGTGAACTGATGGACTCTACATGCCTGGTTCCCACCGTGAAGCATGGAGGAGGTGGTGTGATGGTGTGGGGGTGCTTTGCTGGTGACACTGTTGGGGATTTACTGTATATACTCATGTATAAGCCGACCCCCCTAATTTTGCCACAAAAAAACTGGAAAAACTTATTGACTCGCGTATAAGCCTAGGGTGAAAAATGATTATGCCCCCATATGATGCTCCACAGATTAGGCCCTCATAAACTGCAGATTATGCCCCCATATGATGCACAGATTATGCCCAATATGCTCCACAGATTATGCTCCAGATTATGCCCCCATATGCTCCAGATTATGCCCAATATGCTCCACAGATTATGCCCCCATATGCTCCAGATTATGCCCAATATGCTCCAGAGATTATGCCCCCATATGCTCCAGATTATGCCCCATATGCTGCAAAATTATGCCCCCGTATGATCCAGAGATTATGACCCATATGCTCCAGATTATGCCCAATATACTCCAGAGATTATACCGCCATATGATGCACAATTATGCCCCCGTATGATCCACAGATGCTCCAGATTATGCCCAATTTGCTCCAGAGATTATGCCCCCATATGCTCCAGATTATGCCCCATATGCTCCAGATTATGCCCCCATATGCTCCAGATTATGCCCCCATATGCTCCACAGATTATGCCCCATATGCTCCAGAGATTATGCCCCATATGCTGCACAATTATGCCCCCGTATGATCCACAGATTATACCCCATATGCTCCAGATTATGCCCAATATGCTCCAGAGATTATGCCCCCATATGCTCCAGATTATGCCCCCATATGCTCCAGATTATGCCCCCATATGCTCCAGATTATGCCCCCATATGCTCCACAGATTATGCCCCATATGCTCCAGAGATTATGCCCCCATATGCTGCACAATTATGCCCCCGTATGATCCACAGATTATGCCCCCGTATGCTCCAGATTATGCCCAATATGCTCCAGAGATTATGCCCCCATATGCTCCAGATTATGCCCCCATATGCTCCAGATTATGCCCCCATATGCTCCAGATTATGCCCTCATATGCTCCAGATTATGCCCCCATATGCTCCAGATTATGCCCCCATATGCTCCACAGATTATGCCCCATATGCTCCAGAGATTATGCCCCCATATGCTGCACGATTATGCCCCATATGCTCCAGATTATGCCCAATATACTCCAGAGATTATGCCCCATATGATCCAGATTATGCCCCATATGCTCCAGATTATGCCCCCATATGCTCCAGATTATGCCCTCATATGCTCCACAGATTATGCCCCATATGCTCCAGAGATTATGCCCCCATATGCTCCAGATTATGCCATATGTTCCACAGATTATGCCCCCATATGCTCCAGATTATGCCCCCATATGTTCCACAGATTATGCCCCCATATGCTCCAGATTATGCCCCCATATGTTCCACAGATTATGCCCCCATATGCTGCACAATTATGCCCCATAGTATACTTCCCTTATGCTGCTGCTGCAAAAAAAATGACATACTCACCTCTCGTCGATGGGGGCCAGGTGCCGGTGTCCTGAGCAGGCGGTGACACTGGCACGCTATGTGAGACAGGTGCGGGTGTCACCGCTCGCTCAGGACCCCGGCACCTTGGATATTTACCTGTCCTCTCTCCACCGCTGCACACTGCTCCCTCTTCCGGGTCCTCGGCAGTGAATGATCAGGCAGGGGGCGCGACGCGCACTAACGACGTCATCGTGCCCTCTGCCTGATCATTCACAACCAGAGAAGTCGGACGAGGCAGCAGCGTGCAGCGGTGGAGAGAGGACAGGTAAATATCGCTATACTCACCCCTCCGCCGGCGCGGTCTCTGTAGCCTCTCCTATTCTCCCGGCACTCTCCGCAGCGTTTCAGTACTACAGCGGTCACGTGGTACCGCTCATTAAAGTCATGAATATGTGCGTATTCATGACTTTAATGAGTGGTGCCATGTGACCGCTGCAGGAAGGAGTCGGAGATCGTGGAAGAAGCAGGGGGGCTGCAGAGACCTCGCCGGCGGAGGGGTGAGTATGATCCGACACCCCCGCTCCCCCTCCCCCGCCGACCCCCGTATATGACCCACGTATAAGCCGAGAGGGGGACTTTCAGCCCTAAAAAATGGGCTGAAAATCTCGGCTTATACACTGTGTTCCAAATTATTATGCAAAAATTGTTTTGGAGTGATAAGGTAAGAATTTTTTTGTTTGTCAGTTAAACTCATTGATGGTGATGTGTGTCAGGGCTCCTTATATCACTGTAAGCAATTGCAGACACCTGTGCTAATTAGTTTGGCAGGTGTGTCCAATGAAAGGCAAGACTACTTAAGAAGGCTGTCCCACATTATTAAGCAGCCTACATTTTCTGCCAAAATGGGAAAGAAAAAAGATGTGTCGGCTGCTGAGAAGCAACAAATTGTGGAGTGTTTAGGTTAAGGCATGACTGCAATCAACATTGCCAAGACACTTCATCGTGATCATCACACAATCAAGAAGTATGTAGCTGATTCACAGTACACACTTGTGCGTGCTGATAAGGGAAAATTGAGGACTCTTTCCTACAGGCAATTACGTCAGGTTAAAAGAGCAGCGGCAAAAAAGCCTTGTCATAGCAGCAGACAAGTTTTTGAAGCTGCTGGTGCCTCCAACGTCCCCCGAACAACAAGATGCAGGGTCCTTCAGAGGTTTGCAGCTGTGCGTAAGCCATCCTGTCGACCTCCTCTATCCACTGCACACAAGCAGAAAGGGCTCCAGTGGGCCAAACAGTACATGAAGACTGACTTCAAAACTGTTTTGTTCACCGATGAGTGCCGTGCAACGCTCGATGGTCCAGATGGATGGAGTGGATGATGGCTGGTTGATGGACACCCCATGCAAACACGGCTACGGCGCCAACATGGAGGAGGTGGAGTAATGTTTTGGGCTGGAATCATGGGGAGAGAGATTGTCGGTCCCTTTAGGATCCCTGAAGTGGTAAAGATGAACTCCATAGTGCATGTTGAGTTTCTCAAACAGCACTTTATGCCATGGTTCAAATAGAAGAACCGTGCATTCAGCAGCAAGATCATTTTCATGCATGATAATGCACCGTCTCATGCTGCACATAACACATCTGCATCTCTGGCTTCTATTGGCATAAAAGGGGACAAACTTATGGTGTGGCCCCAATGCTCCCCTGACCTCAACCCCATTGAGAACGTCTGGAGCATCATCAAAAGAAGTGTCTGATGGCGGGAGGCAGTTCACATCTAAGCAACAGCTCTGGGAGGGTATTCTGTCCTCATGCAAAACAATTGAAGCAGAAACCATCCAAAACCTGACAAATTCAATGGACGAGAGAGTTCAGAAGCTCCTTTCGAACAAGGGGTCCTATGTGCAAATGTAACATCACCTAGAATAAAGTTTTGAGTTGAAAACTGTTTGATTTCAGTTTGTAATAACCTGCTAATGCTTATAATTTCAAAAATGACCATTTTTTTGTTCTTTATTAAAATGAAAAGGTTGAAAACGCTGCTGTGCATAATAATTTGGAACATGCATTTTGAGTGCAGTTTGAGTGTTTTCTTTTTTTGAAAAATATACTGTTATCATAGGCAGTTTGTACAAAAACCTTTCAATTGTACTCTAATAGTTATTTGACTGGAAAATTACAATGACTGAAATTCATATAGGTAATTTGGAAAATCTGAGAAAATATTATTTGCATAATAATTTGGAACACAGTGTACAAGAGTATATACGGTATTCAAAATTGAAGGCATACTGAACCAGCATGGCTACCACAGCATCTTGCAGCGGCATGCTATGCCATCCGGTTTGCATTTAGTTGGACTATCATTTATTTTTCAACAGGACAATGACCCCAAACACACCTTCAGACTGCATAAGGGCTATTTGACCAAGAAGGAGAGTGTTGGGGTGCTACGCCCTATGACCTGGCATCCACAGTCACCAGACCTGAACCCAATCGAGATAGTTTGGGGTGAGCTGGACCGCTCACCACTTCAATTTTGAATAAATCCCCAACAGTGTCACCAGCAAAGCACCCCCACATCTTCACACCACCTCCTCCATGCTTCACGGTGGGAACTAGACATGTAGAGTCCAGCCGTTTACCTTTTCTGCGTGCAAAGCAGTAATCAAAGCAAAAGGGGGCTACTTTGAAGAACCTAGAATATAAGACATATTTTCAGTTGTTTCGCCCATTTTTGTAAAGTGTAATATATAATTCCACATGTGTTAATTCATAGTTTTGATGCCTTCAGTGTGATTCTACAATTTTCATAGTCATGAAAATACAGAAAAATCTTTGAATGAGAAGGTGTGTCCAAACTTTTGGTCTGTACTGTATATTTAATAGTCTAAAATAATAATCAAAGCAAAGTATAACATATTTTATCATAACAATAATTACATGAAATTATATTGAAGATTTAATAAAGAATTTCCACGTTTTTATAAATTAAAATCCGGCAGTTATTTTGGATTGCTTATTTGCGAAAGCTGGTGATTTAGCTGTGGATTCTATCTTTATCAAAACCAAAACCGCTTATTCTCCTTGTACATGTTGACTTCATTAACCCCCATGGTGCCATCACTGTATTCAGTTGAGTAATATCTGTGTTTCAGAAAGATTTATGTAAAAGCAAGCCTGAGAACTGATCCTTGTTTAAACTAAAGGGGGCTGTGAGTCTGCGTTATTTGTGTAAGCCTGCCAAAAAATTGATTCATAGTCTTCTAGCCTAGATACTAAAACATAATGTAAAATGACTAGAGTGCAAACAATGTTGTCATTGCATTAGATAAATGTAAAATAGATGATTAAGCAGAAGCTTGAGCTTAGCTGCACACACTTCCTTACTATGGCTGTAATACTGTTTGACCAAAAAAGGAGCGTATGTATTATATTTGTTGGTTTCTTTAGTACTGAAAATCTTTGTAACATCAGCTTCCTAGCAGCTAAATAGTTTAATATGTTGTCACCTAGATAAAATTTAGAGAAGCCAATGTGTGTCAATAGCTAACTATAATTGTTTCCCAGCTGGTACAAGTTCCAACTATCAAGGGCACTTTACACATAATATAGACCAGTGATGCCGAACCTTTTAGAGACCAAGTGCCCAAACTTCAATCCAAAACCCTCTTATTTATCGCAAAGTACCTATCGCAAAGTACCATCATGGCAATTTACCTGAATACTAAGGTTTTAGATTAGAAAAACAACATTAACGTGCTATAGAGTCTATAGCAAAACCTTGTAAGCCCTGCACTCCAAGCCTAAGGGCCCCGTTACACTAAGCGAGATAGCTGAAACGTCACCGATTTTGTGACGTAACAGTGACCTAGCCAGCGATCTCGCTTAGTGTGACACTCAGCGACGATCAGCCCCCCTGCTGGGTATCGCTGATCGTTGCTGAATGTCCTTGACCATTTTTTGATTGTTGGTCTCCCGCTGGCCAGCGCGCATCGCTGCGTGGGACAGGCGGGTGACCAGCGATCAACGAGCTGGAGCTGGTAACCAAGGTAAACATCGGGTTTCTAGGTGCGGCACCTAGAAACCCGATGTGTACGTTAGATACCAGCGCGCTGGTGCTGGGGAGCTGGTAACCAAGGTAAACAGCGGGTTTCTAAGCACCGAGTGGCGCTTAGAAATCTTCGGCTTACCTTGGTTACCAGCTCCATGCACCAGCGCGCTGGTATCTAACGTACACTGCGGGTAACTAAGCGACGTGCATCGCTTGTTACCCGCATAGTCGCTGTCCTGATCGCTGCTGAGATCTGCCTGTTTGGCAGCTCACCAGCGATCATGTAGCGACACACCAGCAATCCTGACAAGTTCATATCGTTGTCGGGATCGCTCGTGAGTCGCTATGTGTAACGGGACCCCAAGATGCTAGGCACCGAATTCAGTGTAGAGGATTTTTAATTAAATGTAAAATTGCAAAGTTGTTTGTTTTTGCAACCCATTTGTAATTATATCCCTTTATCATGATGAGAATAACACTTTAAGCCAGGGATTTCAAATACACATAGGACTAGAGTTCAGCGAAACAGGTTGTTCATTTTTAAAAGTCACCGATTTTGCCAAAGTTGGGTTTCATGAAATGAAACCCGACCGTGGAGTGAGTTCGGTCACGTGTTCGGCGACCATTTTGCTGGAGTCGGTTTTCCCCTACACTTTAAGCGCCTTTTCTCGGCCAATGATCAAGGACGCAGGCTGTGGGCAACGGGATGACATAGCCAGCGGCCAGCACCATCTTAGAGAAGGGCATTGCAGCGATTGGCTGGCTTTCAGTGGCGTTACATTGCATATAAAATCCCTCAGCGCCGACCGCCATTTTACATCTGCCGAACTCCGTGTAGGGGAAGGTTGCTGGCGGTGCGTCTGAGCAGGGAGAGTGTTAGGCAGGGCCTAAAAAAAAAAAAAATTACTTTCTGCTGATAGCGATTAGCTGTACAGTGACTGTGCAGTGAGAGGGGAGGATTTTGCTGTGTGCAGCAACGCTGGTTCTTAGGCTGCCTGCCTGCCAGTGACGCTGTAGAAATTGCTTGTGTGGAGCATCAGATTTGATTAGTAGGCTGCCTGCCTGTGAGAAGGGGGCAATTAATTTTGTGGAGTAGCAGAGTTGCCTGCCAGTGACAGTGTACAAATTGCTTGTGTGGAGCATCACATCTGATTAGTAGGCTGCCTGACTGTGATAAGGGGGCAATTAATTTGGTGGAGTAGCAGAGCTGCCTGCCAGTGACAGTGTGCAAATTGCTTGTGTGGAGCATCACATCTGATTAGTAGGCTGCCTGACTGTGATAAGGGGGCAATTTATTCCCCATTGACTTGCATTGGGGTCGGATTTTCGACTCCGACCCGACCATTTCCGTTAGTCGGCCGACTACGTCCGACTCGACTTTTGAGAAAGTCGGGTTTCACGAATCCCGACTCGACCCGAAAAAAGGCAAAGTCGCTCATATCTACATAGGACCAAAGTTAAAAGCTTTGACAAAGTCAACCTTGATATTTGTAAATAAAAGTCTACAATTGAGGAAGTTTTTCCCTATTAAATAAAACGATAAACTTTTGGAATTATAGTGGAATAATTTGTTATGGAAGATCAGTAAAAAGCATATGGCCCAATGGCCTAATTTAAAAATTTTAAATATGTAATAACAACGGATAAAAACATTGAATAAAAGATAAAGTATGATACAAACAAAAGTTCTCCTTCACACTGTGAGAGAATTCTTCCAGATGCACTCTATGATGACCCTACTGTACCCCCTATCCCTCAATTCCCCCAACAAAGAATGGTGACCCCCATCACAGTATGATTCTCCAACTGTAATCCCCACACAGCTCTTCATACAGTACAATGGGCACATAAAGAGATGAAATTCGATGTGCACCTGAAGAAACAGAGGAATGGAAGCATGTGACAAAGAGACGTAGGATGATCAATAGGCAGTCAGCACCCATACTGCTCAGGAACCAGTACCCGGCTCTCACACAGGAGAATGATGAAGAAATACATCAAGCTAAGACTTTGCCCACAAACAACAACCTTGCATGTCCTCAGAGTCCTCCTGGATGGAGAAAGAGAAATGTGAAGAAGAAACGGAGAGTTGTGGTCATGGGGGATACCCTGTTGAGAGGAACAGAGGCCGCTATCTGCAGAACTGATATAACCGAGAAATGTGCTGTCTTCCAGGTGCAAAAATTAAATAAGTGTCTGACAAGGTATCAGGACTCTTCAGAACTACAGATGACTACGCTTTCCTGCTAATACATGTGGGGACAAATGACACCACAAGAAATGTCCTGGAAACCATCTGCAGTGACTTAGGTAGGAAAGTGAATGAACTGGAAGCGCAGGTGATCTTCTCTTCCATCCTTCCAGTGGATGGCCATGGAACAAGGAGGTGAAATAGATTCTGCAGGTGAACAACTGGCTACGTCGATGGTGCCGTCAGTAAGGATTTGGATTTCTGGATCACGGAGTGAATTACGTATACGATGGACTACTTGCTTGAGATGGGGTGCACCTTACGAAGACTGGAAACATGTATTTGGAAATCGCCTTGCTACACTCATCAGCAGAGCTTTAAACAGAACAATGTGGGAAGGGAAGGAAAAGGCCAGAAAAAGCCATACACCTGACAAATGCTATTGAGAACTGTGCTGTTAGAAGTGGAAGGGAAGAACAAAGACAGAAAAATCTAAATAATAAAAATATTGGAGAAAGAGAAACCAATCACAAACTAAAATGTTTCTATACAAATACACAAAGCATGGGCAACAAACAAGGAGAATTGGAACTACTAACGCAGGAAAATAAATGTCATAGGAATCATTGAAACTTGGTGGGACGATACACATGATTGGAATACAAGGCTAGAAGGATACAACTTATTTGCAAGAAACAGACTTCATAAACGAGGAGGAGGTGTCGCATTGTATGTTAGAAAAGCGTATATCTGCATGGAGATTGAAGCTTCAGAGACTGGGAGTTCTGTGGAAACTGTGGGTAAGAATACTAGGACAGAACAATGGAAAGGACACCATTGCAGGCATTTACTACAGGCCGCCTGTGCAAGCTGAAGATATGGATGAACTCTTCATGCATCAAATGGCCAAGTTCTCAAAAAAATTTGACATAGTTGTCATGAGAGATTTCTACTATCCAGACATTTGTTGGTAATCTCTCTCAGGCAAAACTAACAGGTCAAGCAAATTCTTATCCTGTCTAGCTGACAACTATCTTCCAAAAGGTAAAGGAGAAAACAAGGGGATCTGCTACTTTGGATCTAATCCTTATAATCTGGGAGGAAATGGTTGAGGAGGTAAGAGTGGCTGGGACCCTAGGAGGTAGCGACCATGCTATTTTAGAATTTTGGATAACTAAGGGAGGAAGACCTGTGAAGACTCAGTTGTCAAGGTGAAATTTCTTTAAGGTAGATTTTAAGGGACTCAAAGTGAATTGGAGGGATCCAATTACTGGATATCCTTAAGGACAAAAATGTCCAGGAAGGATGGGAAATCTTGAAAAATTAGATTCTCAAAGCACAATCGTTAATAATTACGAAAAGAGGGAAGAATATAAAGCATTTAATGAAACCAGGATGGATGAACACAGAACTTAAACACATGCTAAAAAGGAAGAAAGAAATGTTTACCAAAAGGAAAGAGTGAGACATATCTAAAGTAGAATATAATTCTGTCTACAGAACCTGCAGGGCACGAATCAGATTAGCTAAAGCTGACAATGAGGCTTGCAAGAGATGTGAAAAGCAATAAAGAAGGATTTTAGAGATATGTCAAAAGTAAAAGAAAAGTCAAAGATGCTATAGGATTTTTACAGGATGAAAATGATGAAATGGTAAGAAAGGATGTTGAATAGGCTGAACTTTTAAATTCCTATTTTGCATCTGTTTTCTCTAAGAAAGGAAATGTAACATCAACTGATCTTCTCTGTCCTTTTAAGGGAATAGAAGAATCTAGGATATCTATGAACAGAAAGATAGTGAGGAAACACTTAGCTAACATAAATGAAGTCTCCAGGTCCAGATGAATTACACCCCAGAGTACTAAAGAAGATAGCAGAAGAATTTTTTGAACCACTCTCCATAATCTTTGAAAATTCTTGGAGAACAGGAGAAGTCCCAGCAGACTGGAGAAGAGCAAATGTTGTTCCTATCTTCAAAAAGGGGAAGAAAGTGGACCCAGGGAACTATAGGCCAGTGAGTCTGACTTCTATTCCAGGAAAGATCTTTGAGCAAATTATTAAACATGTACAGTACAGACCAAAAGTTTGGACACACCTTCTCATGTAAAGATTTTCTGTATTTTCATGACTAGGAAAATTGTAAATTCACACTGAAGGCATCAAAACTATGAATTAACACATGTGGAATTATATACTTAACAAAAAAGTGTGTAATAACTGAAATTATGTCTTATATTCTAGGTTCTTCAAAGTAGCCACCTTTTGCTTTGATTACTGCTTTGCACACTCTTGGCATTCTCTTGATGAGCTTCTAGAGGTAATCACCGGGAATGGTTCTCACTTCATCGGTGTGCCCTGTCAGGTTTAATAAGTGGGATTTCTGGCCTTATAAATGGGGTTGGGACCATCAGTTGTGTTTTGCAGAAGTCTGGTGGATACACAGCTGATACTCCTACTGAATAGTCTGTTAGCAGCTTTTTTCTTGCCATAATACAAATTCTAAGTAAAGTAAAACGAGTGGCCATCATTATTTTAAGAAATGAAGGTCAGTCAGTCCGAAAAATTGGGAAAACTTTGAAAGTGTCCCCAAGTGCAGTTGCAAAAACCATCAAGCGCTACAAAGAAACTGGCTCACATGAGGACCGCCCCAGGATAGGAAGACCAAGAGTCACCTCTGCTTCTGAGGATAAGTTTATCCGAGTCACCAGCCTCAGAAATCGCAGGTTTACAGCAGCTCAGATTAGAGACCAGGTCAATGCCACACAGAGTTCTAGCAGCACACACATCTCTACAACTGTTAAGAGGAGACTTTGTGCAGCAGGCCTTCATGGTAAAATAGCAGCTAGGAAACCACTGCTAAGGACAGGCAACAAGCAAAAGAGACTTGTTTGGGCTAAAGAACACGAGGAATGGACATTAGACCAGTGGAAATCTGTGCTTTGGTTTGATGAGTCCAAATTTGAGATCTTTGGTTCCAACCACCGTGTCTTTGTGCTACACAGAAAAGGTGAACGAATGGACTCTACATGCCTGGTTCCCTGTTGTGAATGGGTTTGAGATGAGTTCTGAGCAGAGGCTCCCTCTGGTGGTTACAAGCGGTACTAGTGAAGATTGTGAGGACTGGGAATCAGGTGTTACTGACTGGTCTTATATAAGGTAGTCATTTTCCCATCAGGGTTGCCGGTGATCAATTGTTCTGGTCTGAATCCTTCATTCCAGTTTCCCTTGTAGCCTGCTGTGTCGTGTCTGCATCTCCTGCTACCAGATAAGAATTTTTCTTCTTTTGTGTTGTTGCTATATTTTTGCATTTTATCCTGCACTTCTTTGGGGGCCTTCTGGGTCCCCTCCGGAGGCTTCTGCCTTCTCAGTTTAGTTCAGCCACTGAGTTTTGTTCTTTTGCTTTTTCCAGTTTTTTCAGTGGCTGCTGTTTTGATTTTTGTTACACCAGAGAGCTAATTTAGGTGGTAGAGGTCGTGTGATCTCAGGTGATTTTGAAATTAGTAGAGTTGGTGTTTTTCAGGGTTTTCTGGGATTGCAGTAAGTACCCTTCCTGTCCTTTTCTATTTAGATAGTTTGGGCCCCAGCGTTTGCTCATTCTATTTTCTTTCTGTGTCAGTATTTCCTCTTGTCTAACCGCCATTACATGTTTGGGGGCTTTCTATTATCTTTGGGGTTCTGCTCCGGGGCAGATAGCTTTCCTGTTTCTATCTTTAGGTGTAGTTAGTTTCTCAGGCTGTGACGAGGCGTCTAGGACCAACGTAGGAACGCTCCACGGCTGCCTCTAGTTGTGGTGGTTAGTCAGGGTACTGCAATCCCATAGATTCCAACTGCTCTGGTGTATTGCCTTTTTTACCTGCACTCCTCAGCTACCGAAACATAACAGTATCACCGGCCTAAAAATTGAAAATTGTATGGTACTCACAGAAGGGAAAAAATATTGTGATAGAAAAAAGGTTGTCAGAGTTGTCAGAGATATTTTTCTGTTTGTTGCATTTTTTTTTTTTTTTCCCTCTGTATCTCTGGGTGCTGGGGAGGATCTTTTCTCCCAATGGAGTTTGCACAGTTGTCTGGCCGTGTGGATCAGCTTGCCACTGAGGTTCGGAGTATTGCTATCTATCTTGCTGGGTTGCCTGTTGTGGAACCTAGGATCCCCATGCCAGATTTGATTTTAGGGGATCGAGCTAAGTTTCAGAATTTCAAAAATAATTGTAAATTGTTTTTTGCCTTAAAATCGAAGTCCTCAGGAAACGCAGCGCAGCAGGTTCAAATTATCATCTCTCTCCTGCGCGGCGATCCTCAGGATTGGGCTTTTTCCCTGATACCTGGGGATCCTGTTTTGAGTGATGTTGATGCGTTTTTTCAGGCTTTGGGGTTATTGTACGATGAGCCTAATGTCACTGATCAAGCTGAAAAAGCCTTGTTGGCATTAAAGGGGCTTGATGACGCTGAGTTATACTGTCAGAGATTCCGTAGGTGGGCAGTCCTGACCAAATGGAATGACGACGCTTTGGCGGCCCTTTTCCGGAAGGGTCTGTCGGATAATGTAAAGGATGTTATGGTGGGATTCCCTTTCCCCTCTGGTCTCAATGATTCTATGTCATTAGCGATTCAAATTGACAGACGTTTGCGTGAGCGGAGAAGTATGCGTGGAGTGGTGTTGCCTTGTGAGCCAGCTTCTGAGCCCATGCAGTGTGATGGAGTGGTGTCTGGGGCACAGCGTCATGAGTTTCGAAAGCGCAATAGGTTATGTTTCTACTGTGGTGATGCCTCTCATGCTATTTCAGTCTGCCCTAAGCGGGGAAGACGTTTTGCACGCTCAGTTGTCTTGGGTAGTGTTCAGACTAAGTTTTTATTAACTGTCACTCTGATATGCTCTCTGTCCTCATTTTCTGCTCAGGCTTTCGTTGATTCTGGAGCAGCTATTAACCTGATGGATTATGATTTTGCTAAGCGTTGTGGGTTTCCCTTGATACCCCTGCAGAAGTCTATTCCCTACTGGGGATCGATTCTACCCCTTTGGCTGAGAATAAACCCCAGTTTTCTACTCAGGTGATAATGAGGGTTGAACCTGATCACCAGGAGTGCTGCAAATTTTTGGTTCTATATAATCTGCATGACATTATCGTGCTGGGTTTCCCTTGGTTACAGTCTCATAATCCTGTTTTGGATTGGAAATCTGTGTCTGTAACCAGTTGGGGCTGCCAATGTGTTAATACCAACACTCCTGTTTTTTCTGCCTCCCCCCAAGCTCAGGATGTTCCTGACTTTTTGTTTGATTTTTCTGATGTGTTTAGCGAAAGTAAATCTGCATCCTTACCTCCCCATAGGAGCTATGACTGCGCTATTGAATTAGTGCCGGGTAGTAAATTCCCTAAAGGTCGCCTTTTTAACTTGTCTGTACCTGAACATGACGCTATGCGGTCTTATATCAAGGAATCATTGGAGAAGGGTCATATCAGACCATCCTCTTCACCCTTAGGTGCCGGTTTTTTCTTTGTGGCCAAAAAAGATGGTTCATTAAGGCCGTGTATTGATTATCGTCTCTTGAACAATATTACTGTGAAATATCAATACCCGTTACCCTTGATTTCTGACCTGTTTTCCAGGGTGAAAAACGCTACTTGGTTTACCAAGCTTGACCTCAGGGGGGCGTATAACCTTATTCGCATTAAGCACGGGGATGAATGGAAGACGGCATTCAATACCACTGAAGGGCATTTTGAGTACCTAGTGATGCCCTTTGGGCTCACTAATGCCCCTTCCGTCTTCCAGTCCTTCATGAATGACATTTTCAGGGATTTTGTGGACAAATTTCTGATTGTTTATTTGGATGATATCTTGATTTTTTCTAATGACTGGGACTCTCATGTGAAACATGTTCGGACTGTGTTCCAGATTTTGAGGGATAATGCTCTGTATGTGAAGGGATCAAAGTGTCTTTTTGGCGTACAGAAGATCTCATTTCTGGGATTCATTTTGTCCCCATCTGTTATTGAAATGGACCCGGTCAAGGTTCAGGCCATCTGTGATTGGGTCCAACCTACTTCATTAAAGGCTCTTCAGAGATTTTTGGGTTTTGCCAATTTTTATCGTAAATTTATTGGTAATTTCTCGGTTATTGTTAAACCATTAACTGATTTGACCAGAAAGGGTTCTGATGTGGTGAATTGGCTTCCTGAGGCAGTCTCTGCATTTCAGGAACTTAAGCAGAGATTCACTTCTGCTCCTGTTCTACGGCAGCCTGATGTTTCTCTACCATTTCAGGTGGAGGTTGATGCCTCTGAAATTGGGGCAGGTGCCGTTTTGTCCCAAAAAGATCCAGAGACCTCTAAAAGTAACCCTTGTGCCTTTTTCTCTCGAAAATTTTCTCCTACTGAACGTAATTATGACGTGGGTAATCGGGAGTTATTGGCCATGAAGTGGGCTTTTGAAGAGTGGAGACATTGGCTGGAGGGAGCCAAACATCAGGTGGTGGTCCTTACGGACCATAAGAATCTGGTCTATCTGGAATCTGCCAAGCGACTCAATCCTAGACAGGCCAGGTGGGCCTTGTTTTTCACACGTTTTAATTTTGTGGTTTCCTTTCTTCCTGGCACTAAGAATGTTAAGGCGGATGCCCTCTCGAGGAGTTTCCTTGCGGACTCTCCTGAGTTATCTGATCCTTCTGTTATTTTGAAAGAGGGTGTAGTTCTTTCCGCCATCTCGCCCAATTTGAGACTTGCTCTGGAGGGGTGTCAGGAGGATAGGCCCGAGCGCTGCCCTGTTGGAAAATTGTTTGTCCCGGACCAATGGAAAAAGAGTGTGATGTCTGAGATTCATTGTTCCGCATTGGCTGGGCATCCCGGAATTTTTGGTACCAGAGACTTGGTTAGTCGGTCCTTTTGGTGGCCTACCTTGTCTCGCGATGTCAGGGAATTTGTGCAGTCCTGCGGGACTTGCTCTCGCTCCAAGCCTTGCTCTCGCTCTAGTGGTTTGTTGATGCCATTGCCTGTGCCCAAGAGACCATGGACCCATATCTCTATGGATTTCATTTCCGATCTTCCTGTTTCTCAGAGAATGACCACCATCTGGGTAATTTGTGATAGGTTTTCCAAAATGATACATCTTGTGCCATTACCTAAGTTGCCTTCCTCCTCTGAATTGGTGCCGTTGTTTCTTCAGCACGTGGTTCGTTTACACGGCATTCCTGAGAACATTGTGTCTGACAGAGGAGTCCAGTTTGTTTCCAGATTTTGGAGGACTTTTTGTTCTAAACTGGGTGTTCAATTGTCTTTCTCCTCGGCATTTCATCCTCAGACCAATGGTCAAACTGAGAGAACAAACCAGACATTAGAGACTTATCTAAGATGCTTTGTGTCTGCTGATCAGGATGACTGGGTCTCTTTTTTGCCTTTGGCTGAGTTTGCTCTTAATAATAGGGCTAGCTCTGCCACTTTGATGTCTCCGTTTTTCTGTAATTCTGGTTTTCACCCTCGATTTTCTTCAGGACAGACGGAAGCTTCTGTCTGTCCAGGTGTTGACTCTGTTGTTGAGCGTATGCAACAGATTTGGGACCAGGTAGTGGAGAGGTCCCTCTCTCAGGAGAAGGCCCAGCGGTTTGCTAACCGGCATAGGACTGATGGTCCTCGGTTTAAAGTGGGGGACTTGGTCTGGTTGTCCTCAAAGAATATTCCTATGAGAGTAGCATCTCCTAAATTTAAGCCTAGGTTCATTGGACCTTATAAGATCATGGAGATTATTAATCCTGTTTCTTTTCGTTTGCTTCTTCCAGGGACATTTAAGATCCATAACGTGTTCCACAAGTCCTTGTTGAAGAGGTTTGTTGAGCCAGTGGTTCCTGCTGCTGTGCCTCCTGACCCTGTTTTGGTTGAGGGCAATCTGGAGTATGTGGTTGAGAAAATATTGGATTCTCGTTTTTCTAGACGAAGACTCCAGTATTTGGTTAAATGGAGAGGTTATGGTCAGGAAGACAATTCTTGGGTGTTTGCTTCGGACATCCATGCTAGGAGACTTATCCGTGCGTATCATAGAACTCATCCTGACCGACCTGGTTGCTCAAATGAGGGTTCGGTGACCCCTCCTCAAGGGGGGGGTACTGTTGTGAATGGGTTTGAGATGAGTTCTGAGCAGAGGCTCCTCTGGTGGTTACAAGCGGTACTAGTGAAGATTGTGAGGACTGGGAATCAGGTGTTACTGACTGGTCTTATATAAGGTAGTCATTTTCCCATCAGGGTTGCCGGTGATCAATTGTTCTGGTCTGAATCCTTCATTCCAGTTTCCTTGTAGCCTGCTGTGTCGTGTCTGCATCTCCTGCTACCAGATAAGAATTTTTCTTCTTTTGTGTTGTTGCTATATTTTTGCATTTTGTCCTGCACTTCTTTGGGGGCCTTCTGGGTCCCCTCCGGGGGCTTCTGCCTTCTCAGTTTAGTTCAGCCACTGAGTTTTGTTCTTTTGCTTTTTCCAGTTTTTTCAGTGGCTGCTGTTTTGATTTTTGTTACACCAGAGAGCTAATTTAGGTGGTAGAGGTCGTGTGATCTCAGGTGATTTTGAAATTAGTAGAGTTGGTGTTTTTCAGGGTTTTCTGGGATTGCAGTAAGTACCCTTCCTGTCCTTTTGTATTTAGATAGTTTGGGCCCCAGCGTTTGCTCATTCTATTTTCTTTCTGTGTCAGTATTTCCTCTTGTCTAACCGCCATTACATGTTTGGGGGCTTTCTATTATCTTTGGGGTTCTGCTCCGGGGCAGATAGCTTTCCTGTTTCTATCTTTAGGTGTAGTTAGTTTCTCAGGCTGTGACGAGGCGTCTAGGACCAACGTAGGAACGCTCCACGGCTGCCTCTAGTTGTGGTGGTTAGTCAGGGTACTGCAATCCCATAGATTCCAACTGCTCTGGTGTATTGCCTTTTTTACCTGCACTCCTCAGCTACCGAAACATAACAGTTCCCATCGTGAAGCATGGAGGAGGAGGTATGATGTTGTAGGGGTGCTTTGCTGGTGACACTGTTGGGGATTTATTCAAAATTGAAGGCATACTGAACCAGCATGGCTACCACAGCATCTTGCAGCGGCATGCTTTTCCATCCGGTTTGCGTTTAGTTGGACCATTATTTGTTTTTCAACAGGACAATGACCCCAAACACACCTCCAGGCTGTGTAAGGGCTATTTGACCAAGAAGGAAAGTGATGGGGTGCTACGACAGATGACCTGGCCTCCACAGTCACCAGACCTGCACCCAATCGAGATGGTTTGGGGTGAGCTGGACCGTAGAGTGAAGGCAAAAGGGCCAACAAGTGCTAAGCATTTCTGGAATCTCCTTCAAGATGGTTGGAAGACCATTTCCGGTGACTACCTCTTGAAGCTCATCAAGAGAATGCCAAGAGTGTGAGATTTCTGAGGCTGGTGACTCGGATAAACGTATTCTCAGAAGCAGAGGTAACTCTTGGTCTTCCTTTCCTGGCGCAGTCCTCATGTGAGCCAGTTTCTTTTGTAGCGCTTGATGATTTTTGCAACTGCACTTGGGGACACTTTCAAAGTTTTCCCAATTTTTCGGACTGACTGACCTTCATTTCTTAAAGTAATGATGGCCACTCGTTTTTCTTTGCTTAGCTGCTTTTTTCTTGCCATGATACAAATTTTAACAGTCTATTCAGTAGGACTATCAGATGTGTATCCAGCTGTGTATCCACCAGACTTCTGCACAACACAACTGATGGTCCCAGCCCCATTTATAAGGCCAGAAATCCCCCTTATTAAACCTGACAGGGCACACCTGTGAAGTGAAAACCATTCCCTGTGACTACCTCTTGAAGCTCATCAAGAGAATGCCAAAAGTGTGCAAAGCAGTCATCAAAGCAAAAGTTGGCTACTTTGAAGAACCTAGAATATAAGACAATTTCATTTGTTACACACTTTTTTGTTAAGTATATAATTCCACATGTGTTAATTCATAGTTTTGATGCCTTCAGTGTGAATGTACAATTTTCAGTCATGAAAATACAGAAAAATCTTCAAATGAGAAGGTGTGTCCAAACTTTTGGTCTGTACTGTATGTAAGTACCTGGATGTAAGTACCAACTCTTATATAGACTAAGAAGCAAAAAAACAGGCAGAGATGCTTACCTGTCTAAAAAGGCCTCAATACTAATGCACTAACAGGGTGCTGCGGACCCAAGTAAAATGGCAACTACACAGGTGCATTAATACCAAATGAAACAGCCAGCCTTCAATCAGGGATTGGCCGTGTGGTACACCAGTGCACAAAGATACAATCTGTATGTGGCTATGTTCACACTGGGAATGCAGAGCATCTGGTTCACAGCCTATTAATGACGCCTTATGCGGGCTGCCCAGTGCTAACTATAATGCATCCTGTGTGAGCAGAGGCCACAGTGTACAGAACCATTAGGGCCCAACTGCTCCCTGCAAAGATATAATGTGCAAAAAAGCATATCAATATACAGTCATGGCCAAAAGTTTTGAGAATGACACAAATATTATATTTTCACATGATCTGCTGCCCTCTGGTTTTTATGTGTGTGTTTGACAGATGTTTTTATCACAGACAGAAATATAATTGCAAACATATGAGTAACAAAAGCTTATATTGACAGTTAGAATGAATTAATGCAGCAAGTCAATATTTGCAGTGTTGACCCTTCTTCTTCAGGACCTCTGCAATTCTCCCTGGCATGCTCTCAATCAACTTCTGGACCAAATCCTGACTGATAGCAGTCCATTCTTGCACAATCAATGCTTTCATTTTGTCAGAATTTGTAGGTTTTTGTTTGTCCACCCGTCTCTTGATGATTGACCACAAGTTCTCAATGGGATTAAGATCTGGGGAGTTTCCAGGCCATGGACCCAAAATCTCTATGTTTTGTTCCCTGAGCCATTTAGTTATCACCTTTGCTTTATGGCAAGGTGCTCCATCATGCTGGAAAAGGCATTGTTGATCACCAAACTGCTCTTGGAGGGTTGGGAGAAGTTTCTCTTGGAGGACATTCTGGTACCATTCTTTATTCATGGCTGTGTTTTTAGGCAAGACTGTGAGAGAGCCGATTCCCTTGGCTGAGAAGCAACCCCACACATGAATGGTTTCAGGATGCTTAACAGTTGGCATGAGACAAGACTGGTGGTAGCGCTCACCTTGTCTTCTCCGAATGAGGCGTTTTCCTGATGTCCCAAACAAACGAAAAGGGGATTCATCAGAGAAAATAACTTTACCCCAGTCCTCAGCAGTCCACTGCCTGTACCTTTTGCAGAATATCAGTCTGTCCATGATCTTTTTTTCTGGAGAGAAGTGGATTCTTTGCTGCCCTCCTTGAGACCAGGCCTTGCTCCAAGAGTCTCCGCCTCACAGTGCATGCAGATGCACTCACAAGTGCCTGCTGCCATTCCTGAGCAAGCTCTGCACTGCTGGTAGCCCGATCCCGCAGCTGAAACACTTTTAAGAGATGGTCCTGGCGCTTGCTGGTCTTTCTTGGGCGCCCTGGAGCCTTTTTGGCAACAATGGAACCTCTCTCCTTGAAGTTCTTGATGATGCGATAGATTGTTGACTGAGGTGCAATCTTTCTAGCTGCGATACTCTTCCCTGTTAGGCCATTTTTGTGCATTGCAATGATGACTGCACGTGTTTCTTTAGAGATAACCATGGTTAACAGAAGAGAAACAATGATGCCAAGCACCAGCCTCCTTTTAAAGTGTCCAGTGGTGTCATTCTTACTTAATCATGACAGATTGATCTCCAGCCATGTCCTCATCAACACCCACACCTGTGTTAATGGAGCAATCACTGAAAAGAGGTTAGCTGGTCCTTTTAAGGCAGGGCTGCAATGATGTTGAAATGTGTTTTGGGGGATAAAGTTCATTTTCTAGGCAAATATTGACTTTGCAAGTAATTGCTGTTAAGCTGATCACTCTTTATAACATTCTGGAGTATATGCAAATTGCCATTAGAAAAAGTGAAGCAGTAGACTTTGTAAAAATTAATATTTGTGTCATTCTCAAAACTTTTGGCCATGACTGTATGTAAGGTATTGGTTGATATTCTGGCCAAAATATGGAAGCTGGCAACCCACTTCACGGATCCTTATGCTTGCCAGTCCTACTCTAACATCAAAACCTCAGACAGCGGACAAAAAATCCAAAATTCAAGAAAACACCAAGAAGCAAAAAAACAGGCAGAGATGCTTATCTGTCTAAAAAGGCCTCAATACTAATGCACTAACAGGGTGCAGCGGACCGAAGTAAAATGGCAACTACACAGGTGCATTAATACCAAATGAAACAGCCAGCCTTCAATCAGGAACTGATGATCTTGGGTCTGCTGGGCATTGAACCCCCACTGATCTGATTTTGATTTCGCCCCTAGATTGATCATGTACTCTCATGAGGTTGATGATTAAAGTTGAGGATAATCTATTCACATTTACAGTGGGGAAAATGATTATACTCACCCAGGGGTGGTCCGCCATCCGGTCCGGTCTGATGGGCGTCGCGGTCCGGTTCGGCGCCGGCCTCTTCTCTGCGTCCCGTCGCGGAGTTCTTGCACAGGCGCACTGATCTGCCCTGGTGAGGGCAGAGCAGAGTGCTGCAGTGCGCAGGTGCCGGGAAAGGTCAGAGAGGTCCGGCGCCTGCGCACTTCAGTACTCTGCGCTGCCCTCACCAGGGCAGATCAGTGGGCCTGCGCAGGAGCCGCTACGGGACGCAAAGAAGAGGCCGGCTTCGCTAGAAGATGGGAGGCGCCGAACCGGACTGCGACGCCCATCCGACCGGACCGGACGGCGTACCGCCCCTGGGTGAGTATAATCTAACTCATTTTTCTTCACTTTCAGGTGACATCGGGGGCTTGTCTACAGCATTCCAGAATGCTGTAGATATGCCCCTGATGGCCGTGGTCGCATCTCTTAGTCCAAAAATGGGGTGACAGACTCCCTTTAAATGTAGGTACTTAGGTCAGAACGCATGCAGACATAGGCAGAGGTGATCTGAGTAGGTGCGGCAGTGGGTTGAGCTTCACGGAGGAAGTACGCAGCCCTCCGCAGCACCTCCATCCACCAGTGTGAAACCAGCCTTACACAGCCAATAAGCATGCGGGGATTGCCTGGCAGTCACTTCAATATTGTAGCTATCTTGGTAGTGGCATTACTGTGATTAGCTGGCTGCATTACCTCATCAGAGGTTATTAAAGGACAGGCACTGCCACTCTCAGATCACTGACGCCATTACACACCTCAGGGACAGTTCTGATTCGAGGGAGAGCGCAATTATCCGGGTCTGTGTGTGCACAATTTCAGTCCTATAGTGATAGTTCAGCACCAGTATTATCATACTAAGGCCTGGGCCAGACATGCGAGAAACTCACATGAGTCTCGCATGTCAATTCACGGCACTGCCGCCGGCACTCAGACTGGAGCGTGCGGCTGCATATATTTCTGTGCAGCCGCAAGCTCCGGTCCCGAGTGCAGGCGGCAGTGCCGGGTATTGATATGCGAGACTCGTTCGAGTTTCTCGCATGTCTGACCCCGGCCTAATAGTCCTTCTTAAGGCTTATCCAGTGCTTTGCTGTTTGTGTCAGATACATTCTGCATTTAGCGTAGGGACAGTTGTAGGAGCAGGGAGAGTGTCAGAATACAGTCTCTAGGCAGGGCTTAGGGGTTTACAGTGTATAGCATCTGCACCTGAAAAAACTAACTATAGTGTCATGCATATAGTTTAACATGCTTATTGTTACATTACAATGGTGTATAAAACTAAAAAAAAAAAAAGTAACTTTTTTTTTCAGGATTCAATTTGTCATCCATAGAGCTTAACATGTTCTGTGTAAAATTACTGCAGTTTAAAATTAAAAAAAAAATGCTTGGACTGCTACAGTTAATCAAGTTTTTTGGTTTATAAAAAACATAGTTTTAATTAATAAAGGAAACTTGCTTTCTAGAGACCTAGCAGTTAGAATATGCGTAAGATGTTTGGTAATGGACGGGAAGTGGAAGTGCTGACGATGGTGACGTGGTGACGCAGAAGAGGTGGGGCTGGTGCAACTATGCCTGTTGCTGGAGCACAACAAAAGATGCCCATCCACAACACATAGCTTCCTGTCCCACTTTGAAGGGAAGCATGGGATACCACTTCAAAATTCACACCATCCACACCAGTGCGAACATGTTGCCGATTGGACAGCAGATAATGCTTCTAGTATGCTTGCCAGCACCACCCAGTCTTCCAAACTGTCCAGTCTAACCAGTCCACAATCTGGAAAAATTAATCCTCACCATGATCCTCCTTGCTCCCACCATGTTGATAACAAGGAGACCGGCGATCCCACACTGACACTCCGAGGAGTTTTTTACAACATAATTTCTTAATTTTGGCCTCTTACCCTGCTTGTTTCAAGAGGGACAGGAGATAATGTTTAGTGATGCACAAGACTTAGAGCAGCAATGGTCGCAAAAAGATGACAGTGGGGAATGGCAAATTTTGTCTAAGGAGTCCTGGTAGTGCTGCAGCAGCACATGCAAGTGCCAGCTCACTGACTGGTGTGTGACATCACCACACTGTGGAACAAGATATGAGACAGGGAAGCCTCATCTCATCTAATCAGCACGGTTGGGTAATAATGATGAGGTGGGGCTCAGGAGGAGAAACAGGAGCTGGTCGCTAACACAATAGAGGCTAGTACCCACACAAGCATAGTCCTTTCTCTCCTACCTGGATGAGCTGAGAAGGGGAATGAGAAGGAAGAGATGGAGAGTAGTCATTGTGGGGGAGACAGGGAAGTGTTTGCTGTAGTGAGCTTAGCACATATGGTCAACTTTATGTATCGTTGCCTTTCCCGTGACCCTTCCGTTACATTTATCTTGGCCAAAAAAGAGTACTGGTTGTTCACCCTGCTAGATCCACACTGCAAGGAGAACCTTGCATCTCTCCTTCCTGAAGCAGAGAGGTCTGCTAAAATGGTGCTATGTCAGAAGGCCATTGTGGAAAAAAATTGGCATCAGATAACATAGCGGCAGGGGGCAAGCTTCTCAAGCAAGGAGGAAAGGCGAGGGAGACACACACCAGGTACAGCAGAGGCATGGGTACACTGTCAAATGCCTGGGCCAATTTCATGACACCCTCCCAGAGTCCATGCTCTGATGACAGTGTTTTTTTGACAAGGAGGGAAAAGTTTTTAAAGATGGTTAAGCAATAACCTGGTCGACAAAACTAGAGTACTCACTAATTCTTATGTGGCCTTTAACTATTGGGTCTCAAAGCTGGAAACCTGGTATGAACTGTCCCTCTATGCCTTGGAGGTGTTGTTCTGCTCTGCCGCTAGCATCTTGTCTGAGCGGGTTTTTAGTGATGTGGGGGTGGGGGTCATAACAGACAGGCGCTTTCGCCTGTCAATAGAAAATGCTGACAGGCTCACTCTGATAAAAATTAACAAAAGCTAGACTAGCCTCCACACCACCAGATGACAGCAGCATGTTGCCTTCAAGGATCTATTAATGATTGTATTACCCTCCTTATCATTTTTTCTTGGTTTTGCACTTTGTTCAAATCCTTTACGAGTGTAGAAGTACATCATCTATGCTTTCAAAATATCTGAATGATTCCACCCAGTTGTTGCATTCAAGGGTGTATAGATGACTGGATAACTCTTACAAGTTTTTTCTTGGCTTTGCACTGTGTGCAAAGCCTTTGAGTGTAGAAGTGCCTCTTTCTTAATTTTTTTATGAGGCACTCCAGTTGGTGCATGGCTTCAAGGGTGTATGGATGACCCTGCTTGTAATTTTTGTCAGGCTTTGCACTTAGTGCTGACCTTTTATGAGTTTGGGAGTACCACAACTACACTTTGTTCACAATATGAATTAGATACCAGAGTTGGTGCCTTGAAAGATATATGGATGACCCTGTTTTTAATTTTTAGCAGACTTTGCACCGTATACAGACTTTTATGAGTGTAGGAGTGCCGCAACTACACTTTGCTCACAATACTTAAATGAGGTACTACAGTTGGTGCCTTCAAGAGTGCATGGATGACCTTGCTTTTTGGAAGGCTTTGCACTTAGTCTTTGAGTAACGTACCACTACATGACAATGTGAACAGAATGTGTACGAGATCCTCCTTTATGTCTAATACAGAGTGTATCTAAGTCCCTTTTCCATCAAATTTTAGAACCTTCTTGCTTCCTTCATAAATGATGCTGAAATTTCCAATTTTTTAATAAAATTTCAAGTTTGGTTTATTTCAATTACTTTTTTTAAATCTTTTTAAAATGTTGCTTTATATACAAGTTATAATACAGGAAAGAATGTTTCTTAACCATTTTTTCATGTAAACTCCAATTTCTCTTAGATTTTGAATGTTTTATTGTCAGTCCTTAAGTAGAGTAAAAGTGTTAAACCATTGTTCTCAGCAGCGATCTGGGAGGCAGAGATGCTTCCAGGGGGTCTTCCCCATGTTGTTCTCCTTCCATTCAGCACTTTTTCCATCCATTTCAACATTTTCACTGCACCCCAGACCTCCTTGTACGGTCTGCTGGAAAAATCCTCGGATTTCTCATTATACTCGTTACTCAAAACGAGTATCCGAGCATTAGGAATTGCCTGGTTCGAGTAACAAGCATCCAAGCATGTTAGTGCTCACTCATCCCTAAGGAATACATATGCACAAGCCAGATTTTAGTTATTTGTTTTCACAAATTTAACTCCTTAACGAACACCGATACGCCTTTTAACGGTGGCAATTAAGGGTACTTATGCCTCAGTGCCACTTTTTAATGGCGCTGAGAAATAAGTGTATAGCGCCCCCCCAGCGTCGGAATTTCTCTGGGGTCTCGGCTACCGTATCGGGAGTAGCTGAGACCCCAGAGAACATGATTCGGATCAGTTTTTTTCCGACCCCAGTGTTGCAGTCGCCGTTATGCTGTTAAAAACTGGAAAAAGAGTCAGATTTCCCTTTTAATTTCTCTCTCCTCTGATGTGATCGCACATCAAGGGAGAGAGAAATGGGGTCCCCCGATCACCCTGATACCTCTGGTGTCCCTGCATCCAACGTGAAGTCCCCCCTGCCCGCGGCGTCTTCTGGGAAAAAATGCCGGGCGTATGCACAGTGCGCCTGCCGAGATCTGCTGGCCGGAACCTGGCAACAATAGGAAATTTTTCCTATTGGTTCATTTTGATCACTGTGATAGACCCTATCAAATTGATCAAAATAAAAAAAATTAGTAAATCAAACCCCCCTTTATCACTCCCTTAGGCTACTTTCACACTTGCGTTTTTTAGCGCTGCGTATCGAGCGCACATGAAACGCATGAAAAATCCGCGTGTAATCGCTGCGATATTTTGCAGTCGAATAGTGCGCATTGCTTTTAAAAAACGCAGCGTTTGTAAGCGATTGTATGCGATTTAAAGCGTTTTTTTATGCGTTTGCGTTTTTTCTGTGCAAAACACATGAAAATCCTTGAAAAATTCTTGCAACAGAACCCACCAATGGGACACCAGTGGGTGTGTCTTATTTAAAATCTTTATTAGAGCCTGTTCACAGCCCTTTTTTACATTTGCTTGCATTTGCCTTGGTGAACATGGATCAGCTTATGCAGAATTTCTTCTTCAACCTGGATGTGGACATGGCTATGGCACAGTCTTATGCCGTTGCTTGCCATGAACAAAGGAAGAGAGATAGACAGCGTAGACGGCAGCGGCGGCGTTTGTGGGTACATCCCATTGTTGAACTCCGGGAGAGCCGTGGAGCGTATCACACCCTCTACAGTGAGCTGCAGTCAAACCCGGAGAAATTTACCGACTACACCCGGATGTCACAACAATCCTTCATGGATTTACTTGCTCGGGTACAACAATTAATAAGGAGACAGGACACCCAGCTGCGTCGGGCGATTCCTCCAGAGGAAAGACTCCTGGTGACATTACGGTATGTATTATTGATAAACGAATGCCTGCATCATTGTATTACTAATGCCATGTACTATTACAAAGATGACAGAATTATTGTTCTGACAGTTAGTAAACAAAGACCTGCAGAATTATTTTGATGCCATTTTTTGGTTTATTAATGTTTTACAAAAACATATACAATAATAATTTTTTTGTTCTTTCTATAGATTCCTTGCTACTGGAGAGAGCCTGTCTTCACTTCACTTCCAGTACCGGATTGGTATCTCCACGTTGTCAGGAATTGTTGTTGACACCTGCCGGGCATTGTGGACTGTTCTCTGCCTGGAATTTATGCCCCTGCCCACCACCGAAAAGTGGCTAGAAATAGCCGACAAATTCTGGACAACATGCAATTTCCCCAACTGTTTGGGAGCAGTTGATGGGAAACACATCCGCATCATCAAACCTAAAAGAACAGGCTCGGAGTACTACAATTACAAGAAGTACTATTCTACAGTTCTTATGGCCATTGCAGATGCAGACTGTATGTTTGTTGCGTGGACATTGGGGCATTTGGCCGTGGGAATGACTCACAGGCGTTTAAGAACTCGGACATGGGACGGAGGTTGTATGGAAACCAGTTTAATTTCCCCATGCCACGGCCTCTTCCCCACACCGAAGGTCCACCCATGCCATTTGTAATGGTTGGGGATGAGGCATTCCAGATGAGCCAACACCTACTTAAACCCTACTCCAGCCGGGACTTGGACCACAACAAAAAAATTTTCAATTACAGGCTGACCAGGGCAAGGAGAACTGTAGAGTGTGCCTTCGGTATACTGGTTTCCAGGTGGCGCATTCTGGGCACAGCCATTCATCTGAAAGTGCAAACAGTTGATGAAGTTGTGAAGGCCAGTGTGGTGCTACATAACTTTGTCATGGCGAAAGAGCACCCAAACTTTGAACTTGATGATGCAGCTCCTAACCCATTGCCTGAGTTCACTCAGCACCCTCTCAGGTCTTCTGTTGAAGTCAGCCAAATGAGAGACCAATTTGCGGCCTACTTCATCTCAGATGTAGGACGGGTGGATTGGCAAGAACAAATGGTGTAAAAGAATGTTCTTGTCTGTATGTAAATAAAAAATGTTTTTTTTTTTACTTCAATAAAATACCTCTGTTTATACCTGTACCACGTGCAGTCTGTTTTTAAATTAAAAAACAATTATGAAATGGCCATGTTTACCAGTGAATTCATGATGCATATTTTTGGGTGCATCATGAATTTATTTTTAATCCTGACTATGTAGGTAAAAATACATGCACACAAGTTGTATGACCTTTATTTAACACATAAATTATTTGTGTCACTGTGACTTGATTTGGAACACAGAGATAATAAAGATTATACATCTTGTTCTATACCAATGCCTGGTGGCATGCTAAAGTGGTGATGCCCCAAATAACGCATCGTCACTTCAGAATGTATCAGGCCTGGGCAGGTGAGTACACATGAGTTTTAAACAGCAGCATCGCTACAGTATGCTTCAAATTAATGCAGACTGAAGCAACGCTGCTGGTTAAAACTCATGTCTATTCACCTGCCCAGGTGTGATAGTAATGATACAAGGCTGGGCAGGTGAGTACACATGAGTTATAAACAGCAGCATCACTATAGTATGCTTCAAATATATGCATACTGAAGCAACGCATCTGGTTAAAACTCATGTCTATTCACCTGGCCAGGTGTGATAGTAATGATACAAGGTCAGGGTATTGTACATATAAAGTGTATTTTCACCATCATCTCCTCTGTTTCTTCAAGACACACTGAATAGAGGATGTGCTCAATTACAAGCTATATCTAGAATCCCTGGCCTTGTATCACAAAGTGAAATAATGTCAAAAACACACCACACTCATTTCATTTTTTAGTATATCTGGCAAGGTTAAATAGATATGCCTTGCACTCAACACCATCCTCTATTCAGTCTGTGCAATATTAGCAGACAGACAGACTGTTGGTGCAAAAAAAGTAATATATTTGTGTTTTGGAGTAAACATATCTCCATGAAGTACACAAACTTGTGTCATTCCTGTACTTATGTGTAGTCAAAAACGCAAAGTGTACATCGCAGTGTGTGTACGTCGCAGTGTGTAGGTGGCGAAATAAACACAAAGCAAACCAAAATTACTAAAAGAAGATTGGCACATTTATTTTGTACAACAGGAAAACAACATTTGAATTGCCAATGATTTTTTTGATTACATTTGTATAGATCACATTATAATTTCTTTTTATTAACAAAAAAAGATAATATTTCCCCAATTAATCAAACACCAAAGGCTTTTTGATAAAAAATCAGATTAGTACAATTTTGTCCAAGATGGCATTGGTATGTCACTCCCCAGAAGTAATAGAAAAATAGATTAGTACAATGTTTGTACAAGATGCAATTGGTATGTCACTTCCCCAGTAGTAATAGAAAATCAGATTAGTACAATGTTTGTACAAGATGCAATTGGTATTCACTGCCCCAGTAGTAATAGTAAAATCAGATTAGTACAATGTTTGTACAAGATGCAATTGGTAGTCACTGCCCCAGTAGTAATAGAAAAATCAGATTAGTACAATGTTTGTACAACATGCCATTGGTAGTCACTGCCCCATAGTAATAGAAAAATCAGATTAGTACAATGTTTGTACAACATGCAATTGGTAGTCACTGCCCCACTAGTAATAGAAAAATCAGATTAGTAAATGTTTGTACAAGATGCAATTGGTAGTCACTGCCCCACTAGTAATAGAAAAATCAGATTAGTACAATGTTTGTACAACATGCAATTGGTCAGTCACTGCCCCAGTAGTAATAGAAAAATCAGATTAGTACAATGTTTGTACAACATGCCAATTGGTAGTCACTGCCCCAGTAGTAATAGAAAAATCAGATTAGTACAATGTTTGTACAAGATGCCATTGGTAGTCACTGCCCCATAGTAATAGAAAAATCAGATTAGTACAATGTTTGTACAAGATGCAATTGGTAGTCACTGCCCCACTAGTAATAGAAAAATCAGATTAGTACAATGTTTGTACAAATGCAATTGGTAGTCACTGCCCCAGTAGTAATAGAAAAATCAGATTAGTACAATGTTTGTACAACATGCAATTGGCTAGTCACTGCCCCAGTAGTAATAGAAAAATCAGATTAGTACAATGTTTGTACAAATGCATTGGAGTCACTGCCCCAGTAGTAATAGAAAAATCAGATTAGTACAATGTTTGTACAACATGCATTGGTAGTCACTGCCCCATAGTAATAGAAAAATCAGATTAGTACAATGTTTGTACAACATGCAATTGGTAGTCACTGCCCCATAGTAATAGAAAAATCAGATTAGTACAATGTTTGTACAACATGCAATTGGTAGTCACTGCCCCATAGTAATAGAAAAATCAGATTAGTACAATGTTTGTACAACATGCAATTGGTAGTCACTGCCCCACTAGTAATAGAAAAATCAGATTAGTACAATGTTTGTACAAATGCAATTGGTAGTCACTGCCCCACTAGTAATAGAAAAATCAGATTAGTACAATGTTTGTACAAGATGCAATTGGTAGTCACTGCCCCACTAGTAATAGAAAAATCAGATTAGTACAATGTTTGTACAAGATGCAATTGGTAGTCACTGCCCCACTAGTAATAGAAAAATCAGATTAGTACAATGTTTGTACAACATGCAATTGGTAGTCACTGCCCCAGTAGTAATAGAAAAATCAGATTAGTACAATGTTTGTACAAGATGCAATTGGCAGTCACTGCCCCAGTAGTAATAGAAAAATCAGATTAGTACAATGTTTGTACAAGATGCCATTGGTAGTCACTGCCCCAGTAGTAATAGAAAAATCAGATTAGTACAATGTTTGTACAAGATGCAATTGGTAGTCACTGCCCCACTAGTAATAAAAAAATCAGATTAGTACAATGTTTGTACAACATGCAATTGGTAGTCACTGCCCCATAGTAATAGAAAAATCAGATTAGTACAATGTTTGTACAACATGCAATTGGTAGTCACTGCCCCACCAGTAATAGAAAAATCAGATTAGTACAATGTTTGTACAACATGCCATTGGTAGTCACTGCCCCACTAGTAATAGAAAAATCAGATTAGTACAATGTTTGTACAACATGCAATTGGTAGTCACTGCCCCACCAGTAATAGAAAAATCAGATTAGTACAATGTTTGTACAAGATGCAATTGGTAGTCACTGCCCCACTAGTAATAGAAAAATCAGATTAGTACAATGTTTGTACAAGATGCAATTGGTAGTCACTGCCCCAGTAGTAATAGAAAAATCAGATTAGTACAATGTTTGTACAACATGCAATTGGTAGTCACTGCCCCACTAGTAATAGAAAAATCAGATTAGTACAATGTTTGTAAAAGATGCCATATGTATCGTCACTGCCACAGAAGTTGTATAGAAATCTGCTTTTTTATTACAAATTTTTATTGCTACTGACATTTTGGTGGTGATTTCGATACTCTGGGGGTGTGCAGAAATGAAGAGCGGCTGGAAACCGATGAAGGGGTTCGAGGGGAAGGGGCAACAAAAGTAGTGGGTGAAGGAAGATCACACATCAAATGAGAGTCACTTTTGAGACACATTAGGAGGAGAGGGTGGATGGACAAACAAAGATTTTTTATTTTTCTTCTTGGGGACAGGAGTATGCATGGACCGACTTCTCTGTGTCCGCCTTGAGCTGGTTGACCTTGGCCTTGAAACAAAAAAGACTGAATGTGGGTCAACGCTCTCATGCTCGGTGGTGGCAGTGGCGGTGGAAGTGTTGGCAGTGCTCGGAGTAACCAAAGGGTTGGCGGTGTTCCAAGGAGAAGTGGGTGCCCTTGAAATGGATTGTTGCTGACTGGTGGCGGTACTCATAGGATCAGTGGGTGCTGTGGCGGTAAATTGTTGACTGGTGGCGGTACTCCTAGAAGGAGAAGTGGGTGCCCTTGAAATGGATTGTTGCTGACTGGTGACGGTACTCATAGGATCAGTGGGTGCTGTGGCGGGAAATTGTTGACTGGTGGCGGTACTCCTAGAAGGAGAAGTGGGTGCCGTGGCCCAAGCAGGTACTGCGGTGGCTTGAGTCCATGACTGTGGACCAGTGTCTGTGGGGGTGTTGCTCCACACAGGAGCAGCGTTTGCCATGGTGGTGGCGACGGTGGAGTGTCCAACAGTACTCGGACTTGTGGTGGTGTAGTGGTGACTCGGAATGCTGGTGGCCGTGCAGTGGTATGCAGCAGAAGTCGGTAGTGATGTGTGGCGAATCAGTGGTGGCACTGTTGGATATGCAACCACTGACTGCTGCACGTACCGATTCTGCTGCATCTGCTGCAAGTAAGCATTGCTGCAGGCCTGCATCACACACAGCTGTTGCTCAGGAGTAAGGTGTTCCGCCATGCCCCGTTCTATTTTACTGAAAAAATGGTGCGCTGGTCTGTTGAGGTCGGCCTCCAGGCGATCAAGACGCTGTTCGACACTGTTGAAACGGTGATCCATGTGGGTAAAACCACGTTCCATCAGTGAAAAACCGCTTCCAACTCTGCCTCCAAGCGTCTTGATATTGCCTTGAAAGGACTCGCTCAAGTGAACAAACTCGGGCAAGACATTCCTCTCCATGGCCCTCTGCCGCTGACGGGAAGTGCCCGCAAAACCAGTGGCAGAGACCTGGGAGAGGGGAACACCTGATGGACCAGCTTCCTGGTCACCAGCTGTCTGTGTTGCTGACCTGCAAGTTGCTTCCAGGCTGTCGGATGGCTGGGACGAGTCCAAGGTTGTCCGAGGAAGGACCGCTTGAGGGACAGGCTGCATGGTGCTGCTCCAGGTGCTGTGAAAAGAAAAACAAAACATTACTACCGTATAATGCATGAACAAGAAGCATCAGCTGTAGAAAAGAAAATAAAGAAAAAAATTTTAAAAAAAGAAAAAACTTACGCTCTGCTAGCAAGGACCGGTCTCAGGAACCCAACTCGCGATAACGATATTTATTTCTGGGCCTTGCTGCAGAACCCTTGCGAACCTGTCCCTCTGCTCGAACATCAGTGTTGAAGCGGTCCTTCATCGAGCGCCATCGTGTGCGGACTTTGTTCACTGTTGAGAAAAAAAGAAAACAATTATAGAATGCAGTGAGGGCAAAATCAGTCTCAACACACATACCTGAATGAAAATGTCAAACTGTCAATGCAGCATTATAAAAAGCTATACAATACACAGGATAGTGACTGTTGACCCAGATGACACTGTTGTGTTTGCTGTTAGAAATATATCATGGGCAAGGGCAATAACAAAACCATATAACCATGCAGGATATACAAGAATGGGGGACTAGCCAAATAACACAATAACACCATAGAATGCACAACACATAGCTCAAGAAAAAACAGGATAGTGACTGTTGACCCAGATGACACTGTTGTGTTTGCTGTTAGAATATATCTGGCAGCAAAACCAACATTACCATGAGGAACAAGAGTGACTGGCCAATAACAAAAACCAATAGAATGCACAACACATAAGAAACCACAGGTCAGTGACTGTTGAAACAGATGACACTGTTGTGTTTGCTGTTAGAATATATCTGCCAGTAAACCCATCAGTGGTCTCAGGAACAACAGTGAGTGCAGCATAAAAACAAACACTAGAATGCATAACACATTGCAATAGCATACACAGGGCAGTCAGTGTTGAACCATAGGGCACTGTTGGGTTTACTGGCAGAATATATCTGCCAGTAAACCCATCAGTGGCCTCAGGAACAACAGTGAGTGCAGCATAAAAACAAACACTAGAATGCATAACACATTGCAATAGCATACACAGGGCAATCAGTGTTGAACCATAGGGCACTGTTGGGTTTACTGGCAGAATATATCTGCCAGTAAACCCATCAGTGGCCTCAGGAACAACAGTGAGTGCAGCATAAAAACAAACACTAGAATGCATAACACATTGCAATAGCATACACAGGGCAGTCAGTGTTGAACCATAGGGCACTGTTGGGTTTACTGGCAGAATATATCTGCCAGTAAACCCATCAGTGGCCTCAGGAACAACAGTTAGTGCAGCATAAAAACAAACACTAGAATGCATAACACATTGCAATAGCATACACAGGGCAGTCAGTGTTGAACCATAGGGCACTGTTGGGTTTACTGGCAGAATATATCTGCCAGTAAACCCATTAGTGGCATCAGGAACAACAGTGAGTGCAGCATAAAAACAAACACTAGAATGCATAACACATTGCAATAGCATACACAGGGCAGTCAGTGTTGAACCATAGGGCACTGTTGTAAACCCATTAGTGGCCTCAGGAACAACAGTGAGTGCAGCATTACAGAGAATGAAAATACTTACTAAACGCCTTTTTGAGGTTTGGAGAGGCGCTGTCCCAGCCATCCATCAACGCTTACTGTTTGCCACTTGGGTTTTTTTTGCCTTCCTCTGGATCAACATGTTAGGGCAGGTTAGGATAGGATATGGGTTGAACTAGATGGACTTAAAGTCTTCCTTCAACCTTAATAACTATGTTACTATGTTACCTCGTTCCATAGCCGCCGGGTCACCACATTGTCCTTGTACTGCGGATCACGGCTGTCCCACAACGGGACACGCTCATGGACCTGGCAGATGAGGACCTCATTATCCACATACAGGTCGTCGTCCCGTTGTGGAACCTAGAAGAAACAAAATAAAAATTACAATCTTGTATATTTTTTACAAATAAAACAACAATAGGAGTAGAAAAGAAATAGACATTCAAAGGCTATATACTTACATTCCGTCTCGCCACCGGGACTTGACTCGGCTGCGACTGCTCCTGCTGAGACTCCTCAATGTCCGTGTCCGACGATGATGTCTGAAAAAGAAACACAAATTTTAGCCATTTGTAGATTCAGCAGCTATACTTACCCAAAGGCAGGAAGATACTCAAATCATGCTCTGCTTCGGCCAGTTCTTGCCGGGATGGTGAATATTCTGATCCAGAAGACATGCTGCAAAAAAAAAAAAAAAATTACATGAGCACATATTACATTATAAGGACAGCCTGTCATTTGTTTAAAGAATACTCACATTCTTGCACTTTGGATCGCTCTTGAGTCCAGGCACAGTGTCTCCAGGCAATATCCAGGCTGTTGTGGTCCAAGATGGATCTTGCAGTCTCCAGGCAATATCCAGGCTGTTGTGGTCCAAGATGGATCGTCCAGTGTCCAGCTCCAGTCTCCAGGCAGTGTAGTTTGGTGCACGCTGTTTGCAGGCCTTTTTATAGGGTCCAGGCTGTATCTTCAGGTCTTATCAGCATGCAGTCTCCAGGCAGTCTGTGTAGGGGTCTGTGTGGCACTGACACCTTCCTTTAATCTATACTACTTTTATCTAGACTCCTCACAAACAATGTATCTTGTCTAGGGGGTCATTGGACAAGTGTCTAGACAATGTTTACTAAAAAATCGCTTGCGCGCACAAGCGCTGACAATCGCAAAGGCACGCGCACGCCAGCGCCCACATAGACGCCAATGTTATTTTTTTGCGCATAGCGTGCGCACACGCATTTTTAAATAGGTGTGCCGGGAAAAAAAATACAACATGTAGCGTCTAGTGCGTCTGGGCGCACACCTGGAAAATGCACAGCGCACGCCAAACGCTAATGAGCGCGTGCAAGCGCAAGACACTGCGCCCGCCATGTTAATGATAGGGGAACATTGCGCATGCGACCAATAGCGCACGATGCACAGCGCTAAAAAACGCAAGTGTGAAAGTAGCCATAGGTAAAAATAATAAAATTAAAAAAAAATATTTATTTTAATTTTTCCATTAGGGTTAGTGTTTGGCAGAGTTAGTGTTGGAGCTAGAGTTAGGGTTGGGCTAGGTTTAGTGTTGTGGTTATGGTTTGGATTATGGTTGGGATTAGGGTTAGGGGTGTGTTGGGGTTAGGTTTGTGTTAGGGTTATGTTTAGGGTTGGGATTAGGATTAGGGGTATGTTGGGGTTAGAGTTGGGATTAGGGTTAGGGGTGTGTTGGGTTTAGGATTGTGTTTGACACCGCACCACAATTGTGGTTTACCAGGGCTATGGGGTACTCGGCACCGAGCCTGTAGATTTCTATAGGGAATGTCACTGGTAGCGTGGCTTGGTCCGTGACCCTGGCGGTCAGGCGTTAGAGGGTTTATTTACAGGGGATTTGGTAGATAACAGTTCGTGACGCCACCTGTAGTTTTCTAGTCACTAAAGACCAGCGCTGCTGAATAGAACTCTGAGGGGATGTTATAGCAGCTAGGTGTTGGGTCCCCCACAGGTGGGACTGTCCCTCTGAGTCTATGGTTATAATGATGTAGGGTGCAGTTAAATGAATCAGTCTCACACCATCCAGCGTCTTTCCATACCTTTTACTTGTCAGATGTTTAGGCAGGTCCCGGGGAGCTGGTCGGGGTGGAGAATGCACGTCTAGGTAACAGCTGAGCAGGTTAGAGGCCTCCTTAACTTCCATACAATGTGAGTCCAACTTGCTTGAAGCGTAGTTAACTCTAAACTCCAGCTTTCTCTATAGCTGTACTGCCCGGCCGGCTTTGTGACGGAGCCTTCTAAATGGTGAAACTAAGTCCTTACTTTTGTCAAGCGCTTAACTCAAAGTCCTTGTTCCCCTGACTCCGGTTACGTACCGACACTAAGGCTTGCTCCTGCGACTTATAGTCCAGCGAGACTCTGGTTTTCTCGTTACTATGCCTGAAACAATAGCAACTCCTCGGTCCCCAGTGACCGGATAATTAGTGCAGGTAATTCACTACCTAAGGCACTGCTCTGTCTTCTCCACTGTGCCCTTCGCCCTGCTTCTGCTCTTAACATAGCACTGCAGCGTGGATGTAGAAAGTCAGTTTTTCCTTTGAGCTCAATGAGCAGCTCTTAGTATCCTCTAAGTCCAGGCTGGTTAAGAGGTAGCTCTGACTAGGTTTGGATGAACTGGCTCACCCGTACTAGCCTCCACTTTTGGTCAGATGAGCTACTCTGGCACTCAACTCTCACAGAGCTCTAACAGGAACTCAACTCTCTGCACTGTCTTGAGACAGGAACTCTCTCCCTATCCTGAGACAGGAACTCCCTCCTACGCAGGCTGCGTGACACTACTTTATACCCCTAATGGGTGTGTCTAAAGTGTGAATGAATGATGTAAAGCTTTAACTGTTACCTTTCTGTGCAGACTCCAGGATTTTATGTGTGCCTTACAAAGCTGGGCTACACATCCCCCCTTGGTAAAACACAGCACTCCCGGGCTGTAAAATATAAAAAGAAAGACATTCTGTTTTGCATTTAAACAATAACATGAAACTCATCCCATCCGGGAGGTACGAAATCTTAAACGTTACATTATGAACAATAAAAAATACAAAAGTATCAAAACATCAAGACACTCAATAAATACACAGTATTCTTGTGGAGGACCCGCACCAAACCTCCCACGTGGGTCCTGGGTGGGCTGCAGGACTTCTGACTGCAGACCTCACTCAGTGCCACACCATACGGGTTTTCGGTTCAGAGGTAAGTCAAGGCTTCGTCTGAAACCAAGACAAGGCACCGTAGTGCAACTATTTACAGGATACAGTTTTTGGGCTGGCTCAGTCCTCAGCCACGCAGTCCATTATAAGACATTTTCAAGTAATTCACATTATATCACAATACTTGAAATTCCTTCAAGTGCAATAAACTTCTTTATACAACTTTATACAATTGGTCATAAATAATAAACCTTTTCTGAGTCATAATAAACTAGTTTGTTAGGACTACTGTTGATAACGAATAGGTAGCTTCCCTTTCGTTGTACGTTCTGATCTACGTGGAGTAGCATCAGGTATAATGGTCTCTGATCTATCTGTTCTGCGTAACGACAAACTATAATACTGTCTCAATCTTTCTATGGATCTGGCAAGCGTACTGAGGGCTGGGCGGTGTGAGTCAGCTTCACCAGGGGATCCCATAGCATGGGGCACTGCTTCTGGTGATTCTACTTCTTGAGGTTCTGCAGGCTGGGGTTCTGCTGGAATAGGTACCTCTAGAACTGGCTCTGTTGGCACAATGGGCATGACTGGAGGTGGAGTTTCCTCTTGTGGCTGATAAAACTGCAACACAGGAATGATTACCGCATCTCCCAGTCTGGGCCAATCCGCAGGTAAATCTCCCAGATCCGTGTGTATGACCTCCTCTTCACTTTCTTCTCGATTGACGACAGGGTTCTCTTCACGAAGCCTTAATGGCTCTGGACACAACTTTAAATGGTCTCTAGACACAGTGGCGGTCGTTCTTCCTCCATCCTTGCTGATGATACAGACTTTTCTGTTATCAAATTTGGAATCTTGTACGACATATGGTTCTTGTTCCCACTGGTTGTCCAACTTGTGCATCTTTCTTTTCCTTTTTAACACCATTTCTCCAGGCATCAAAGGCTTAGCGGGAGCATTCTTGTTGTAAATATTCTCCTGCTTTTCCCGTGCTTTATTAAGACTTTCTTCTACGCAGGCTTGCACTCTTCTGTATTGCTCTTGCCGATTTGTGTCCCAATTTTCAACAGTGTCATCTGCCTCTGGTTCCACCACACCAAGTTCCAAATCCATTGGCAGTCTTCCAGGCCTTGCTCTCATAAGGTAAGCTGGTGTGCAGTTGGTAGAACTCACTGGTATGTGGTTGTACAAGTCAACTAGGTCAGGTAACAATTCTGGCCACCGATTTCTTTCTTCCAGTGGTATGGATTTTAGCAAGTCAACGACAATGTGGTTCATTTTCTCGCAAAGGCCGTTGGTTTGGGGTGGTATGGCGTCGTTCTAATTTTCTTACACCCATACAAGTGACAAAATTCCTTAAACAGATCCGCTTCAAAAGCAGGGCCTTGATCAGTCAGTACCTGCTCCGGATACCCATGTGGTCTGCAGAAGCTTGCTTGAAAGGTCCTTGCTGCCGTCACTGCTGTCTGATCCTTGACGGGGATGACCACCAAAAATCTCGAATAATGATCCACCATGGTCAGGGCATATGAGAATCCAGACCTGCTTGGCGACAATTTGACGTGGTCCAAGGCCACGATCTCCAAGGGACGAGTCGTCCGGATAGGCTGCAGGGGTGCCTTCTGACTACCGTAGTCCTTTCGTCTGAGACCACAGGGTCCACAGTTCCGACACCACCTCTCGATGGAGCTGCGCATTCCTACCCAGTAGAACCGGCACCTCAGCAAGGTCTCCAGCTTTTTCCAGCCAAAGTGTCCCGCTTGATCGTGGTAGGCTTCTAACACCATTTGGACGTCTGCCTTGGGGACCACTATCTGCCATACCATCTCATGGGTCCTGGGGTTGACGTATCTCCTGCACAACTTCTCACGGTATAGGAACAACCGGCTTCTCTCATTCCACAGGAGCTTTGCTGACATAGGTGCATCTTTTTCCAAGGAGGAACCTTCCTGTCTTAACAACTCCTTGATACGGCTGACCACTGGATCGCTGTCCTGAGTCTCTTTCCAGCTGTGATTGATGGGGTAAGGGATTTAACGTTGCACCATACTGCTTTCTGTAGACACGCTGCTCATGGATTATCCCATTCCGATGGAACGCAGGTAGCTCAATTTCTTCCAGGTCGTCCGATTCTTCTTCCGTGTCAGATTCATGCGGCATTCGGGACAATGCGTCGGCGTTAGCATTCTTACGGCCTGCCCGGTACTTGATGGTAAACTGATAATTTGACAACCGAGCCGTCCAACGCTGCTCCATGGCTCCAAGCTTGGCTGTTTCCAGGTGCGTTAACGGGTTGTTGTCTGTGTACGCCGTGAACTTGTTGGAGGCAAGGTAGTGCTTAAATCTTTCAGTAATGGCCCAAACCAGCGCCAGAAACTCCAGCTTGAAGCTGCTATAATTTTCCGGATTCCTCTCAGTTGGCCTGAGTTTTCTGCTGGCATATGCGATGACTTTTTCTTGGCCATTCTGCTTCTGACTGAGAACTGCTCCCAAACCTTCATTACTGGCATCGGTGTACAGCAGGAACGGTTGGCTGTAATCAGGATAGGCCAAGATTTCATCACCTGTAAGGATCTCTTTCATCTTTTGGAATGCTTCAGCCTGTTCCTTACCCCAATTAAAGGGAGGGTTTCTGCTCTTTAGGGATTGTCCTACTAGGGGTCCTGTAGAGGCGCTGCCTTCTTCGTGTAATCTTTCACGAACCTCCTGTAGTAACCCGTTAGTCCCAGGAACTGTCGCACTTCCTTGAGGTTCTTCGGCTCCCGCCATTTCTGGATGGCGGTGACTTTCTCTGGGTCCGGCGCTACTCCCTCTGAACTGACGATGTGCCCCAAGTATTGTACCTTCTGTTTGAGTAGATGGCATTTTGAGGGTTTCAACTTCATCCCGTACCTGGACAGGGATTCGAATACTTCTGCCAGGTGCTTCAGATGGTCCTCATATGTCTTGGAATACACGATGACGTCGTCTAGGTATAGCAGCACGGTTTCAAAATTGAGATGTCCCAGGCAGTTCTCCATCACTCTCTGAAATGTTCCCGGGGCACTGCTGAGCCCAAACGGCATTCTGTCGAACTCACAGAGCCCCATTGGGGTGGTGAAAGCCGTTTTCTCACGATCCTCCTCAGCCACAGCCACTTGCCAGTACCCACTAGTCAGATCAAGGGTAGAAAAGTAGTTAGCCGTTTTCAGAGCAGCTAAGGACTCCTCAATTCGCGGTAATGGGTAAGCATCTTTATGTGTTATGCGAGTCACTTGCCTATAGTCCACACACATTCTCATACTACCATCTTTCTTTTTAACCAGAACTAGAGGTGCTGCCCAGGGCTACAACTATCCCTTATCACCCCGGCTTCCTTCATATCATGTAACATTTCCTTAGCTTTCTGATAATGGGCTGGAGGTATAGGCCTGTACCGCTCTTTGATGGGAGGATGACCACCTGTAGGGATATGATGCTGTACTCCCTTAATGGCCCCAAAGTCGAGGGGGTGTTTACTAAACACTTGTGCGTACTCTTGTACCACCCGTAATACCCCTTGTTTCTGGTGGGCGGGAGTGGTGTCTGTCCCGACATGGAGTTGCTGACACCAATCCGCCACCTGAGTTGCCGGTCATTATCCTCCACTAGTTGGCGGGAGACTAAGGACTCAGTCGGGAGAATAGAATTATTATCGACGGCATGTAATTTAGCAACTGTTGCATAACGGGGTAAATTTACTTCGTCATCTCCCCAGTTGAGAAGCCGTACCGGTACTCTCCCATTTATCACTTCCACTACCCCCCTCGCTGTCATGAGTGTGGGTCTATGTTCTGAACGATGGGGTTCTACTACTGCTTGGTAGTTCTGACCTCTCAGACCTATGGCTGCCCTACACCATATTATCATTTCACTCATTGGGGGTATCACAATAGGATTCGAGTCGGTGACCCGTACATTACCAATCTCGCCGTCTGTAAGCTTCGCTTGCTGCTGACACATCAGGGCCCGGATCTCCCTCTGGATCACTCCCTTCTGCCTTGGTCGGGCAATCTCAGCGAGCTGTTGGAGTAGAAACACAACTTCTCCCAGACAGTTACTGATAATGTTAGTACCCAAAATTATATTTAAACCGTTCTCTTCATTTACAGTCTTTACTACTAGAAGCCCCTGGTCTTTCAACTCCTCTCTGCCCACTTTCACATCCACACTTTTGGTCCCGAGTACTTCCACAGGGAGACCATTAGAAGCATACACGGTAAAGTCAGGGCTCGGGGGTTGAAGACTATCCATAGACCAGAACTTCGTATATAGGACATCAGGTATTATGGTCACCTGAGACCCAGTATCTAGCAACGCCGGAACTGCAATCCCGTCCAGAATGATGGACAGGTAGGGTCGTCCACCCACGAACCTGCGGTTCCAATCTAAGGGGCCTGACGAGTCTCCACCTGGGTGTTGGCCCTCGAACCCAGGTTCTGCCCGTTTAAAGGACACTGTGTAGACATATGACCTTTCCGGTTGCAGCGGTAACAGATGATCTCCCGGCGAGGAGGGTGCTGGTCAGGGGTCGCTCCTGGGGGTGGCGTTGTCCTCCTCCGGTGGGGCGACGTCCTCCTTCTCCTCCGGTTCATCCATGGGACATCCTCCGGGCAGTCGGCTAATAAGATCTTTCCTTCTTCCTCTTTCCGCAGCTGCAGGGCACTCATCACAGCAGCCAGATTTTTAGTCAACTGGCGCACTTCCGAGCGCAGACAGTCCAATTCACTAGGGGGCGTCACCTGCGTTTTGGCTTCTGCCGCTAGCGGGGAAAAGGTGGGTACTGCCGGTTCCAGAGTGACTTCACCCTGGTGATGTTGGGTTGCCACTTCAGGTTTGCCCAGGGGTCGCAGTCCTTTTATTGCCATGTCCTTTAGGGCATCAAAGGTGGCATCTGGATGATCTAAAGACCACCAATTTACAGTTCTGCGTTCCGCTTGGGACCTCAGTCCTTGCACAAACTGTTCTTTCAGCATCTTACTTTCATCAATGACACTTATGGTATTAACCTGCTTGAGGGCTCTCAGGGCCCCTTGTAGTCGGCAGGCATAGTCCCTTATACTGTCACTTGGTTGCTGTGAACAGTTGTAGAATGCCATCCGGAGATCTGTTTCGGTGCGATCTTCAAAAATGGCCTGTAACTTTAAGAGGATCGCAGGCACCAACTCCTGGTCCGTGGTAGCCCAAGTCTCCACTTCTCTCTCAGCAGCGCCAGTTAGCTGCCCTATTAATACTGCAGCTTTTTGCCTCTCAGACATGGAGTACATTTCCAGGACACTGCATATCTTCCGTTTGAATCCTGCTAAAGTGCCTGGCTCGCTGCTGTACTGGGGAAGCCATTTCGCCCCAGGCATAGATGGAGCGTTAGTGGCATGAGCGGGACCACCGGGCCGGGTGCTGGGCCTGCGCCCCCATCCGGCGCTACAATGCCACGCGGTGCGGGATCGGGGCCTCCGGCTGGGGCCGCACCGTCGGCCGGTTGTTGCGACATATTAGTGCCCCCTTGGTTAATCGGGGCCTACCGTTTCCAGAAGCTGCTGCTCCACAAGCACAGAGATGGGGACAGGACCTTCGTCGCAGGCGCTCTGATGTCAGAGCGTTCACTTCGTGTCGCAGGACCTGCCGCTGAGTCAGAGCCGGGGGCGTGTCCGAGACTCTGCGCGCTTTTCAGGTACGCTCACCTTCTTCTCCAGCGCCTCAGGGCGCGAATATGGCGGCAAATATGGCGGTATTTGGCGCCAAAAGCACAAACAGTCTTTTTCACCAAAACACTCCACAGGCACACAGGGCTCGCAATGCTGCAAGTTTCGGATCCTGTTCGTGACGCCAAGTTTGTTTGACACCGCACCACAATTGTGGTTTACCAGGGCTATGGGGTACTCGGCACCGAGCCTGTAGATTTCTATAGGGAATGTCACTGGTAGCGTGGCTCGGTCCGTGACCCTGGCGGTCAGGCGTTAGAGGGTTTATTTACAGGGGATTTGGTAGATAACAGTTCGTGACGCCACCTGTAGTTTTCTAGTCACTAAAGACCAGCGCTGCTGAATAGAACTCTGAGGGGATGTTATAGCAGCTAGGTGTTGGGTCCCCCACAGGTGGGACTGTCCCTCTGAGTCTATGGTTATAATGATGTAGGGTGCAGTTAAATGAATCAGTCTCACACCATCCAGCGTCTTTCCATACCTTTTACTTGTCAGATGTTTAGGCAGGTCCCGGGGAGCTGGTCGGGGTGGAGAATGCACGTCTAGGTAACAGCTGAGCAGGTTAGAGGCCTCCTTAACTTCCATACAATGTGAGTCCAACTTGCTTGAAGCGTAGTTAACTCTAAACTCCAGCTTTCTCTATAGCTGTACTGCCCGGCCGGCTTTGTGACGGAGCCTTCTAAATGGTGAAACTAAGTCCTTACTTTTGTCAAGCGCTTAACTCAAAGTCCTTGTTCCCCTGACTCCGGTTACGTACCGACACTAAGGCTTGCTCCTGCGACTTATAGTCCAGCGAGACTCTGGTTTTCTCGTTACTATGCCTGAAACAATAGCAACTCCTCGGTCCCCAGTGACCGGATAATTAGTGCAGGTAATTCACTACCTAAGGCACTGCTCTGTCTTCTCCACTGTGCCCTTCGCCCTGCTTCTGCTCTTAACATAGCACTGCAGCGTGGATGTAGAAAGTCAGTTTTTCCTTTGAGCTCAATGAGCAGCTCTTAGTATCCTCTAAGTCCAGGCTGGTTAAGAGGTAGCTCTGACTAGGCTAGGATGAACTGGCTCACCCGTACTAGCCTCCACTTTTGGTCAGATGAGCTACTCTGGCACTCAACTCTCACAGAGCTCTAACAGGAACTCAACTCTCTGCACTGTCTTGAGACAGGAACTCTCTCCCTATCCTGAGACAGGAACTCCCTCCTACGCAGGCTGCGTGACACTACTTTATACCCCTAATGGGTGTGTCTAAAGTGTGAATGAATGATGTAAAGCTTTAACTGTTACCTTTCTGTGCAGACTCCAGGATTTTATGTGTGCCTTACAAAGCTGGGCTACACATCTGGAGTTAGAATTAAGGTGGTTCCACTGTTTAGGTACATCAAGGGGTCTTCAAAAGCGACATGGCACCAACATTGATTCCTGCCAATTTTGCGTTCAAAAAATCAAACTGTGCTCCCTCCCTTCTGAGCCCTGCCATGCGCCCAAACACTGACTTTCCCCCACATACGGGGTATTGGCGTACTCAGAGAACAAGCACAACAAATTTTGTGGTCCATTAGTACATTTTTTTGTGAAAAAAAGTAAAACGTTCATTTTTTCCTTCTACATTGCTTTAGTTCTCGTGAAGCACCTGAAGGGTTAATAAACTTCTTGAATGTGGTTTTGCGCACCTTGAGGGGTGCAGGTTTTAGAATGATGTCACTTTTGGGTATTTTCTGTTATATTGACCCCCCAAACTCACTTCAAATGTGAGGTGGTCCCTAAGCAAATTTGTTTTGTTAATTTTGTTGGAAAAATGAAAAATCGCTGGTCAAATTTTAACCCTTATAATGTCCTAACAAAAAAAAAATTATGTTTCCAAAATTGTGCTGATGTAAAGTAGACATATGGGAAATGTTATTTATTAACTATTTTATGTCACACCACTCTCTGATATGAGGGTACAAAAAGTAAGTTTGAAAATTGCAAACTTTTCAAAATTTTTGCCAAATTTCCGTTTTTTTCATAAATAAATGCAAGCTATATCAAAGTAATTTTACCACTAACATGAAGTACAATATGTCAGGAAAAAAACATTCTCAGAATCAGTGGGATAAAGCGTTCTAGAGCTATAACTTCATAAAATGACAGTGGTTAGAACTGTAAAAATTGGCTTGGTCATTAAGTACCAAATTGGCTCTGCCACTAAGGGGATAATTAATACCTACTTTTTTCTTTCTTCTCTTCACCAACTTATACTATTTAGTGCTCATATATCACACACAAATTGGATTACAAAAATATATAACCCCTGTCTGCCATTTGACGTACTATTCCATCCATGTGACCTGGGACTTAATTCCCATGGACGGAATAGTACGTCATGTGCGATTGGCAGCACTCACGGGAGAGTACGGCCGGGTGTCAGCTGATTCTTACAGCTGACACACGGCACTAAGTGCCAGGAGCGGTTACAGACCGCTCCCGGCACTTTAATCCCTAGAACACCGATCAAACATGATCGCAGCGATCCGGAGTCGGCACAGGGGCTGACAGCCCCTCTGCTTTTGGATCGGAGACCCCGCTGCCATGGAGACCTGATGTCGTCATGACGATTTCCGGATCTCCTGAGCTGTGAAACTTCCTGTCATGCACAGTGCATGTCAGGAATTCTCGCGGGTTAGTGTACAGAGGCTGCAGCTCTGACAGCTTCTATAGCATGCAGATGCTGCTTCATCTGCATGCTATAGAAGCAATCAGCCTGCACAAAATGATTGTCCCATAGTGGGACAAAGTGTAAAAGTAAGAATTCAATAAAAAATGTTTTTTAAATAATTGTAAAAATATTTAAAAAAAAAAATGAATTTTTATTCTATCACTAAATAAATATTTGAAAAAAAAAATCTAAAACATAAAAGTACACATATTTGGTATCGCTGCGTCCATAACGTCCCAACCTATGAAACTGTCCCACTAGTTAGTGAACAACATAAAAGAAAAAAAAAACAAGGCAAAAAACAATTCTTTATCAACATACCGCTGAACAAAAAGTGGAATAACAAGTGATCAAAGAGACAGATATAAAAAAAAAAAATGGTACCGCTGAAAACGTCATCTTGTCCCACAAAAAATGAGCCGCCATACAGGTCATCAGCAAAAAAATAAAAAAGTTATAGCTGTCAGAATAAATTGATGCAAAAACAATTATTTTTTCTATAAAATAGATTATATTGTATAAAAGCGGCAAAACATAAAAAAATTATATAAATGAGATTGCTGTAATCATACTGACCCGAAGAAAAAAACTGCTTTATCAATTTTACCACTCGCGGAACGCTGGTTTTCTGGCTCCCAAAAATCGGAATAGAAAGTGATCAAAAACTGTCATGTGCCCGAAAATGATACCAATAAAAACGTCAACTCGTCCCGCAAAAAATAATACCTCACATGATTCTGTGGGCCAAAATTTGGAAAAATTATAGCTCTCAAAATGTGGCGATGCAAAAACTATTTTTTGTAATAAAAAACGTCTTGTGTGACAGCTGCTGAACATAAAAACCCGCTATAAAAACCCGCTATAAATAGTAAATCAAACCCCCTTTATCACCCCCTTAGTTATGGAAAATTAATATAATAAAAAAAAGTATTTATTTCCATTTTTCTATTTGGGTTAGAGCTAAGGTTAGGGTTAAGGTTGGGGCTATAGTTACGGTTAATGTTGGGGCTAAAGTTGGGGTTAGGGTTTGGATTAGAATTATGGTTGGGATTAGGGTTAGGGTTGAGATTAGGGTTAGAGATGTGTTAGAGTTTGTGGTTAGGGTTATGGTTGGGGTTAGAATTGGGGGGTTTCCACTGTTTAGGCACATCAGGGGCTCTCCAAACGCGACATGGCATCTGATCAGTGGTTTACCCCAACATATGGGGTGTCAGCATACTCAGGACAAATTGCACAACTTTTTGGGTCCAATTTCTCTTCTTACCCTTGGGAAAGTTAAAAATTTAGGACGAGAAATCATTTTTGTGAAAAAAATGATATTTTATTTTTACGACTCTAGGTTATAAACTTCTGTGAAGCACTTGTGGGGTTCAAAGTGCTCACCACATATCTAGATAAGTTCCTTAGGGGGTCTGCTTTTGAAAATGGGGTCACTTGTGGGTGGTTTCCAATGTTTAGGCACATCAGGCGCTCTCCAAATGCGACATGGGGTCCGATCTCAGTTCCAGTCAATTTTGCATTGAAAAGTCAAATGGCGATTCTTCCTTTCCGAGCACTGCCATGCGCCCAAACAGTGGTTTACCTGCATATATAGGGTATCAGCGTACTCAGGACAAATTGTGCAACTGTTGTGGTCCAATTTCTCCAATTACCCTTGGTAAAATAAAACAAATTGGATCTGAAGTAAATTTTTTGTGAAAAAAGTTACATTCAAAAAATTCCTGTGAAGCACCTGAAGGGTTAATAAACTTCTTGAATGTGGTTTTGAGCACCTTGAGGGGTGCAGTTTTTAGAATGGTGTCTATTTTGGGTATTTTCTATCATATAGACCCCTTGAAGTGACTGCAAATCTGATGTGGTTCCTAAAAAAAAAAAAAGTGTTGTAAAAATGAGAAATCGTTGGTCAACTTTTAACCCTTATAACTTCCTAACAAAAAAAAATGTTTCCAAAATTGTGCTGATGTAAAGTAGACATGTGGGAAATGTTATTTATTAACTATTTTGTGTGACATATTTCTCTGATTTAAGGCATAAAAATTAAAAGTTTGAAAATTGCGAAATTTTCAAAATTTTAGCCAAATTTCCATTTTTTTCACAAATAAACGCAAATTATAGCGAAGAAATTTGACCTCTAATGTGAAGTACAATATGTTACAAAAAAACTTTCTCAGAATCGCCAAAATTCGTTGAAGCGTTCCAGAGTTATAACCTCATAAAGGGACAGTGGTCAGAATTGCAAACCACCCTTGGGGGTTAAGGGATTAAACACTGGTTATAATGTAACAAAATAGGTAAAAAGCCAAGGGGATGAATTCTTTCGCAAGTGACTGTAACGTTATATAATGGGTAAGAAATTGAAATGAATGCTTGGCTTTGTTATGATACAGTATTTTTTTTCTTTAAATCTTATTATTGTGTTAACGTTTGTCAGTGTACTCTTTTTCATTGTATTTTAGATTATATTACCGCTATTTCAGACACATTAGTTTCATCTACATGCAGATGCCAAAATTGAAATGACTTCACTGACGTTTTATTACAATAGTTTATACCTAACACTGTGTACTTTCAGTCTTGTTAAAACTTTAATGGACAAGGAGAACATAGTTGTTCATTCCTTGACTGAGTGCACGCAACTTGTTCTTGAGACCCCTCAGGTGTATTGTGAAATCTGGACTTTTTTCAGTGTCCCAGGGGCCATCAAGCTTTGAACCCTTTTCTGTAGGTGCCTGTTGATTTAATTATTTAGCAAGGTTGAAGTATACCGCACATTAAATTAATCTTTAGAAAATAATGGAATAAAAGAACTACATTTTGCAAGGCCAGAATTTCCCCTCTTTCAACATGTTCATTGTGTAGGCTTCATTTGCTTGTATGAATGCCAGATAGAAAAACTTTTACTCATATGAATGTGTTTCGTTTATGATGAAATAGTGTTGCTTGTATACTACATTATCTTTTATACACATTAGGCTACATTCCCATGATGAGCTTTTGGTGAATGTTTAATTTTTCAGATTTTCTGTACCTATTAAGTAAATTAGATCACTCAGATTGTTTTACATTGCGTTTTTGTGCATTTTTATGCATTTAATTTTATCGCATTTTTGATGCTGCAGTTTTTGTCTTTGTTTGATATGTCATGAGTCACGATCCATTTTTGGATTTGTGGCAGCTCTGGTTCCTCTCACTTAAAACTTTTTTCATTTTGGTCCGTCGGGAGTTAATGTCAGTTTCTCCCCGCTGGCAATCAGGTGTTACTGCAGTGTTGCTGGGTCAGCTGATGCAGGTGACGACCACTCCCACCATCCTTTAAAAGGTCACCTGATGCATCAGCTGACTGTTGGTGATACAGGTCCTTTCTGGAAGCCAGGCTAGCAGGAGCAGCTCTCTGGTGTCAGCCACGTCTGGTGTTTGGAGTCCAGTCGCTGTGTTTTCTGCTCTGTGGAGCTTAACAGTGGTGTTTTCAAGCTAAGTTTTGGTATTTTTTATTACCTTGTCCCTTTGGTGTTTGTCACTTCCGCTTGTGTTTATTATCTGCAGAGGTGAGGCTAGTGCTCCTTGCTGGGGGGAAAGAACCGCATAGTGCGTTAGGGGAGTGCAGGGACAGGCTCAGGCTTGAGCTCAGGTGGTAACCATCCCTCATTCCCTATTGTTTAGGGCCCTCTACTCACTTTTCCCATCCCATTGTGAGTGAGTTGTGCCGTCCGTTGACAAACCACAATTTGGATCGAGTCATACTCCATGATATTATGGTTGAAATAAAACTGCTTTGATTATGATACTTTCTTGTATTTGTCAAAACTTCATGTGCAGATTACATGGATTTTTGTGGATTTTTCACATTTAATGTAATTCTATGGGGAAAATTTGCACATATAACTCGCATACCCACGAGAAAAATTGACATGTTGTGGATTTGAAACACGCACCACAGGTGAGTTTTCACTGAGTTTAAAAAAAAGCACAAAGAGCGTGAGAGTTCTGTAAATCCTATCTACTTTGCTGGAACTGTAAGACGCTGTGTTTTTTGTTATGCAGCATCAAAAACTCACCAAAAGCTTATTGTGGGAACATAGTCTTACTCAAGCAAATAGACTTACAGTATATCAATCGTGTAAGGGATACAGAGAATTTCTAACAAGTTGAATAAATGCCTGTTGTTAAAAATTATACATTTATTGATACTATTAAAAGAAAAAGTGACTAAACCCTCTTATTCCTATCCAACAAATACATAGATCTATTTGGTGACCAAGTAATATTCTATTAATACATCCGATAGAAAACAGGACTGAAAACAAGATCAAGCAGATGGGGAATGCCAACATTTTCCCTCAATGATGCACCCTAAAGAAAAGTCCTGCCTGACCGCGGAAGTTGGCACACTAGATAAATAAAGCACAAAGTTATGGCGCCCCCGCTCGTTGTTGTCTGACTCTAGGTAGTCCTGACTAACGTAAGTCCCGAATGGCAGTGTACCTGAAAATGAGGACAATATGCATCCTCTGCCCAATATATAGTTAGGTGTATATATAACCCCCAATATTCATAAGTGTTCAAACAACTGCACAATATATGTTGTATGGAGCAACTGATAGTGGATATAATTAAGTGTAAATTGTGCTTAATCCAACTAATATAAAGGTATACACCTGTATCCTTAAACCCATATGGGGTTATAGAAAATAAACAACTCCGGGCCCAGACCAGATGCAAATAGTTACTTCAATTAGAAGGACCCCATATAGCCACCAAAGTGCCGCAGCCTCAACGCGTTTTTTCATTCATACTGGTTCATCAGGAGGAGTCAGAAGGTAATCCACAAATAAGTGGTTTTCTGGAGTCATGATGCCAAAGTTGTATGTTGGTAAGGTTTTGCCACCTAATCTGAGAACAGGATAATGTAGAGACTGTGACCCTGATTACTGCGATGTGTCACTTAGTAGGCTGCTTAGTGTTCTTTTGCTAATAAAATAAAATCACTGTTTTCACGGTTTATCAGCAGGGAATTATCACTAGAGGACTAGTAAACCTGCTGTCAGGTAGTCCTCCATATTCATGAGCTCTGTATAACTTCACCCCCACCATTGTGGAAGCTTTCTATGTACACTTTAATTGAGCAGAGACCCGCCAATTAGTGATGTGGGCAGGGTTATACAGATCTCTGCATTCAGAGCAGATCTGCAGCAGAGAAAACAGTGATTGTATCAAAATGATAGCAAGCAGCCCAGTAACTGACACATCACTGGAATCAGGGTCTCTGCCCCTACACTGCGCTTCTCTCAGATGGTGGGCAAAAGCCTGTTGACAGATTCCCTTTAAGGGAATCTGTCACCCCAATTTCACCCTATGAGATAGGGCCACACCGCCATCAGGGGCTTATCTACAGCATTCTGTAATGCTGTAGATAAGCCCCCGATGTTACCTGAAATTGAAGAAAATCGAGTTATGTTATACTCACTAGGGGCGTTCCACTGTCCGTTCGGGTCAGATGGGCGTCGCGGTCAGGTCCGGGGCCTCCCATCTTGTGACAAAGCCGGCGTATTCTCCCTGTTCCGTCGCGGCTCCTGCGCAGGCGCACTGCTCTGCCCTAGTGAGGGCAGAGCAGAGTACTACAGTGCGCAGGCACAGGACCTGTCTGACCTTTCCCGGCGCCTGCGCACTGCAGTACTCTGCTCTGCCCTCACCAGGGCAGAGCAGTGCGCCTGCGCAGGAGCCACGACAGGACAGAAAGAACACGCCGGCTTCGTCACAAGATGGGAGGCCCCAAACCTGACCGCGACGCCCATCTGACCTGAACGGACGGCGGGACGCCCCTGGGTGAGTATAATATAACTCGTTTTTCTTCACTTTCAGGTAACATCGGGGGCTTATCTACAGCATTACAGAATGCTGTAGATAAGCCCCTGATGGCGGTGGCCGCATCTTATACTCGAAAAATGGGGTGACAGATTCCCTTTAAGGCTGAAATGCATTTTCTGCTAATATATTGTAAAGCTGTACTATTTATGCATTTAGTTTATACATACATCAATTCATCACAGTTTTCACAATATCTGCTAGTTATTATTGAATGGAAACCTTAATTTTTATTTCTAGTTGATAATACTCTGTCGAGTATAGTATTGACCAATTTGGATGATAACACGATATCAGGCTGTGCTGCTGTAAGAAAAATCCTTTTTTTCTCATTCAACTTTTTGATCATTTTCAGCATTTTTTTTAATGCCACTCATCGTATGTGTTATGGTACAATTTAATAGCTGCTCATCTTCGTATAGCAATGCTCCCCATTCTGGTCACCTTCCTGTAGCAATGTCGGTTAAATGATTTGGGAATGTTTAGCTTGCAAAAAAGAAGATTGAGAGGAGACTTAATAGCTGTCTACAAATATCTCAAAAGCTGTCACATTGTAGAAGGATCATCTTTATTCTCATTTGCACAAGGAAAGACTAGAAGCAATGGGATGAAACTGAACGGGAGGAGACACCGATTAGATATTAGGAAAACTTTTTGGCAGTTAAAGTGATCAATGAGTGGAACAGGTGGCCACGAGAGGTGGTGAGTTCTCCTTCAATGGAAGTCTTCAAACAGAGGCTGGACAGACATCTGTCTGGGATGATTTAGTGAATCCTGCTTTGAGTAGGGGATTTGGACCAGATGACCCAGGAGGTCCCTTCCAACTCTACCATTTTATGATTCTGTGATTGTATGTCCAAGCTTGAGGCTCAAATGACTGCAGATTTATGAATCCACAGAGTGCTTGCTGTTAAGTTTCTTTGGTGCGAGGAGCGAGTGATCATGTGGCCACAAGTATGCGCTTTGCCTACTTCCTGCCAAATTTTTACTAGACTATTTCCAGACACGCTCAACACAATTGCATTGAGCAAGGTCACGCCCATCTAGTCGAAATGTGGCCGGGAATATGTACATCGCATACTTAGTCACATGACCATTGTTTCAGGTACCCACACATCCTCACCGCGTGCTTTTTTTTGAGTGCGGTCGTGCGTGTCTAGTCTACACGTGATTGCATGTATGCAAATTGCATACATGTGGTAACGTGCTCGCCTTTTGGTACCAGCATCACACAGTGAGTATGGAAAGTATGCAGACCCTTTAAATTTTTAACTCTTTGTTTCATTACATCCATTTGGTAAATTCAAAAAAGTTCATTTTTTCTCATTAATGTACACTCTGCACCCCATCTTGACAAAAAAACAGAAATGTAGAAATTTTTGCAAATTTATTAAAAAAGAAAAACTGAAATATCACATGGCCATAAATATTCAGACCCTTTGCTCAGAAACTCATATTTAAGTTACATGCTATCCATTTCCTTGTGATCCTCCTTGAGATGGTTCTACTCCTTCATTGGAATCCAGCTGTGTTTAATTACCGTATTTTTCGGACCATAAGACGCACTTTTTTCCCCCAAAATTTTTGGGGAAAATGGGGGTGCGTCTTATGGTCGCAACATACTCACAAATCCGGTGGCGGTGATCCCGTGGCGGCGGTCCCGATGAGCCTCCCTGTTCTCTGTGGTGCGGTGGTGTCGGGGCTCTGTAGTGTGGCTGCAGCGGGGCTCTGTGCTGCATGGGGAGGCTCCGCCGGCATTTTGTTATAGCCAGAAATCCCCCGCAGCTCCATTGCACTTCCTGCAATGCGGTGGCCTACAGGAAGATGGCCGCGCATACTCAAATTCAAATCTCGGCAACGAGATCTCGTCCCGAGATCTCATCTCCCGAGATCTCGGGACAAGATCTCGTTGCGGAGATCTGACTCTGAGCATGCGCGGCAATCTTTCCGGAGGCCTCAGGCGGCCATCTTTCCGGAGGCCTCCGCCTGCCAGCAAGTGCAACGGAGCTGCGGGGGGCTTTCTGGCTATGACGAAACGCCGGCGGAGCCCCCCAGGCAGCACAGAGCCCCGCTGCAGCCACACTACAGAGCCTCGACACCACCGCACCACAGAGCACAGGAAGGCTGCATTGGGACCACCGCCACGGGACTTGTAAGTATATTGCCACCCCACAAAGCACAGCCTCGCCACAGAGCACAGCCAACCCACAGAGTGCCCCTGCAACACAGAGCACCACCACCGCACCAGCCTAGACCACCGAACGACCCCTGTGACCACTCCTCTACCTGTGCTGATCCCTTCGCTGGTAAGCTGAATTCAGACTGTAAGACGGACGCCCATTTGACACATTTTTTTTTTTTTTCCCTATTTTCCTTTTGAAAATTTGGGGTTAGTCTTATGGTCCGGTGCGTCTTATAGTCCGAAAAATATGGTAAACTGATAGGACTTGATTTGTAAAGGCACACACCTGTCTGTATAAGACCTCACTGCGCATGTCAGACCAAATGAGAATCATGAGGTCAAAGGAACTGGCCAAGGAGCTCAGAGACAGAATTGTGGCAAGGCACAGAACTGGTCAAGGTTACAAAAGAATTTCTGCAATACTCAAGGTTCCTAAGAGCACAGTGGCCTCCATAATCCTTAAATGGAAGAAGTTTTGAACCACCAGAAGTCTTCCTAGACCTGGACGTCCTGCCAAACTGAGCAATCGTGGGAGAAGAGCCTTGGTGAGAGTGGTAAAGATAACCCCAAGCTCATTCTGGCTGAGCTCCACAGATGCAGTAGGGATATGGGAGACCATTCCACAAAGTCAACTATCACTGCAGCCCTCCACCAATCGAGCCTTTATTGCAGAGTGGCCCGAAGAAAGCCTCTCCTCATTGCAAGACATATGACAGTCCGCATAGAGTTTGCTTAAAACACATGAAGGACTCCCAGACTATGAGAAATAAGATTCTCTGATCTGATGAGACGAAGATAGAAATTTTTCGTGATAATTCTAAGCGGTATATGTGGAGAAAACCAGGCACTGCTCATCACCTGCCCAATACAATCCCAACAGTGAAACATGGTGGTGGCAGCATCATGCTATGGGGATGTTTTTCAGCTGCAGGGACAGGACGACTGGTTGCAATTGAAGGAAGCATGAATGCGGCCACGTACAGAGATATCCTGGATGAAAACCTCTTCCAGAGTGCTCTGGACCTCAGACTTGGCCGAAGGTTCACCTTCCAACAAAGCAATGACCCTAAGCACACAGCTAAAATAACAAAGAAGTGGCTTCAGAACAACTATGTGACCATTCTTGACTGGCGCAGCCAGAGCCCTGACCTGGATCCAATTGAGCATCTCTGGAGAGACCTGAAAATGGCTGTCGAACAACATTCACCATCCAACCTGACGGAACTGGAACTGGAGAGGATCTGCAAGGAAGAATGACAGAGGATCCCCAAATCCAAGTGTGAAAAACTTGTTGCATCATTCCCAAGAAGACTCATGGCTCTACTAGCTCAAAAGGGTGCTTCTACTCAATACTGAGCAAAGGGTCTGAATACTTATCACCATGTAATATTTCAGTTTTTCTTTTTTAATAAATTTGCAAAAATTTCTACATTTCTGTTTTGTTTTCAGTAAAGATGGGGAGCAGAGTGTACATTAATGAGAAAAAAAATGAACTTTTTTGAATTTACCAAATGACTGCAATGAAACAAAGAGTGAAAAATTTAAAGGGGTCTGAATTCTTTCCGTACTCACTGTAGAATCCTGAAAGCGCACAAAGAGCGGGATGTGAGTATCCACAAGTCTACAGTCATGTGAAGTGATTGCAACTTTGAGCCCCAAGCCTGGACAACCCTTTTAAAGTCATACTATTGGTGACTGCACACCTGATGTTAAAAAGAACATTTTATAAGGCATGAAAAATTTTACAATGTGCTTTACAGCTTTTCTGATCTGGTTTTTAAAGTACACCATCAGGTCTATGAACTGCATTTAACAGTGTATTCAGTTTGTTTTAAGAAATCTAATGCCAGATATTCTTTGGACAGATAGCACTCGTACCCATATCATTCTATGGCCTGTGCACATGTCCGATTTTTTTTCATCATACCGAGTGGTCCAAGGAGAAAATCAGTGACACGTCCGGTTTTGATTTGAGTATCCAATCAGAATCATCAATGCGAGACTGTTATTGTTAATGCATATATATACTATATGGGAGCTGCATTATACTCTTATCGAGGACTATGGTGTGCATTATACTGTATTTAGGACTATGGGGAGTGCATTGTACTGTATAGAGGACTATGGGGAGTGCATTATACTATATGGAAAACTAAAGGGTGCATTATACTCTGGGAAATGCATTTTACTATATGGAGGACTATTGGGGTGCATTATACAATATGGAGGACTATGGGGTGCATTATACTAAATAAGCAAAATTTTGCTTATTCATCGAGTGATTGGATTGTTTATGCCAGAACAAAAATTAATGTTCTCAGCAGAAAATTGCCCTGTGAAAACTGCAGATATGCTGTTAACATGAAAATGTATGTGCCGGTATTTATCTATTAGTGATCGTCCTGTCCCCATTATTCTTTATCTTCTGGTGTAAAAAGGCCGGGAAACAAGCGCCAAACGACTTTAATATTGTTGATCACGCTTGTTTAACAGTCTGAACTCGGCGTATGTAAATACAACCAAAATGTTTCTGTGTGATTGTGCAATATGTTAACATTTGGTGTCCCACTTAAAATTTTTGCCTAGGGCCCCACTTTGTCTAAAACCGGCCCTGTCGCTGCCGCACACCTTTAGCAGCCGCTTATCTCCTGCACAGACAAAGGATCAGAATTGTTGAAATACATTATCATCAATCCTTGTGTGATTTAAAATCTGCAGCCAGTGGAGAAAAATGATTTGTTCAATATTCAAAAGGCCCTGTCACTATATGACAGTCTACTCAGTTCCGCATAATGCTCCTTCCTGAACTAGATTTAATTGACATAAAATTTGTAGAGATAAAATAGTCTTAGTACACAATCAAATCTCTGCTGACCACAGTTCCAGTTTACCCCTGATAATGTTACATCCAGTGGATGGAATTGGACTAAGCAGTAATGTAAAATTACATATTTTTGGACTAAACACAACTAAAGCTCTATTCACACACTCCTACTTAGAGAATGACTGATTCAATACTAAATAGTCATTCAAATACCTGAAAGCCTCCTGACTAAGCCTTTGGGTGAAATGCACGCTGAGGGGTGGGAGGGAGACAGAGCTACTTTATTATTAGACAAATGTGTAACTTTTCAAAGCTTTTCATGCCAGAATACTAGCATAAAAGCTTTGATGAATTGTGCCCATAGTCTTGTACAGGTTATAGTTTCTTTAAAAATCGCACCTCCATTCTACAAAAAGTGAAGTTTAATCAAATATGGTAAATAGGGTAATTGATGCATTCTTGGTGTGACCTTGAGGCACTTGCACTGTTCCACAGACTAATTTTGCATGCCCCCTCTAGCTTCCCGGGTGATTGACAGCACTGGTTTCATTGTGCTTTCATTGCAGATAGTGCTCACTCCTGAGAAGCCAGTGCTGTCACTCACCAGTGAGAGAGGCAATGGCATGTATAACTAGTGGTTGGAACAGTGCAGTGAGCCTCCTGGACACACCAAGGGTGTATCAAACATCCTAATTAGCATATTTAATTGAAATTTCAGTTTCTGCTCATCAGTAACCGCAACTAGAACATTATAGGTGATATATCTAGTACAAGGCTTATTCTTACTTTATACTGTCACTTTAACATAGTAACATAGTAACATAGTTATTAAGGTTGAAGGAAGACTTTAAGTCCATCTAGTTCAACCCATATCCTATCCTAACCTGCCCTAACATGTTGATCCAGAGGAAGGCAAAAAAACCCCAAGTGGCAAACAGTAAGCTTCACATTGGGGAAAAAAATTCCTTCCCGACTCCACATACGGCAATCAGACTAGCTCCCTGGATCAACGCTGTATCTAGGAAACTAGTGAATATAGCCTGTAATATTATACTTTTCAAGAAAGGCATCCAGTCCCTTCTTAAATTTTAGTAAGGAATCACTCATTACAACATTAGACGGCAGAGAGTTCCATAGTCTCACTGCTCTTACAGTAAAGAATCTGCGTCTGTGATTATGGCTAAACCTTCTTTCCTCCAGACGTAGAGGATGCCCCCTTGTCCCCGTCACAGGTCTAAGAGTAAAAAGATCATTAGAAAGGTCTTTGTACTGTCCCCTCATATATTTATACATTGTAATAAGATCACCCCTAAGCCTTCGTTTTTCCAAACTAAATAACCCCAAGTGTAATAACCTGTCTTGGTATTGCAGACCCCCCAGTTCTCTAATAACCTTGGTCGCTCTTCTCTGCACCCGCTCCAGTTCAGCTATGTCTTTCTTATACACCGGAGACCAGAACTGCACACAGTATTCTAAGTGTGGTCGCACCAGTGACTTGTATAGAGGTAAAATTATGTTCTCCTCTATGAGCATCTATGCCTCTTTTAATACATCCCATTATTTTATTTGCCTTGGCAGCAGCTGCCTGACATTGGCCCCTAAATGTGAGTTTGTCGTCCACCCATATACCCAGGTCTTTTTCAGTGACAGTTTTGCCCAGTGTTTTACAATTAAGCACATAGTTATACATCTTATTTGTTCTACCCAAGTGCATGACCTTACATTTATCCCCATTAAAGCTCATTTGCCATTTATCAGCCCAAGCTTCTAGTTTACATAAATCCTCCTGTAATATAAAATTATCCTCCTCTGTATTTATTACCCTGCAGAGTTTAGTGTAATCTGCAAATATTGAAATACTACTCTGTATGCCCCCTACAAGGTCATTAATAAATATGTTAAAGAGAAGCGGCCCCAATACTGACCCCTGTGGTACCCCACTGCTAACCGTGACCCAGTCCGAGTGTGCTCCATTAATAACCACCCTCTGCTTTCTATCCATGAGCCAGCTCCCAACCCACCTACACATATCTTCCCCTATCCCCATTGTTCTCATTTTATGTATCAACCTTTTGTGTGGCACTGTATCAAAAGCTTTTGAGAAGTCCATGAACACCACGTCCACTGCATTCCCTTGGTCCAGTCCTGAACTTACCCCTTCATAAAAGCTTATCAGATTAGTCTGACAAGAACTGTCCCTCGTAAACCCATGCTGATACTGTGTCATGAGGTTATTCAGCTTCAGATACTCCAATATAGTATCCCTTAAAAAACCCTCCAGGATTTTACCCACAGTAGATGTTAAGCTCACTGGCCTATAATTTCCAGGTTCAGTTTTTGCCCCCTTTTTGAATATTGGCACCACATTTGCTATACGCCAGTCCTGTGGTACAGACCCAGTTATTATGGAATCTTTAAAGATTAAAAATAATGGTCTATCTATAACTGTACTTAATTCCTGCAGTACTCGGGGGTGTATCCCATCCGGGCCCGGGGATTTGTCAACTTTAGTGATTTTTAGACGCCGCCGTACTTCCTGCTGGGTTAAGCAGGTGACATTTAATGGAGAAATTTTTTTATCTCTGATCATGTTATCTGTCATGGGATTTTCTTGTGTAAATACAGTTGAAAAAAAGTCATTTAGCATATTGGCTTTTTCCTCATCCTCATCCACCATTTCACCCAGACTATTTTTAAGGGGACCAACACTATCATTTTTTAGTTTCTTGCTATTTATGTAGTTAAAGAATATTTTGGGATTATTTTTACTTTCTCTGGCAATGAGTCTCTCTGCCTCAATCTTTGCTGTCTTGATTTGCTTTTTACAGAATTTATTCAGTCTTCTGTATTTATTTAATGCCTCTTCACTACCTACTTGCTTTAATTCCCTAAACGCTTTATTTTTGTCCCTTATTGCGCCCCTTACAGCTCTATTTAGCCATAGTGGTTTCCTCCTAATTCTAGCATGTTTATTCCCATAGGGTATATACTGTGCACAGGTCCTATTCAGGATACTAATAAACGTCTCCCATTTTCTTTGTGTATTTGGTCTGACAAATTCTTTTTAGACTCCTCAACTTTTGCAAATCTAATGATACAAACCCATATTGCTCCTAAAACGTGGTTAGCTCACCAAGACTCTGCCTAACAGTTCAGTATTCCCATAGTCCTATATAAGGAAGGCGGAGGACACTTCAAATTACTATTTTAACACCAAATCTATAGTGGAAGGTGCCCCCCATAGATAAGAAGTGAGAGGAGAAATTATCATATAAAAATTATTCTTTATTAATATGCAATATTAAACATTTAGACAATAAAACATGTGGGAGAGTAAGGGAGACTCCAAAAGAAAGGGGAGAACAAAATGCCAAAGTGATACACCACAATAAAATATGCACCATTCACAATTCCCAATCCACTTAGTATCAGCTGGAAATAAATCAAGGAAAAAATTCCAAATAATAACGGACACAATAGAAATAGCTACGCACTTATATAAATAATTAAAGAAAGTAAAGAGGTGCTGCGGTAGCTGCCAAGGGGAAGTGCATGTGTGGCGATGCAGTGGCGCATCTGCATCGCCACACATGCACTTCCCCCTGGCAGCGATTCCAACCACTGGTGCTTAGGTATGTGATAGAGACTCATATTGGTATTTATGCCTTAGGGCTGATTGCTTATCAAAAATCCAATTTTGGATATACTTTTTTCACTACCGCAGCACCTCTTTACTTTCTTTGCTCAAGCATACTCTCAGGGGATGATTCACATTGTTTAGAGGATTCCGATTAACTATATATACTGGCACTAAATGCACTTTAATATATTGGAAGCATAACGCTCCTTGATTTAATTATTTATATAAGTGCGTAGCTATTTCTATTGTGTCCGTTATTATTTGAAATTTTTTCCTTGATTTATTTCCAGCTGATACTAAGTGGATTGAGAATTGTGAATGGTGCATATTTTATTGTGGTATATCACTTTGGCATTTTGTTCTCCCCTTTCTTTTGGAGTCTCCCTTACTCTCCCACATGTTTTATTGTCTAAATGTTTTAATATTGCATATTAATAAAGAATAATTTTTATATGATAATTTCTCCTCTCACTTCTTATCTATGGGTGGCACCTTCCACTATAGATTTGGTGTTAAAACTAACAGTTCAGTAGCAGTAATTGACATGATTGACATATAAATAATCAATTAAAAGGAGTATTAACACTAGAACTACTGATGGAGTCATTTTGACTCCTTTCGTTTTTTATTTCTCTTCTGTGACTACATTTTTCAGAATTCCGGCTTGAAACTCGGTGACTTTTCCTCAAATATGATGTGAAAAAATATTTTGTGAGAATAAATAATTTTGGTGAAAAATTTGCGCGTTTTTTTCAAAATTTACCAAGAACTACTGAAGGGAGTCATTTTGACTCCCTACTATATTTTGAGGTCCTTTTGTCACTAAATGTTGCTATAAAGTTTTGTGCATATTTTTTCACTGTCTTATTTACCCTGATGTTCATATTGATGTAGTTCAATTTACATGTCAACTTTTCACATTTTCCTTGTGTTTTACCTGCTTGTATTACTGTGTAATGCTGAACAAAATAGCTTGTTTACTCTAGGCTCTTATCTTATGCTAATTTTTGATTCATATATATTGACACATATAAAGAACTGTACGCTTGCAGAAGCATGCAGGAACAATAATTTACAGTTTACTTTATCTGATGAGGAGCTAGATGCATTCATTGCGATATTCTATGCTCGTGGAATATCTGGCACGAACCGTCACTCGATTAGCAGTATTTGGTGTAATGACTGGGGAATACCGTTTTGCAAAGCGACAATGTCTAGGGATCGCTTTGTTGAAATTATGAGGTTTCTCAGATTTGATGAGAAATCTACTCGATCGGAGAGACTGCAAACGGACAAGTTTGCTCTATTTTCTACTGTGTGGGACAGGTTTATTGAAAATTGTATTGCGTGTTACAAACCTGGCCCATACATAACGGTGGATGAGCAACTTTTCCCAAGCAAAACTAGGTGTCCATTCACGCAGTACATGCCTTCCAAACCAGATAAATATGGCCACAAATATTGGCTAGCTGTTGATAAGGAGAGCAAATATCTGGCAAATGGCTTCCCTTATCTAGGCAAAGATGACAGACGCCGTGCTGAGGACCGTTTAGCTGACCATGTGGTAATGAAGTTATTGGACCCGTTTTTGAAAAAAGGTCGCAATGTTACAACCGATAATTATTTTACTTCAGTAAAATTAGCTAAACAGCTAAAAAGCAAAGGAACAACCATCGTGGGAACACTGAACAAGATAAGGCGAGAAGTGCCTAAAGAAATAAAATCCATGAAAGAGGAATTGTACAACACTAAAGTGTTTAGAAATGAAGACAATTTTACACTTACAGTATATCAAGGAAAGCCCAACAAAAATGTTGTCATTTTGAGTTCCGTCCATCCAGATGTTGTTGTTGCGTCTGATTCCGCTAAAAAAACTCCAGAAACGGTAAAGTTTTACAATGAAACAAAATATGGAGTAGATGTAGTGGATCAGATGGCACGAAAATATACACACCCAACATGCACAAGGAGATGGCCTGTTCATGCATTTGAAAATGCCTTAGACTTTGCGGGTATAAATGCATGGATAATATTCAATGAGATAACCCACCAAAAAATGTCACGCAAGGCATTTTTGCAAACGCTTGTGAGAGAGTTGAGTGGTCCTTATGTCACAGATAGGGAAAAGGGTTCCACGTCCCAAGTTTCTACATGCTCAGAAGTGATGGTTCAAACAAAATTTTGCCAGATCAAAGAAAAGTGCAAGAAAAATAGATCTGTCGGCAATTGTAAGACTTGTGGTAAGTCTTTGTGTGGGCAATGTACTGCCATAAATCAAAGGCAATGCCTAAAATGCGAAACACCAAATGTTTAGAAGGTGAATTCTGCGCCATATTTTCATTTTTATGCTCCTCCACCTACATTTTCTCTGCTTTTTGTTCTTCAGTTGTTGTTTATATGTGTGCACTTGAATAAAAAAAAATGTTTGAAAAACGTCTATTATAATTATTGTTATTTTCTGTAGAAAAATAAGAAAAGCAGAAAAAAAACAATCAAAAGCATTACTGTTGGATCTCACAATAATAATACATTACAAAAAATATAATTATTAATAAATAACCACAAATGAAACTCTAAAAATAAACGAAAACAAGCAAGGAGTCAAAATGACTCCTTTCAGTAGTTCTAGGCGGGGTCACGAGTCCAGTAGTCCTAGTGTTAAGAAAATGCAGACTTTGGTAATGGGAAGTAGAGGATTTTGATGTTGCTTTGGGACCAAGAGGAGCTTTGTACTCAATTACACAGTACTCTGCCATTGACAAACAAATTGTTTTATTAGATCAGTGCAATACTGGCCTCACCTAGTTGTTGGTTTCATAGAAAATGATCATATTCTGCTCAGTCCTATCTTTGCTTGCAGCAATCTCTAGTCTAATAACATAATTGATAGTCTTTACTTATTTTAATGTATTGTGACCAGAAGGCAAAAAATAGGAAAATTGAGATACATTTTTAACTTGAGTCTTAACTCACTCCCCCATCCCTTTACATCTCCTTTATCAAATCATGCTGTCCCTCTCCCCATTCTCATAGGTGGAGGTAAAATAAGTAGTTATCCCTTCCCCTTCCCAAAATGCTCACCAGCCCTCGCAGACCAGTTTCCACGTCTTCATTCAGTTTTCAACACTGTACCATACCTTCTTGTAGACCTGTAACCTTATTATCAAACCGAGGCAATCATTTATTGATGTAGTGTTTTTTCCTCCTCCACACTCTTGTTTTGAGTAACCTGTCCTGGAAGAGTAACCTGAGCATTTTTCCTTGCCACTGGGACATTTCAATTCCAGCGAGCAGTATAGAATAGCTGTTGTCATATCATGGGCGTCTGCAGGGCAAGTTTGCTTTGAATCTCCTGAATTAATCCTTCGCCTTCCTAGTATTTTTGTAATTGTATTGTACTTCCAAATTATGTGTGCCAAATCTGCATGTGACAGCCTACAGTTGAGTGAAAAAGTGTTTGCCCCATTCCTGATTTCCTATTCTTTTGATTGTTTGTCACTTAAAAGTTTCAGATCATCAAACAAATGTAAATATTAGACAAAGATAACAAAAGTAAGAACAAAATGCAGTTTTAAATTAAAGTCTTTATTATTAAGGGAAAAAGAAATCCAAACCTACAGGACCCTATGTGAAAAATGTGATTGCCCCCTAAACCTAATAATTAGTTGGGCCACCCTTAGCAGCAACGACTGTAATCAAGCATTTTCGATAACTGGCAATGAGTGTTTTACAATGCTCTGGAGGACTTTTGGCCCACTCATCTTTGCAGAATTGATGTAATGGAAGGGGGCAAACACTTTTTCACACAACTGTATGTAGCTATTATCTCTTTCTTACATAATTTTCTCATTTCAGTCTATTTATATAAATGCTTTTAGTTTATTTATATAAATGCTTTTACCATACAAATTAAATAGTAAAATGCTGTTTAAAGAGGAAAGTAAACTTAAGTAATTTCTATTCGTTCTAGCACAATCTGAACTGCATAAATAAGTATCAGTTGAACTCAGGACTACTGTTCTCGGACAAATATCAAAAGACCGAACGTCAGTCAGTCATTTACCAATTCATGTAATGCAATTCCAATTTCACATATTTCATGATTGCATGCTATACGTTGCAGAGTGCAACTTTATTTGCTAGGTACTGTATGTATGGAACTGGCTACTCTTAGTATGCACCTGTTTACACCTGGTCTTTGTAAGTGACGGTCAGTCTTTTGATATTTCTATGCATAGTTTTTCTTAATGAGCACTTCACCCATCAGACTATGGCGGTTTTATTCATAACAGGATACTATCTACCCATAACAATGTAGGCTATTAGCCCATGAGAGTAGTCACATTAGATTAGGCTCCCAGCAAAGAAGATTGCCTTGCTGTGGCTTCTGGGTATACATGAATTGATCAGTTTGTGTGCGAAGTATCTTAATTTTTTCCTATTTTCTAGAGCAATGATGCAGTTCCGATTTCATATATTTCATGTTTGCATGCTATAGCATTACAGAGCACAACTTTATTTATTAGTTTATTATTCTAGGACATATAATATCTTCCTTAATGTTTAAATATTTATACATTTGCTAAACCATGGAAGCCAGAAAGGACAGTCTTTTGAACTTAAGCACATAAGGACAAGAAATTTTAATTAATGTGACACAATTGATTCGAGAGAGGTGTTGAGTATATCGTACTTATTTTTAAGGTTAAAGAAATTGGAGGGGCAGGCCAAAATACTGTCCACACAGAATTTAATTCTGTTCCTTTTTAGTTACAGGAATGTTTAGAGTCATTCACGGGTTATGATTTTTCCATGTATGATAAAACGGTATTGATCATTCTGATTAGACTTTGTTCAGAGTGCGATCTGAGTGACATCTGTTTTTCTTGTATGTGCAGAAATTGAGAGAAAAAAAAAATTCTCCACCTTCTTAAATTTGACAGTCCGTGAAAATCAGACCATACTCAGACATATGCACATCCCAATAGAATCTCATAGGTATGAGTGCTATACATGAAAACTCTACATTGATAGCACCCATATGCAAAAATCAGACATATGAACGGGCCCTGAAATTGTGTAATCTAATTTCTGCTCATTTTCCTGCTTCTGAACTTGTGAAATTTCACAATATGCTGGGAAAATGCCGGGTTATCCAGGCTTCAAATAAAAAACTTCCCTATAACCAGATGATATTCATGTACATGCTACGCACAGTTTGTTACTAATGAAAGTTTAGGGATCGAATCATTAAGACTGGAGTTGAGCACAACAGTCTTAATGAAGGGCTTGCTAGATTATGATGTGCCAAATTCATTAAGAGGACACACAAATTAATTCAGTCTGTGCATCAGTCTCAGTGGTGGGCACCGGGCCAGAAATGCTACTCCAGTCAGTCAGGGACTGAAGTAACATGTCTGGTGTAAAGAACACTGGAGCTTTTGCTAAATTTGGCAGCTGGGCGGAGCCACGCTTTGTCCTGCTGTGACTCTTCCCCAGCTCCACCCAATTTGGCAAAACTGGTTCAAAATTTTTGCTTAAAAATATTGTAACTTTTCAAAGCATTTTACTCCAGTTTTCTACATTAAAAGCTTTGATGAATTTCCCTCTAGATGTTTGTTCTTACAAGCAAGTTGTGTGGATCATTATTTCTAGTGTCTTCCTGTTTATGACTCTCATGGCTCCTTTGTCATGTCCCTGGGCAGATTGTGAAATGGGCAGTCCAGCTGAGTGTGTCATTCCACTACCGTTATCCTATTTAAAACTTGATTATCCATGTCCCTCCTGCACTTTTCTGTGCCATCAGAACTTATAGGGGATATTCGGGACTATTTTATTTTTTTCTCATGTCGCAAAGAACTGACTGGCAGGCAGTTGCTAACTACCAGCCTGTACTGCCCTGTGCCGGTTCAGAGCGATCACAGACCGCTCCTTTTGGCAACACTTCTGCTTCATATCAACAGAGTAGGTCTTCATCTTCTGGGCTGCTTTGATGATGATATGTGACTGTCAAAGTAATGTTCATTGACTACAGGCTCCCAGCAGAATCACATGCATGGTCCATGGCCACTCTGAGCCGGCAAAGATCGGCACAGGTCAAAAAAGACAGGTAGTTGGCAACTACCTGCCTTTAAGTTCTTAGCCCTTTAAGAGAAAAATAAAATAGTCCCACATAACTCCTTTAAGACTGTACTGCATATGCTGTATGCATGAAAGATATTTTCTTACCTATTAAACACTTTAAAAAAACTATATTTTGTTTATTATTTAAAGTTCAGTAAAACAGTAAATGATCTTTAATTAAATATATAAAGCAAAATATTGTAGCGGAATCTCTGTGATGGCAGCACATAAGGAACATAGCTGTTCTACGATCTATACTTGGTTGTATTTCTTTTCCTTTGCCTCTTGTTTCTGCTTACCTGGAAAATGTATTCACGGCTCATTAGTAAAATCTCCAAATTCTTTTAAGCACAAAAAATAGTTTTTTTGTAAATATCTTTTACGATCAAAGGTTGTCCCATAGATGCACATGTGAGACATTTTTCTATGTTGAAGATGACTGATTACACAAGACCCAGGGGAATACATACGGTACTTCTTAGCACATGAAAGTGGGCTTACCGTTAAGAGGTTATTTATATTCCCAATTACACCATCTATTTGTATATTTCCAAAGCTTATATATGAAAGATATTATGGATGTTGTAATCCATGCTTGTTGCTGGACTATCACAATTGCAATTTAAACGGTTTTAGTCTGCATTGTTAACAATGACGTTGTCTGCCTTCAGCAGCTCGGTTTGATGCTAGTCACTACTCACGGACAAGCCATGAGGCTGGGTAGCCAAGAGATCTGAGGTCAAAAGTCAGGACGGAATGTCAAACAGAGGGATGAGACAAAGACATAGTTAGATTACAGTCCAAAGTCAGAATTCCAAAAAGGTAGCTGATCACGACAAAGGGGATAGGCAAATGGATGGCCAAGACAAATCCAAGGTCGCGCAACAAAGATCAGAATCCAAGACTAGGAGCACAGAGGAAACACACACCATTTGAGCACGGCTACAATTGGCAAAAATCTAAGGCAGAAAGCCAGCTAAATAGCCAGGTAATTACCCCAAACAGGAGACACATGGAGGAAGCTCTGGCACTCTGTCTCTAATTGGATGGCTAAACTGTCACTTAAGACACTGACAGCTCAGCACCACCCAGCTCCTGATTGGATAGCTGAGCTGTCCATCACCATACTGACAGCTCAGCACGCCCCTGCCCTAGATTGGACTGCAGAACAGTCATTCACTGAGTCGAGATACACCAATAGGTGGAATTATGACACTTAGTCCATGTATATGTTTTGTAGACCGTGTAGACAAACGCATGCTCTTTTAACCCCTCTCTGACATCTGACGTACTATCCCGTCCATAAAACCCGTGACAATCTGACCATGGACGGGATAGTACGTCATAGTGATCAGCTGCGCACCCGGGGGGAGCGCAGCTAATCGCCGCCGGGTGTCAGCTGATTATCACAGCTGACACCCGGGACTGTGTGCCAGGAGCTGTCACGGACCGCTCCCGGCACATTAACCCCTTGCACACCGCGATCAAACATGATCACGGTGTACCGGGGGCACAGGGGAGCATCGCGCAGGGAGGGGGCTCCATGCGAGCTCCCCTGAGACCCTCAGAACAGCGCGATGTGATCGCGCTGTTCTGAGGGCTTCCTACCTCCCAGGACCCGGATCCAAGATGGCGCCGGGGTCCTAGAGGGAGGCGGCTTACTCAGTGCCTGCTGAGAGCAGGCACTGAGAAGCCTGCAGCGCTGCCTGTGAGATCGCTGGTCTCACAGAGTGCTGTGCACACTGTGAGACCAGCGATCTGACATTTTACAGTGATGTCCCACCCTGGGACAATGTAAAAAAGTAAAAAAAAATAAAAATAAACATGTGTAAAAAAAAATTCCAAAATAAATAAAAAAAAAAAATATTCCCCAATAACTTCATTTCTTCCTGTAAATAAAAAAAATAAAACAATAAAAGTACACATATTTGGTATCGCCGCGTCCGTAACGACCCCCCCTATAAAACTGTCCCACTAGGTAACCCCTTTTGTGAACCCCTTAAAAAAATAAAAATAAAAACAAAGCAAAAAATCAGTGCTTTATCATCATACCGCTGAACAAAAAGTGGAATAACACGCGATCAAAAAGACGGATATAAATAAACATGGTACCGCTGAAAACGTCATCTTGTCCCGCAAAAAACGAGCTGCCATACAGCATCATCAGCGAAAAAATAAAAAAGTTATAGCTCGCAGAATAAAGCTATGCAAAAATAATTATTTTTTATATAAAATTGTTTTTATTCTATAAAAGCGCCAAAACATAAAAAAATGATATAAATGAGGTATCGCCGTAATCGTACTGACCCGAAGAATAAAACTGCTTTATCAATTTTACCACACGCGGAACGGTATAAACGCCTCCCCCAAAAGAAATTCATGAATTGCTGATTTTTGTTCATTCTAACCTCCCAAAAATCGAAATAAAAAGCGATCAAAAAATGTCACGTGCTCAAAAATGGAACCAATAAAAAGGTCAACTCGTACCGCAAAAAATAAGACCTCACATGACTCTGTGGGCCAAAATATGCAAAAATTATAGATCTCAAAATGTGGCGATGCAAAAAACTATTTTTTGCAATAAAAAGCGTCTTTTAGCGTGACAGCTGCCAATCATAAAAACCCGCTATAAATAGTAAATCATACCCCACTTTATCACCCCCTTAGTTAGGGAAAAATAATAAAATAAAAAAAATGTATTTATTTCCATTTTCCCATTAGGGTTAGGGTTAAGGTTAGGGTTGCGGCTAAAGTTAGGGTTAGGGTTGGCGCTAAAGTTAGTATTAGGGTTATGGTTGGGATTAGGGATAGGGGTGTGTTAGGGTTAGGTTTGTGGTTAGGGTTGGGACTAGGGTTAGGGGTGTGTTGGGGTTAGGGTTGGAGTTAGAATTGGGGGATTTCCGCTGTTTAGGCACATCAGGGGCTCTCCAAATGTGACATGGCGTCTGATCTCAATTCCAGCCAATTCTGCGTTGAAAAAGTCAAACGGTGCTCCTTCCCTTCTGAGCTCTGCCATGCGCCCAAACAGTGGTTTACTCCCACATGGGGTATCAGCGTACTCTGGACCACAAGAGTTATTGTGCAATTTGTCCTATTTCTTCTGTTACCCTTGGGAAAATAAAAAACTGGGGCAAAAATATCATTTTTTAAAAAAAAAATGTTTTTTTTTGTTTTTACGGCTGTACGTTATAAACTTCTGTGAAGCACTTGGGGCTTCATAGCGCTCACCACTATCTAGATAAGTTCCTTGTGGGGTATATTTTCCAAAATGGGGTCACTTGTGGGGGGTTTCCACTGTTTAGGCGCATCAGGGGCTCTCCAAATGCGACATGACGCCCCCAGACCATTCCATCAAAGTCTACAATCCAAAACGTCACTACTTCCCTTCCGAGCCCCAACGTGTACCCATACAGTAGTTTTCTCCCACATATTGGGTATCCGCGTACTCAGGACAAATTGGACAACAACTTTTGGGGTCCAATTTCTCCTGTTACCCTTGTGAAAATAAAATATTGGGGGCGAAAAAAATAATTTTTGTAAAAAAAAAAAATATTTTTTATTTTTACGGCTGTTTGTTATAAACTTCTGTGAAGGACTTAGGGGTTCAAAGTGCTCACCACACATCTAGATAAGTTCCTTGTGGGGTCTATTTTCCAAAATGGGGTCACTTGTGGGGGGTTTCCACTGTTTAGGTGCATCAGGGGCTCTCCAAATGCGACTTGACGCCCCCAGAGCATTCCGTCAAAGGCTGCAATCCAAAACGTCACTACTTCCCTTCCAAAAACGACATGGCATCCAGCCAATTCTGCATTGAAAAAGTCAAATGGCGCTCCTTCCCTTCCAAACTCTGCTATGCACCCAAACAGTGGTTTACCCCCACATATGGGGTATCAGCGTACTCAGGACAAATTGCACAATAACTTTTGGAGTCTTGTTACCCTTGGGAAAATAAAAATTGGGGTGAAAAGATGATTTTTGTGGAAAAAATATGATTTTTTAATTTTACGGCTCTTCGTTATAAACTTGTGTGAAGCACTTGGGGGTTCAAATTGCTCACCAAAGATCTAGATAAGTTCCTTAGGGGGTCTAGTTTCCCAAATGGGGTCACTTGTGGGGGGTTTCCACTGTTTAGGCACATCAGTGGCTCTCCAAATGCAACATGGCGTCCAATCTCAATTCCAGCCAATTTTGGTTGGAAAAAGTCAAATGGTGCTCCTTCCATTCCGAGCTCTGCCGTGTGCCCAAACAGTGGTTCCCCCCCACATATCGGGTATCAGCGTACTCAGGACAAATTGGACAACAAATTTTGTGGTCCAATTTCTCCTGTTACCCTTGGGAAAATAAAAATTAGTGACTAAAAATAATTTTTGTGGGGAAAAAAATAGGATTTTTTATTTTAATGCCCGGGCATTATAAACTTGTGTGAAGCACTTGGGGGTTCAAAGTGCTCACCAAAGCTCTAGATAAGTTCCTTAGGGGGTCTAGTTTCCAAAATGGGGTCACTTGTGGGGGGTTTCTATTGTTTAGGCTCATCTGGGGCACTGCAAACGGAACATGACCCCCATCAACGTCTGCATTCCAAAACGTTACTACTTCCTTTCCAAGCCCTGCCGTGCGCCCAAACAGTTTCCCCACCCACATATTGGGTATCAGCGTACTCAGGACAAATTGGCCAACAACTTTTGTGGTCCAATTTCCTTGGGAAAAATCAAAAATTTGGGACTAAAAAATCATTTTTGTGGAAAATTGTTTCTTTTTTTTTTCACACCCAGGCATTATAAACTTTTGTGAAACACTTGGGGGTTCAAAGTGCTCACAACAGATCTAGATAAGTTCCTTAGGGGGTCTAGTTTCCAAAATGGTGTCACTTGTGGGGGGTTTCCACTGTTTAGGCGCATCAGGGGCTCTCCAAACGCGACATGGCATCCAATCTCAATTCCAGCCAATTTTAGTTTGAAAAAGTCAAACGGCGCTCCTTCCCTTATGAGCTCTGCTGTGCGCACAGACAGTGGTTTTCCCCCACTTATGGGGTATTGGCGTACTCAGGAGAAATTGCACAACAACTTTATCTGTCCATTTTCTCCTTTTACCCTTGTGAAAATAAAAAAAAAGTTTGTAAAAGATCATTTTTGTGGCTAAAAAGTTAAATATTCATTTTTTCCTTCCACGTTGCTTCAGCTCCTGTGAAGCACCTGAAGGGTTAATAAACTTCTTGAATGTGGTTTTGAGTACCTTGAGTGGTGCAGTTTTTAGAATAGTGTCACTTTTGGGTATTTTCTGCTATATAGACCCCTCAAAGTGACTTCAAATATGAGGTGGTCCCTAAAAAAAATGGCTTTGTAAATTTTGTTGTAAAAATGAGAAATCGCTGGTCAACTTTTAACCCTTATAATTTCCTAAGAAAAAAAAATTTTGATTCCAAAATTGTGCTGATGTAAAGTAGACATGTGGGAAATGTTATTTCTTAACTATTTTGTGTGACATATTTCTCTGTTTTAAGGGAATAAAAATTCAAAGTTTGAAAATTGCAAAATTTTCAAAATGTTCTCCATATTTGCATTTTTGTAAAAAAAACCCGCAAGTTATATCGAATAAATTTTACCAATAACGTGAAGTACAATATGTCACGAGAAAACATTCTCAGAATCGCGAAGATCCGTTGAAGCATTCCAGAGTTATAACCTCATAAAGAGACAGTGGTCAGAATTGTAAAAATTGGCCCGGTCATTAACGTGCAAACCACCCTTGGGGGTGAAGGGGTTAAATCACAGGCTATGTTCACATAACTGTTTTTCTTTCATTCGAGAAAATCGATCCAATTATGCTGATGACACTCTTATCAGAGTTTGATCATTGTGTCATCCAATATTCTCGGATGTTGAGAAAAAAATTTTCTCCATCTTCTCCATTCTATCATTCCGTGAAAATCTCATCCGAGTTTGATCCGATTTTTTTCCCATGGACCCTTAGACATGAATGACTGAGTGCAATCCAACAGTTATTACTGTTTGCTAGGAAACCCCTGCATGTGTTGCAGCTGTTGAACAGCTGCGAGACATGCAGCCGTGGAGACTCAAACATGTTTTTCGAGCACGCCGAAGACACTCAGTTAGCACATGAGCATGCTCTAATAACACCTTATACGAGCACTTTCGCTCATCTTTGGTCAGATGCAATTTGTGCATACTAAGATTTTTTTCTTTCTCTCAGACTGACTTAATTATAAGAAAAAAAATCGGACATGTGCACGGCCCCATAGTATAACACTGGGACGAGTGCTATCCGTCAAACAACGGATAGCTCTCGTCCGATGTTTACGGGTGTCTGCATGAGCCCTAATTCTTGGCTTCTTGGTCAGGCATCTTAGAAAAAAACAACTCTTTATATAGGTAAAGTATTTATTTATTTTACTCATTTATATAGTGCCATTAATGACACAGCGCTTTACAGACTTTATCGGCACTGTCCCCTATGGGGCTCACAATCTAAATTCTCTATCAGTATGTCTTTGGAATGTGGGAGGAAACCGGAGTACCCGGAGGAAACCCACGCAAACACGGGGAGAACATACAAACTCCTTGCAGATGTTGTCCTTGGTGGGATTTGAACCCAGGACCCCAGCGCTGCAAGGCTGCAGTGCTAACCACTGAGCCACCAAGTAAACAGCAATATTTATTTTTGGAGAAATTTTCCCATGTTTCAATGTTTTAAATAATTGTTGCATTAAAAAGATTAATAGATTTTACCCTTGCAATCTTACAATTCTTGTAAAACACTTGTAACACACAATTTCTCTAAAACGGTAACCTTTTAGAAGCTATATTCATTTTTCATTCAACTGATTTGGTCTTTAGAGACAATTATTATCCATCTTGACCTGAAGATTTCTGCAAAGACATTGTTTTGCTATATAATCAGATTAATATCACCAAAAAGTGCCAATTTAATCAAAGAAGTATCTGCTCAACAATGATCACTGAAAAACACAATTCTTTGTCCCCCATGAGACAAAGTAAGAAAGAGCAAAAAACATGATATTAAAAAATTCATCTTTTATTACATAATATAGAAAAACAGTAGACATAAATTTTCCATAAAAAGGTACAGGATACCTTTTTATTGAAAATTTATGTGTACTGTTTTTCTATATTATGTAATAAAAGATGAATTTTTGAATATCATGTTTTTTGCTCTTTCTTACTTTGTCTTCTGGGGGACAAAGAATTGTGTTTTTGTATAATCAGATGTCAACTTTGAATATTAAAGGGAATCTGTCACCCCATTTTCGTATATCAGCTGCAGCCACCGCCATCAGGGGCTTATCTACAGCATTTATAATGCTGTAGATAAGCCCCCAGTGAAAACTGAAAGATAAGAAAAACGAGTTAGATTATACTCACCCGGGGGGGTGGTCCAATGCGGTCTGGTCCGATGGGCGTTTCGTTCCGGGTCCGGCGCCTCCCATCTTCTAGCGATGACGTCCTCCTCCTTGCTTCTGTCGTGCTCCTGCGCAGGCATTATTCTCTGCCCTGTTAAGGACAGAGCAAAGTACTGCAGTGCGCAGGCGCTGGGCCTCTCTGACCTTTCCCAGCGCCTGCGCACTGCAGTACTCTGCTCTGCCCTCAACAGGGCAGGTAAAGTACGCCTGCACAGGAGCGCGACAGAAGCAAGGAGGATGTCATCGCTAGATGATGGGAGGCGCCGAACCCAGAAAGCGACGCCCATCGGACCGGACGCATTGGACCGCCCCCCCCACCCGGGTGACTATAATATATCTTGTTTTTCTTATCTTTCAGGTTACATCGGGGGCTTATCTACAGCATTACAGATGGCGGTGGCCGCAGCTGATATACAAAAAATGGGGTGACAGATTCCCTTTAACCCTTTCCCGACATGATTTTTGTTTTTCTGTTTTTGCACTTTCGTCACTTCCCCCTCCCTTCCTGTTTTTCAAGAACCATAACCACTTTATTTTTATGACCACATAGACGTATGAATTCCTGTTTTTTGCGGGAGGAGTTGTAGTTTTGAATTAAACCATTCATTTTACCGTTCAATGCACTGAAACACTTTGGAAAAATCGAATTGCTGTGAAATTACCAAACGTATAGTTTTTAATTTTTTTTTATTTTAATGGTTAGCAATTCATAAATGTGTATTAAAAAAAGTTCTTACATTGCCATGTAATTTGAGACCCGTAAGGTTTTCTTTTTTTTTTTTGTCAATGTTGCTGTGTGAAGGCTTGTATTTTGCATAGTGAGCTGACGTGTTAATTGATACCATTTTGGGATAGATACAACCTTTTAATTTCTTCTTCTTGCTAATTATTTTTATGTTTTGATAGATTGTACTTTTACTGACCCATCAAGTCCCCAAATATATTTTTCTTAAATTTTTCTTAAATATATTTTTTATTTCATTATTTTTACTCTATATTAAAATAATATATATTCTTTTTTTAAACTTGTGATTGTCTGTATCTTATTGTGAAAGTCACGGTCACCTGTGAAACCCAGCTATATGCTGGTCTTCACAAAAGTCAGCAGACCCCTGGTTGCTCTTTCAACCCATAAGCACTGTACAATCGCATCGCAGGGTGGCCCCTCTGGATCGCAGAAATTAGATGGGGTCTAGGGGTAAGGTTTCTCCTTATGGAGAGTGACATACCAGCTCTGGCGTGTCGAGGTAAGGAGGCTTACAATAGGTGGCGCTACAGAGTACAAGTCCTCTTTGTTTGAAGAGGCAATTTGCATATAGAAATTAGATGTTAAAGATTGAAAGTTGCAATCAAGAGTTTGCCAGTAGTGGGCAGACTCGGCCAGTCACTATTGGTAATGATGCAAACTTAGCTCCTGAGCTTGGATCATATATGAGGAAGGGGTTCATATAAAGTACATCCATCGCTACCTGTTGTTTACAAAGGCCAGAACTATGATCCTATTAATGTTACTATGCTTATTTGAACAATAAACATTTGTTTTGACTTCCTCCATAAACATGTCTTTTTGGACTGATATTATTTTAATATGGAAAGGATAATTTGCCACTGCGAGATCCTTCTGGCTGTATTTTGATATCCCACTGTACAAAGACTTGGACATGTTTAAAATAAATGCTCATGTAACTTATTTTTCCCTTTTAAGGAAATACGTCACCAGAAAATGATCTATTGTGAAAATCAGGTTTTTATGTTAAATGTATTAAAAAAAAAAGTTGATTTTATATTTATATTTCCTGTCTATTAACCCCTTAACGACCAAGCCATTTTGTAGGTTAAAGACCAGGCCAATTTTTACATTTCTGACCACTGTCTCTTTATGAGGTTATAACTCTGGAACGCTTCAACGGATCTTGGCGATTCTGAGATTGTTTTCTCGAGACATATTGTACTTCATGATAGTGGTAAAATTTCTTCAATATAACTTGCGTTTATTTATGAAAAAAACGGAAATATGGCAAAAATTTTGAAAATTTTGCAATTTTCAAACTTTTAATTTTTATGCCATTAAATCAGAGAGATATGTCACAAAAATTAGTTAATAAATAACATTTCCCACATGTCTACTTTACATCAGCACAATTTTGGAACCAAAATTTTTTTTTGTTAGGAAGTTATAAGTGTTAAAAGTTGACCAGCAATTTCTCATTTTTCCAACAAAATTTCCAAAATCATTTTTTTTAGGGGCCACCTCACATTTGAAGTGAATTTGAGGGGTCAATATGACAGAAAATACCCAAAAGTGACACCATTCTAAAAACTGCACCCCTCAACGTGTTCAAAGCCACATTCAAGAAGTTTATTAACCCTTTAGGTACTTCACAAGAATTGAAGCAATGTGGAAGGAAAAAATTAACATTTAACTTTTTTTCCCAAAATTTTTCTTTCGACACAATTTTTTAAAATTTTGTCAAGGGTATCAGTAGAAAATGAACCACAATATTTGTTGTACAATTTCTCCTGAGTACATCGATACCCCATGTGTGGGGGTAAACCACTATTTGGGCGCATGGCAGAGCTCGGAAGGGAAGCAGCGCCGTTTGACTTTTTTGGCTGGAATTGAGATTGGACGCCATGTCGCATTTGGAGAGTCCCTGTGTGCCTAAACAGTGGAAAGCCCCACAAGTGACCCCATTTTGGAAACTAGACCCTCCAAGTAACTTATCTAAATGTGTTGTGAGAGCTTTTAACCCCCAAGGGCTTCACAGAAGGTTATAACGTAGAGCCGTAAAATTAAAAAATCATGTTTTTTCCACAAAAATGATCTTTTCATCCCAATTTTTATTTTCCAAAGGATAAAAGGACCCCAAAAGTTATTGTGCAATTAGTCCTGAGTACGCTGATACCCCATATGTGAGGGTAAACCACTATTTGGGTGCATGGCAGAGCTCGGAAGGGAAGCAGCGCCATTTGACTTTTTTGGCTGGAATTGAGATTGGACGCCATGTCGTATTTGGAGAGCCCCTGTGTGCCTAAACAGTGGATACCCCCCACAAGTAACCCCATTTTGGAAACTAGACCCCCCAAGGAACTTATCTAGATGTGTGGTGAGAGCTTTGAACCCCCAAGGGCTTCACAGAAGGTTATAACGTAGAGCTGTAAAATTAAAAAATCATATCTTCTCCACTAAAATGATCTTTCCACCCCCAATTTTTATTTTCCAAAGGGTAAAAGGACCCCAAAAGTTATTGTGCAATTTGTCCTGATTACGCTGATACCCCATATGTGGGGGTAAACCACTATTTGGGCGCATGGCAGAGCTTGGAAGGGAAGCAGCGCCATTTGACTTTTTTGGCTGGAATTGAGATTGGACGCCATGTCGCATTTGGAGAGTCCCTGTGTGCCTAAACAGTGGAAACCCCCACAAGTGACCCCATTTTGGAAACTAGACCCCCCAAGGAACTTATCTAGATGTGTGGTGAAAGCTTTGAACCCCCAAGGGCTTCACAGAAGGTTATAACGTAGAGCAGTAAAATTAAAAAATCATATCTTTTCCACAAAAATGATCTTTCCACCCCCAATTGTTATTTTCCAAATGGTAACAGGACCCCAAAAGTTATTGTGCAATTTGTCCTGAGTATGCTGATACCCCATATGTGGGGGTAAACCACTATTTTGACGCATGGCAGAGCTGGAAAGGGAAGGAGCGCCTTTTTCAAATGCAGATTTTGATGGAATGGTCTGCGGGTGTCATGTCACGTTTGGAGAGCCCCTGATGTGCCTAAACAGTAGAAACCCCCCACAAGTAACTCCATTTTGGAAACTAGACCCCCAAGGAACTTATCTAGATGTGTGGTGAGCACTTTGAACCCCCAAGTGCTTCACAGAAGTTTATAACGTAGAGCCGTGAAAATAAAAATATCATATTTTTTTCCACAAAAATAATCTTTTTGCCCCCAAATTTTTATTTTTATAAGGGTAACAGGAGAAATAGGACCCCAAAAGCTATTGTGCAATTTGTCCTGAGTACGCTGATATCCCATATGTGGGGGGAACCACTATTTTGACGCATGGAAAAGATCGGAAGGGAAGGAGCACCCTTTTTTAAATGCAGACTTTGATGGAATGGTCTGCGGGTGTCATGTCGCGCTTGGAGAGCCCCTGATGTGCCTAAACAGTAGAAACCCCCCACAAATGACCCCATTTTGCAAACTAGACCCCCAAGTAACTTATCTAGATGTGTAGTCAGCACTTTGAACCCCCAAGGGCTTCACAGAAGTTTATAATGTAGAGCCGTGAAAATAAAAAAATCATATTTTTTTTCCACAAAAATGACCTTTTTGCCCCAAATTTTTATTTTTCTAAGGGTAACAGGAGAAATAGGACCCCAAAAGCTATTGTGCATTTTGTCCTGAGTACGCTGATACCCCATATGTGGGGGGGAACCACTGTGATCGCCTTACTGCGATCTTTGGGAGGCACAATGAACAAATCCACAAAAGGTGAAGAATTGGTTTTCTTTTTTACGCCGTTCCTCGTGCGGTATTAGTGATTAGGCGACTTTATTCCTCGGATCGGTGCGATTACAGCGATACCAGATTTACACCCTTTTTTCATGTTTAGCTTCTGTCACACACTAAAAGATGCTTTTTCTTGGAATAATTTTTTGTAAGAAATTTTTGCATCGCCGTATTTTGAGAGCTATAATTCTTCCATATTTCGGCCGACAGAGTTATCTGTGGGCTTATTTTTGCGGGACGAGCTGACGTTTTTATTGGTACCATATTCGGGCACATAACATTTTTTGATCGTTTCCTATTCCGATTTTTGTGGAATCAGAATGAACAAAAACCAGCAATTCAGGAATTGTTTTTTTTTTTTTTTTTTTTTCCTCCGTTCCGTGTGTGGTAAAATTGATAAAGCAGCTTTATTCTTCGGGTCACTACGGTTACGGCGATTCCTCATTTATATATTTTTTTTATGTTTTGGCGTTTTTTACACAATAAAAAATTTTATAGAAAAAATAATTATTTTTGCATCAGTTTATTCCGTGAGCTATAACTTTTTTATTTTTTCGCTGATGATGCTGTATAGCGGCTTGTTTTTTGCGGGACAAGATGACGTTTTCAGCGGTACCATGATTATTTATATCTGACTTTTTGATCGCGTGTTATTGCACTTTTTCCAAGCGGTATAATGATACCGCTTGGAAAAAGTATAATTTACTACTTTTTTGTGTTTTTTTTTTACGGCTTTCACTGAAGGGGTTAACTAGGGTTACGCTTTTATAGATGGGATTTTTACGGACGTGGCGATACCTAACATGTGTATGTTTTTTGTTTTTTATTTTTTTTATTACATAAAAATGTGTATTTTTTAGAGGATTTTTTTAAAATTATTTTTTAATATTTTTTTTACAATTTTTTTTAAAAAATGATTTTTTTTAACTTGTCCCTTTATGGGACTTTCACTTTTTTTTACTTTTTATTGCAGTTACAATGCATTGCAATGCTCTGGCATTGCAATGCATTGCAACTATAGTGGAAGCTGCTGTGACAATGATCACAGCAGCTTTCCGTAGCTAGATGACCCGGAGGTTGTCATGACAACCCCCGGGTCATCAAGGCAGAGATCGGGCCCTGCAAATACATTGCAGGGTGCCGATCTGAGGCAGAGGGAGCTCCCGACCCTCTGCCTCCCCCCCTGAGCTCTGCGATCGCGCTCGATCGCAGCAGTCAGGGGGTTAACAGCCAGGGGCGGTGGGGGCTCCGCTCCTGGCTGTCAGTGCAGGAAGCCTGGCCACTGCAGCGCCGGCTCCTGCACTGATCGCGCTGGAGAAGCTGAAATTTCAGCTTCTCCTGCACGATCGCTGCTGTGTTTGGTCAGTCAGATTGACTGACCAAGCACAGCGCTGTAGGTGCGGGGACCGACGGCAAAGGTCCCCGCACCGCTTGCCGTGCCTGTCAGCTGTCTGTGACAGCTGTCGGCACTGATCTACCACTGCGTATTTACACGCAGTGGTAGATCAAAGCCATGATGTGCAGAGTCCGTCCTGGTGCCGGAACTGACACCTTGCCATGACGCCCTCTGCACGTCAGTGGACATTAAGGGGTTAAAACAGCATAAAATCATGCAATTTTCACATCAAATGATTTAGGCCCCTTTCACATATCAGTTTTTTGCCGTCAGTCACAATCCGTTGTCTCGACAGATCTGTCGCAGATTGTGAAAAACTGATGCGACTGATCCGTTTTTTCATCGGTTTCTTCCGGTTTTCAGTAGATCCGTTTTTTTCAAAGCTGGCAATTCAGTGTGCTGTACAGTAAAATCACACTGACATGTTGAATAAAGGATAGATATATAGACATAGAATATATATATATATATATATATATATACATTACAGACCAAAAGTTTGGACACACCTCATTTAAAGATTTTTCTGTATTTTCATGACTATGAAAATTGTACATTCACACTGAAGGCATCAAAACTATGAATTAACACATGTGAATCCGAAAATGAATGAAAACTGAATCCGTCGCTGGAATCCGTCATTTGACGATGGTTCCTGCACCCATAGGCTTACATTTTAGCAAACAATGGAGACAAAAAACGTTGCTTTGTGCGTCGTGTCCGGCAGACAGACCAAAAATTTTTGACGGATCTGTTGAACGACGGATGAAACGTACGGCCACCCGTCGCAATCCGTCGCTAATACAAGTTTATGAGAAAAAAAACTGATCCTGCTGCATCAGTTTCCGGATTCGTTTTTTTCAAAAATACGGATTGTGACTGACTGCAAAAAACTGATATGTGAAAGGGACCTTAGCAGCCAAACTTTAGGATTTTTTATATTTCATTTATTTTTTATTTTGTTTTTATAAAGCTTGGTCACTTCAGCAGTTGCCTGATCTGTGCCTCCATAATGTATTTTTATTATTACAGAATATTTTGTCTTATAATTTCTTTACATATTCTTAATTCATTTATCACTGGTAACCAACAGTAGTTATTTATAAATGATGTGATATTTTGCACATAATTATCATGTTATAAATAAGGGCGTTTCTAAATATTGTCATTCAGTACAACAGTATTTCCAAATGCGTCTCTGATAAATACATGGAGCTCAGCGTGCTAACCACATTAACAGCTGCAGGGACTAAATGTCATGTCTGAAAAATCATACTCCGTTTGCAAAATTAATTTAGAATCCAAGATTTTTTTTTGCAAAATACAATGTATATATATATTAGCGTTTGTGTCGGGCATTGTGCTGAACAGTAGCTACCGCACTTCTTGCACATCACTTGGCTCGGAAATTGGACAGAAATCACAAAGTGTAGGTGGAGGTTCAGAACTCAATGTCCTTTGCCCTCAATCTCTCCTATTCTCTTAAAGTGGGCTGTTATGTTGTATTTTCTCTACCCCTTTGTATTGTCAATGTCATTTTAAAGGACTGAATGTACAAACCATTCTTGCTTTAGGACATTCTTTTTTTTTTTTTTTATAACAGTGTTGCGCTTCTTACAGCCTTTTTTGATTCCCTTCCATGTAATCCATATTTAGTCATGCAAGAATCCTCAGCCAGAATTATAAACTGTGATAGTCCTCCCGAACATTGCGCCCAGTAGTGTCATGTGTATAAAATAATAAATGTGTATATAAAATACTTGTATGCACAATTGGGAGCCAATGTCTAACACACAGCCAAGAGGGAAAGAACACACAGTGCAGTACAAAGCTTAATTGAGCAGCTATTGAATTGCCTTTGATTTTTCAGGTGGAACTTGCTGAAACATGCGCGAAATGTGAGCATTATATTGGCACCGAAGGAGGTGGTATGGACCAGTCAATCTCATTCCTGGCAGAAGAAGGGACTGTAAGTGGCACAGAATCACCCGTCTTACGCTGACATTTTCTTTGTATTGTATGTAATATAGTATATAATACGGATTGCAGCTTTCATTTCAATAGTGCACAGTAATGTAATAATGTAATTTTGATTAGCGAATATGATGAATATATTTTCCAACAGTTAGTTAGAATTAAAGCAAACCTGTCATCAGGATTTTTGCTAAGTAAACTACCAGCACTGTCAGGTTGGCACTGTTACACTGATTATAATGATACCTTGGTTGATGAAATCCATCTTGTGATTGTTGTTTAATCTGTATTTGCAGTTTTCAGTTAATGAGATTCTCATGCTTTGGGGCGGCCTATGGTGCTCTGTTCACATATTCATCCTAATGGGCTTAAATGACAGGTCTCTGAACCTGCCTTCTGTTTTAAATACTGCGCTTACGCAGTTCATATTGTGGTCTTTGGAAAAAAAAATAACTACAGCAAAATGGCGGTGGCGCATGCGCAATAGCATCTATCGCTTGCTGATGGATAGTACTGCGCCAGTGCCCAGGCACCATGTTGTTAGAGGAAAAAAAAAAATTGTCTTCAGGAAAATGGCGGCAGCGCCTGCGCATCAGCATTTATAACCTGCTTAAAAAAAAAAACAGATGTAGTTTTTTGTTAGCAGGAATAAGTGACCTATTTCTACTGACTGTCCAGGAATTTCTGGATGGTTGGCAAGTCTAGCAGTCTTTTCCTTTGCCCCAGTGCATTTGCTTACAAGTCAACTTTTAACAAGATAAAGTCAATGTAGTTTTTGTATTTTCAAAAGAGATTTGAACAGATCAAATGCAATACAATAAACGGATGCAAATTTTTACAAATTTAGCTTTGGGTCTATTTATATAACATTTGGACTGTACGTCCAGGATATACTCAATGCAAAGTGTTCCTGGTGAACGTCTTCACGTTTTGAACTTCTTCTCACCCTACTTTTTTTTGTTTACTCCGTCCTCTAAAACCATAATTTTTCCATGAGCATAGCCATGTGAAGGAATTTTTGTGCTACGGGGTCTTTATTTGTGGAAGGGGCTATCCTGTATCTGCCTCTATCAGCCATAGCTAAGCTCTGCCCATGACTGTTAACCATATAAACGTCACTTTCAACCTCAGAAGACAGCGATATTAAGTGGAACACGTGCTGATTGTCATGTACATTGGCTTCCCATGACCCTCCATGACGCAGTTGCAAGGGACCAAGGGGTTAGAATGGCAACCTTCAGCAGGCCTCCATCGCTGTCATTTCCGTACTCCTGTGAACCTAAGCCACATGCTAAGACTGATATATTCACTATATACTGCAATACTGTCATATTTCAGTATATTTTACAAGAGATCAAATGATTGCAGGTTCAAGTCGCCTAAGGGAACTAAAAATAAAGTAAAAATAAAAGTTCTATAAAATCTAATAAAAATGTAGAAAAAAATAAATATTCAAATCACCACCCGTTACAAATGAAGAAAAATATCAAAATATGGAATTAATAAAGCAATAATTGACTACTGCGGGATGACCATTATCTCAACATTTTCACACTGTGCTGTTATTAAATGAGACTTGACTGATGTTTTATTCTTTTAAGCACAATAACGACTTGGGCAGGAATTGAAAATAGAGGCCTTAGGCCAACTTTGTACTATTTGCCAGAATTTTTATTGCCAACAATGTGGAGAGAGCAAGAACGTTTCCTTTTTTTCAATTTATAATTACTGAGAAGCTTTTTGTAGTCCAGCATACGTTTATCAAAAGCCTTTCTACTATATATGCTTAAAACAGGCTTTTTCATATATTAGTCCAGTCAAAATACGGTTTTACCCGAACAAATTCCAAGAAAGCGTTTTATGATTTTTTTTATTACTATTATATGTGGGGAACAACATATTAAAAATTTTCCAAAAATTGATCACCACAAAGGTCCTAATTATGACGTCATAAGAAGATGACAACCATTGCACTAAAAATAACGAATATTTCCCTATTTCTCCTTCGTCTCATTGGGGGACACAGGACTGTGGGTGTATGCTACTGCCGCTAGGAGGCTGACACTAAGTAAACATAAAAAAGGTTAGCTCCTCCTCCGCCGTATACACCTCAGCACTGGCCGCAGGCAAACCCAGTTATTGCTTAGTGTCTGATGGAGGCACACGTCTGGTTCTTTTTCCAGACCATTTTTTTTTTTTTTTTTCCCACGAAGATGAGATAGGGGCGACGGATCCTATTGAAAGGGTCCGATCTCCCCAAACCATCAACGGGCGAGCACGTGGATAAAGCCTCCATCGTATCCTCTCCCGCAACGTGGGACACGAATGCCGGACTTAGCCATGACCACCCTAAGGTATTGAAACCCTAGGTTGTACAGAGGCAGGAGTTTGTCCGTGCAGCCCCCACTGCGCCACCAATGCTAGACTGCGGTGCTGCAAGGAGGCGGACGGTCCCTCTCCTCATCCCCTGTAGGGGTGATGGAGTTAGGGTTCCTGCACCGTCCCACCTTTTTTACTACAAAGCCCCCCTCTAAATGCATCAGGCGGAATGGCTCACCTTTTTGAAAACGGAGACTGGAGTAACGCCGCACGCATGGAGCACCGCAAGTTTCGCAGGCGTCTGGATCAGACTCTGCTTCCAGCCAGGTACAGCTCCTGGCTCGTGTTCCGATCCCCCCTCTCCCCCCAGGGGCTCAGGTCCCTGGCCTCGGCGGTTGGTTGGGCCTTCGGGCAAAGGGTTGATGGTCCCCGGGGGATCCCTAAACACCAAGTAATTTAGCCCGGGTTCTCCGGGCGCCGTGCGGCCAGGAGGGTAGGCCGCGGTCGCGGGGATCCGCCCCCGGCATCGTCTCCTTCCGGCGGGCCCGCCCTCTGATTTTGGGGCCGCCTCCGCCGGAAATCTAGGCCGCGGCTTCGGCCGGTGCTAGGCCGCGGCTGTAAATTTAGTCCCCGGCTTTTGCTGGAGACTAGGCCGCGGCTGGAGGCGGGCCTCTGACGGCTAGGCCGCGCCTCTCGACCCTCCCCCTAAAGGCTCGGCTACATGAGCTCGCCTTCCTAACAGGGGAGCGCTCTTTTTGAAAAATTTGGAGCCAGACGCCACTGCTACGCGGTTTAAGGACGCATGGGTACAGGACTGGGGTAAGTGCTTCTACCTCCAGCCTGGTTGTTCCGCTTCACTAAGTACTTCTGCACTCCGTTTCACTGACCGTCGCACATCCAGTTCATTGTGACTCTGTGATAGACTCAGTATGTCCAGAAGAACTAAAGCTCATACGGTGCTGTATACCGCATGCATTGCCTGTAGGTCCCCTTTTCCGCGCGCCCAGATTACTCGGGTTTGCGAAGCCTGTGACTCCGAACGGGCTCAGGAACCCGCTCCTATTACGGAACCCAGTGCGTCAGGTCCCCCTGAATGGGCTCTGTCCCTGACTCAATCTGTGGCATCATTGACTAGAGCAATCGAGTCCCTTCAAGCTCCCGATAGAAGCAGGGACAGTGGTTCACCCGTCTTGGCGACGTCTCATGAACCTCCGGCCTGCAGGGGCCGCGCTCTCACTAGGCAGACGCAGGGGAAGCGAACCCACACTGCGTCGCCTTTGCCGTCCGGGGCCTCGGCATCTTTCAGTTCCGTCTCCCGCTCTCCCTCACCTCTGACAAGTGATCAGTATTCGGATTCTGATTCAGAAGGGTCCCTTAATTTAGAGGCACCAAATTGTCAGGACACAATTGACAGTTTGATTGAAGCTGTCAATCAAACCTTGGGGATAGACGATGAGTCCACCTTGACCTCCGGTCATAAGGTGTCCTTCAAAAGAGCCAGGCAAGCTCATAAGGTTTTTGGATCTCATCCTGAGTTTGAGGAGCTAGTGCAGCGCCACCGGGAGAAACCGGACAAGCGCTTCGCAGGACAAAAGGCTCTCAATACTAGATATCCTTTTGCTCCCGAGCTTCTTAAGAAGTGGGCGGAATCTCCTGCGGTTGATCCTCCTGTGTCGCGTTTGGCGTCTAAAACGCTCCTCTCCCTTCCTAACGGTTCCTCGATCAAGGAACCAACGGATCGTCTGATTGAAAGTTTGGCCCGCTCGGTGTTTGAAGCATCGGGTTCTGCTCTCTCTCCTTCTTTTGCAGCGACTTGGGTTGCTAAGGCCATGATATCCTGGTCGGAGTCTCTAAATAGAGCGCTTCACGGTATAGAGGTACCATCTGAAGTAACTGAGATTTCTAATCAGATAGCACTTGCAGGAGACTTCTTAATTAATGCGTCCATGGATGCGGCAAATTGCGCAGCCCTAGCTGCTGCTAATGCAATTGCCATCAGAAGATCTTTGTGGCTGAGAACCTGGCGAGCAGATTCAATCTCAAAGAAATCGCTTACATCCTTACCATATCAGAATGGTCGGTTATTTGGCGAAAGGTTGGATCAGCTCATATCTGATGCGACGGGAGGGAAGAGCAGTTTCCTTCCTCAGCAAAAGATTAAGCTGCCTTTTCGCCGACAGCTTCAGCCTCGCTTTAGGGCCTTTCGTAACCCAGGTTGGGCCGCGCCAGCTACCTCCAGCGGTTCAGGTCGGCCTAGTCAGGCCAGAGATCGTCAGGTCTCCTACAGGACCAACCCTCTGGGAAGAGGGCGATCTCAACAACCAAGATCTAGAGGGTCCAAACCCCAGAGATATTCGGACAAATGACTGGAGGCAGAATCCGGTCAATTTATCCAGAGTAGGCGGTCGCTTACTCTGGTTTCGCCCCATTTGGCTATCGATTACTCACGACGAGTGGGTCCGGGAGTTAGTCTCCTCGGGTACAAAATAGAATTTTCCAGCCTTCCCTCAAATCGTTTTTTTCCCTCGCGCCTTCCCAAGGAGGAATCTCGGGTTCGCGCCTTATTCAGGGCGGTCGAGTCTCTTCGGCACAGCGGGGTTGTCGTGCCTGTACCGGAGATCGAAAAGGGTCAGGGTTTTATTCCAACCTGTTCATTGTACCCAAAAAGGACGGTACCGTAAGGCCCATTCTGGATCTAAAGCGACTGAACCGGTTTGTCAGAATTCGACATTTCCGAATGGAGTCTCTCCGTTCGGTCATTGCAGCCATGGAAAAAGGGGAATTTCTAGCATCAATAGACATTCAGGATGCCTATCTTCACATCCCCATATTTCCTCCTCATCAGAGATTTCTTCGGTTTGCCGTCGGCAAACTTCATCTTCAGTTCGCAGCCTTGCCATTCGGGCTAGCCACAGCCCCCAGGGTGTTCACAAAGGTCATGGCTGCTGTTGTGTCCATTCTGCACTCCAGGGGGTAGTCATCCTGCCTTACTTAGACGATCTCCTCATCAAGGGTCCGTCTTTTCAAATCTGCGAGGAAAGTGTCAGCATTACGTTAGACACCCTTGCTCGCCTGGGGTGGCTGGTGAATATGAAGAAATCATCTCCCGTGCCATCTCGGAAGATCACCTTTTTAGGGATGAATTTCGACACCGCTCAGGGGTTGATAATTCTTCCTCAGGACAAGGCCTTGGTTCTCCGTCAAGAGGTACGGATCCTTCGCCAACCAATTCCTCACACCATCCGGTTTTGCATGAGGGTCCTGGAAGGATGGTGGCAGCAATCGAGGCTATTCCATTTGCCCAATTTCATCTTCGCCCCCTTCAACATGCACTCTTGGCAGTATGGGACGGGAGCCCTTACTCCCTCAATCTTCGGTGCCGTCTGTCCCTGCAGGTCAGACAGACTCTAATGTGGTGGACGAAGAGCACCACTCTTCGACAGGGTCGGTTGTTTCCTCCAAATTTCTGGTTGGTTGTCACAACGGACGCCAGCCTGCTCGGATGGGGAGCAGTGTTTCGTCACCATACAGCCCAGGGAACTTGGTCTCAGCAGGAATCGACCCTCCCGATCAATATTTTAGAGATCCGAGCTATTCGGCTGGCTCTGAGGCATTTTCACCAGCATCTGGCGGGCCACCCAGTCAGAATACAATCGGACAATGCCACGGCAGTGGCATACATAAACCATCAGGGAGGTACCCGCAGCAGGGCGGCCATGCACGAGGTAAAACAGATTCTGACTTGGGCAGAGGTAAATCACTCTGTGATTTCAGCGGTCCACATTCCGGGCGAGGAAAACTGGGCTGCGGATTTTCTCAGCCGTCACGGCATAGCGTCAGGGGAATGGTCACTTCATCCCGAGGTTTTTCAGCAGATATGCCGACGCTGGGGAACCCCAGATGTGGACCTGATGGCTTCCAAGATAAATGCCAAGGTGCCCAACTTCGTCTCCCGGTACCGGGATCCGCAGGCATTTGCAGTAGACGCTCTGGTCCTACCATGGAATCAGTTTCATCTTCCATACTTGTTTCCACCAATAGCCCTTCTCCCAAGGGTGATCAGAAAGATCAGGATAGAGGGGGTTCCAGCGATATTAATCGCTCCGGATTGGCCGCGTCGCTCATGGTACGCGGAGCTGGTACAATTGCTCGCCGACGCACCCTGGCGACTGCCAGAGCGCGTGGACCTTCTCTCCCAGGGCCCAGTTTACCACCAGAACTCAGCGGTCCTGTGTTTGACGGCCTGGCCGTTGAATCTTGGATCCTGACCAGGGCTGGATTCTCTAAAAGGTCGCCGCAACGATGGCTAACGCCCGAAAGCCCGTTTCGGCTCGCATCTACCACGGTACTTGGAAGGTCTTTTTTGATTGGTGCAGGGAACATGATTGTTCCCCGCTCCTCTTTTCAATTCCGAACATTCTATCTTTTCTCCAGGCAGGCCTAGATTCAGGTCTAGCGCCTAGTACTCTTAGACGACAGATATCAGCTTTGTCGGTTCTTTTTCAGCGAAAGATCGCGTCTAATTTTCAGGTTAGGACCTTTATTCAAGGGGTTGTCCATATAGTTCCTCCCTACAAGACTCCCTTAGAGGTTTGGGACCTCAATCTAGTCCTGGGAGTCCTACAGGAGTCTCCTTTTGAACCTTTGCAGGAGGTTTCTCTGTCATTTCTTTCCTGGAAAGTGGTGTTTTTGGTAGCCATTACATCCATAAGGCGGGTTTCGGAGCTGGCTGCACTGTCTTGTCGAGCTCCGTACTTACTTTTCCATCAGGATAAGGTGGTGCTCAGACCAACACCACCTTTTTTGCCTAAGGTCGTGTCCTCATTTCATATTAATGAGGACATTGTTTTGCCCTCATTTTGCCCAGCTCCGACGCACCGAGTGGAGAAGGCTCTCCATACGCTGGATCTGGTGAGAGCACTCAGGAGATATGTATCTCGGACGGCGTCCTTTCGACAGACGGACACGCTGTTTGTCCTCCCTGAAGGTCGCAGGAAGGGACTTGCTGCCTCTAAGTCAACCTTGGCTAGGTGGATTCGGTTAGCCATTCAGGAGGCTTACCGCATCAGAGGCGCGGTGGTTCCCGCAGGGATCAAGGCTCACTCCACCAGAGCGGTGGGTGCCTCCTGGGCCCTTCGGCATCAGGCTTCGGTGGAACAGGTTTGTAAGGCAGCAACCTGGTCCAGTCTGCATACTTTTTCCAAGCATTATAATGTCCATACCCAGACTTCTGCGGATGCCAGTCTGGGTAGAAGGATTCTTCAGGGCGCGGTTGCGCACCTATAAGCAATGCTGGATTATAAACTACACTGTGGAGTCGGTTTCCCACCCAAGGGACTGCTTTGGGACGTCCCACAGTCCTGTGTCCCCCAATGAGACGAAGGAGAAATACGGATTTTTGTGTTACTCACCGTAAAATCCTTTTCTCCGAGACGCTCATTGGGGGACACAGCACCCTCCCTAAGAGCCGGTTGGCTTTATATTGAGTTAACTCTATTCTCCTTAAATTGGTATCAGCAGTTTTTTTCTTCTGAATATACTGTATCTGTGTTAACTCTTGATTTATTTTTTAGCCTCCTACTGCTTTTTGCACTAAACTGGGTTTGCCTGCGGCCAGTGCTGAGGTGTATACGGCGGAGGAGGAGCTAACCTTTTTTATGTTTACTTAGTGTCAGCCTCCTAGCGGCAGTAGCATACACCCACAGTCCTGTGTCCCCCAATGAGCGTCTCGGAGAAAAGGATTTTACGGTGAGTAACACAAAAATCCGTATTTCAAAGCTGTAGCTGTAGGTTACAGAAGAGTTTGCATTTTGTATACTATATATTTTCATATAACAATTTTTATACAAATTTTTATACTAACTACATGGACAGGCGAGGTCATGACGTCATCAATGACTTCATGACATACATGTACATTTCTAGAAATTATTGAATTAATAACACAGTGCATTTTAAGACATACTTCATCACTGTATAAGCGTGTCAAGTCAATAGTCACTATTTTCATCATCAGACACTGCTTCCTCACTCATATTATCACAATGCCCTTCTTGGCATGGTCCGCATACCCGTGAGCAGGTAAGTCCGTGTCTTTTGCAAGTGCAGCGAAGTGTACTACAACCACGGTAATAATTGCAGTGAATTATTTTCAGAAGTTTTTCTGGCGCAGGTGAAGTATCCATCATCACTGGAACTAGACTGTTGTTCTGCAATTCCCATCCCCATTCAGCAGTGTCCATGGCCTCACCATTGTCCATCCAAAGCATCACTTGGAGGTAACTCCGAAGGGCATGATGCTTCGTTGCAGAGGAGGTCGGTGGCAATCGTTCAGGTGTAACAAAGATTTTGGCTGATCAAGGAGGAGATGGCCACGAACTGCACGCTGAACTGCCTTTCCAGTCATAATGTGTTGCACAGCATTGTCACCGCAAATTTTTCCCAAGATCTCTTTGATTCCACTCCCATCCATCAACGTTCCTATGGCACCCATAAGATTCATCAATGTGTGGAAGCTCCCGAGCATCAGAACAACATCTCGAACCGGGCTGTCTTCAGGCACCTCGTGTTTGATTTCTGACGCTTTCCAGTAGAGTGGCTGATCGAATGTAACAACTGCAGCGGATCGGTGTTTATCAGCAAGGTTGCACAGATACTCAAGAGTAGAGAAGATGCATGACTTGTCTCCGGAATACATGTCAATGATGGGCAGGAAGATTACCGAAGACGACCCCGGATGATCACAGTCTTTATGTAGCATGTGCATCATTCCATTCCAGCTCGGTGCAGGCTGTTTGAAGCGTAAAGACATCTCCCACAATACATCAACACGATGGTCAATGGCGTCGAGAAATGGCAAGGGCTTGAATTTTATGTTTCGGCGAGTGTGTTTTGCGAAACGGTATTCCCTTACATCTAATCTGCTTTGTTCAACTATCTCCAAGTCCGCAGTCTTCCGTCTGAGAACAGTGCGACTGACCTTCCTTCCTGGAGTCACAATAGCTACCATCCCCATGCCGTGGAAAGTCCCTTTCCCATCTAATGTGATAATATTATGATCGACGTTGTCCGCAGCGAACAGCAGTGCCGTATCCAGTCTGTCTATGGTACCACTACATCCTGGACAACAGAAGCGGCAGCGTTTTCCTCGAATCGCTGAACCTCCAAATATGATGAACAATATCCCATGGCTGAGAGACTGTCTACAAGAAATCGAGACCTGAAATGATGATGGAGCTGGACTGCTAACCCAAGCTGCAATGGAGCTACTACATCCCTGGGACGTACAGCCTGTACAACTGATTGTCCAATGCTTGCGACCTTCCTGTGAATGTCCTTTCCAACGAAGAGGGTTTCTCCTTCGTCTCATTGGGGGACACAGGACTGTTGGACTGTGGGTGTATGCTACTGCCGCTAGGAGGCTGACACTAAGTAAACATAAAAAAGGTTAGCTCCTCCTCCGCCGTTAATACACTCAGCACTGGCCGCAGGCAAACCCAGTTCATGCTTAGTGTCTGTTGGAGGCACACGTCTGGTTCCTTCCAGACCATTTTTTTTTTTTTTTTTTTTTTTTTCCCACGAAGATTTGACAGGGGCGACGGACCCTATTGAAAGGGTCCGATCTCCCCAAAACATCAACGGGCGAGCACGTGGAGTAAAGCCTCCACGTATCCTCTCCCGCGACGTGGGACACTAATGCCGGACTCAGCCCTGACCACCCTAGGTATCGAAACCCTAGGCTGTACAGAGGCAGTAAATAGTCCGTGCGGCCCCCACTGCACCACCAAGGCAAGACCGCGGTGCTGCAAGGAGGCGGATGGTCCCTCTCCTCACCCCCTGAAGGGGTGATGGAGTTAGGGTGCCTGCACCATCCTCACCCCCATTTTACGGTGAGTAACACAAAAACGTATTTCAAGCAAGCAAAGCAAACTCAGGGGAGATAATCTAAGGCAGACTGACATTCAAGCGAAGAAGTCTTCGGATATTCATCGGTTGAAGATGGGATGTTAGACTTGATATCGCTCTTGATTAGTTTGGCCGCAGTCTCTATGATGGCTCTCTTCTGGCTTCTTCATCTATTTCCTGACTACGGAAATAGTCCCTCAGGATTATTCTGGTCTTTTCACGGAACGTTACAATGTTAGGCAACCCTTCACACTCTGCTATGAATAGCGAATCGCCATACCTCTCCTTCAGCCTATACCTCAGCCATTTATTACTATAGGCAGCACTGTCTCCTTCTACAAGATACTCCGTCATTTTCTTTGCAAGATCTGTGACAGTCAGTTACTCTTCATTGTTGTCCTCGAGAAATGCACACATTCTCAAGAACGCTTGCTCTTGGTCCATGTTCATCGGCCTCCCTAACTTCCGCGGTTTCTTTGTAGTAGATCCACCACTATGACGCATAGGAATTCCGTAATTTGTCCTAAAGTTAATGTCACATGAACGATGATACAGACAGTCTGCAGCATGTAAGTCCTTCCCAAAGTACGCGATTCTCCCTTGAATGGTGATTGCCCAGTCATCATTACGCTGTTTGCAATGTGACAAGATGGACCTTACAAATCCATCCGTTTTAACAAAGCTATAGTCATTGAAATCACTACTAGATCTTGTCTTCACCACTTCATGTCCACAGAACAATCACTGAGTCGTGCTATCATAGGATCCAGTAGACACCCGTGTACGTCTCTTGGCAGGTGAACGATGAACGGAAGTAGCTTTCTTATGCAAGTCTATTTGCTTCTTGTTTATGTAGTTCATACGACATCTCTTGTGCACCACTGCTCCTGCAGCTACCACAGTGCTAACGCCCCTCTCAATACTGGCTTTATTGATCCCTTCAGCTCCTTTCGCACCAATCACCACTCTTTCTCCGTCATCTTCTCCTTCATGGCTGCATAAGGGGCAAGTTTCTTGACTTTCCATCATTCTCAGCTCTGTAAAAGAATAGAAGATAAATCATTAAATAATAATAGTAGTAATTGTAAAAGAAATATATAAACTGAAAGGCGAGTCGCATTTAACATTTTACAGCTTTGGCGGCCATATTCTTTGACGTCACATTTGGACCCTTTGTGGTAACCCTATCTTGGTAAACTTTTAGTATGTTTTTCCCTACATGTAATACTACCAAAAAAAAAACAAAAAAAAACGCTTTCTTGGAATTTGTTCAGGGTAAAGGTTTTTTTTTTTCGTATTTTGACTGGACTATATAGTATTATGATACATTGTAGGAGCTCCAGGAACTTCACCAGTGACATTCCTGGCGCTCCTACAATATATTGTAATTCTATCATCCTAAGTGTACGGTAGAGGTAAGATCAGATGAGCAGTTTCATTTAGTTATTGTGATGATGAATCATGCATGGCCCACTAACTGCATGTTAATTTATGATATTATGTGATATGGAGTAGAATTTCATTAATCAGATTATAATTCAATTACTTAAAAAGTAACTGTCATTTAAATTTTTATTTCATAACTCAATAGTACACATGAAAATAAGCAACTTTACAATATATCTCATCAGGGAAATCTGCTTCTTTCTCCTTCTGGACTGACTTGTCCCATTCAAAATTCTCAATTTATAGTTAAAACCTGGATTCAGTGAAGACAGATTATTGCCTCACTGAGAGAGGAGATGACAGCTGGTGCTTATAAGATTCTATGTAGCTCTGCCTTTAGCTCCTTCCTCCTCCTGCTTCCTCCCCTCTCCATAGGCTTTTAGAAGTACCAACTGTCATTTCCTAACTCAGTAATGGGAAAATCTGTGCACTGAAGAAAAGATTTTACCTGTGAATTAAGAATGAAAGATCAGTCCAGTAGGAGAAAGAAGCAGATTTATCTAATAATATATATTACAAAGTTGGTTACTTTCACATGTACAATTGATTTATAAAATAAAAATTAAAACGACCATTATATTTTAACCCCTTTTTCACATCTGACATAATAATCCATCGCTGTGCCCTGGGCCTGTTTGACCAGGGACGGATTATTACATCATCGCAATCGCACACGAGCTGTGCGCAGACCATCGCCACCAGTTGTCAGCTGATAGTCCCATAGTGGGATAGTCCCTATGATAGTCCCATAGTGGGACAAAGTAAAAAAAAAAGTTTAAATAATTTAAAAATAAATCAAAAGATATTGTATCTATAAATATTTGTTTGAAAAATAAAATATAACAACAATAAAAGTACACATATTTGATATTGTCGTGTCCGCAACGACCTGACCTATAAAACTATTCCACTAGTTAACCCCTATAGCGAACACCATTGCAGCCATAGGCCCCAATATCAACACCATAGAAAATAAATAAAAAACAATGCAAAAAACAATGTTTTATCATCATACCTCCGAACAAAAAGTGGAATAAAACTATATAAAAAACGGATATAAATAAACATATTACCGCTGAAAATGTCATCTTGTCCTGCAGAAAACAAGCTGCCATACTGCTCCATCAGCAGAAAAATAAGAAAGTTATAGCTCTCAGAATAAGGCTACTTTCACGCATCAGGTTTTTTCCGTCAGGCATGATCCGGCTGTTTTTAGAAAAACCGGATCCGGCGAAATCTAACGCCAGAACCGTTTTTTTCTCATTGACTTGTATTAGCGCCGGATCGCGCCGCATGGCCTCCCGTTTCTTCCGTTTTTTTGCCGGATCGGCGAAAATTTTATTTCCGGCGTCTGGAAAAAACGGCGCTTCCGGCTTTTTGCTACAATGGAAGTCTAGGCGCCGGAATGCGCCGGATCCGGAAAAAGATGGATCCGGTGGCCGGATCCGGTTTTTACGTATGAGCATGCTCAGAACCGATTGGCGAGCCCCCATGAAACATATATAAACAATGCCAGTGAGGCCCTCAGCCATTTACCAGCCAGCAAGACAGAGCGGCCACGGAGCAGCCACTGAGCGTCCATAGAGCGGATACAACGGACACAGCAGCCACAGAGCGGCCACAGAGCAGCCACAAAAGCCTGCCTGCGAGACAGTGGCAGACATGTCTTCTTCTGGAGCCCTCCCCCGCGTCGGTAGCGCTGGGAGGTCAATAAATTTTTTTTTTTTTGCATGTAATGATGTTCCCTTTTTTTCTTTTTTTGCCATGTTTACTATATATCTCTATCATCTCTATGTCTATCATCTCTATCATTTTTGTATACCAGGAAGCTACAGCAGCAGAAGAGGTGCTTCCAGAAGATGACCGATGGGGTGGAGAGATACACGGAGTGGGCTCGCAATTGGTAAGTTTCTTGCATGCATCGCAGAACCACATCATCACACTACACACAACACATAAAAAACTGATTATTACAGACATCATACTGCACACAACAAATATGCCTACATCCAAGCACATATTTTTTTTTAAATTATTTTCTTCTGATTCTGGTGCTTGGCCCAGAGGTCCTCGAAGCGCCTCCCAGGGTCGTCGGCGTCAGCGGCAGGGCAGTTGCCATCGGGTAAGTACCTTTTTTTTTTTTCTTCTACTTTATGTTGTTGTTTTGAGTCTAATGTTTTTGTTTTTTGTCTTTTTTAACAGGCTTCACAGCGTGCTCCTGACTTGGACGGTGAGAAGGCCGGGCTGGATATCGACCTCCTCATTGATCTGATCCGAGAGCGGGAGCCGCTGTGGAACATGGGGGACCGCCGCCATGCCGATATCATTGTGAGCCGTCGGCTCTGGGAGCTAATATGCCAACAACTTGTGGACAACTGGGAGGACCTCGATGTTCGGGCCCAGATTCAAGCGCGTAAGTATACACAGTTCAGTTATATTGTTGGATGTAAAGTGTTGTACACAGTTCAGTTATATTGTTGGATGTAAAGTGTTGTACACTAACCAATTTGTGCTTTCACTTTTCAGGTGAGAGAATTGTCAAGCGTTGGCGGTCAATCAGGGATCGCTTCAAGAAGGAGTTCAAAAAGAGATGCGGGCCCCGAGTGGATCTGGAGGACGTAGGAGCAAGTATAAATATGCGAACACCCTGTCGTTCCTCCGGTTAACGATGGTGAGCAGAAGTTAAATATTACCCACCCCATTTAATAAAAAATGTTTACATGTCTAACAATTTTTTTTGGTTTCAGCCAGTGCCATGCAATATCAATACATTAATTATATTTTTTTCTCTTTATTCCACAGCACCATAAGCAGCACTCGGGAGCCTGCACAGTTGAACCCTTCTGGGGCGATCCCTCAGGAGTCCGCCACCAAGGGACACTTCGACAATCCCGGCCCAGCTGCACCTTCCCAGCCTTCCCTCACATCTGATCCATCGGTCCCATCCACGAGCGCTGGAGCATCGTGGCCAACTGCGTTGCATGAATCTGCTGGTGAGGATATAGCTTTTCCTTTACCCCTTTTGGGTTCTGGGAGGCAGCGCCAGAAGGGTTAGGAAAAGAGCTATGTGCCCGAGTTCTTGCATCTGAATGCATCCTTCCAGAACTGTCTGAAACTGTTGTCTGAGCAAATGACCGCAGGATTTAATTTGCTTAACAACAGTATTCTTGAGTTGCGCACACTTCTGGTTAGGATGCATTCAGATGCAATTAAATCTCCAAACCACACATTTTTCCAGTCAGTACTCGAGCGCATGGATAAGCTATCTCCTGACCAGCAGATGCATGTAATGCAATCGTGCCACTCTGCTCTAGCGCATGTTAGCTCCCAAGCCCCTCCACCCACCCCTGTAGTTCCTCCCACACCTGCCCCCCCTCCAGCCACTGTCCCTCCTCCCCTCCTATGCAATACCAGCATCCTGCCCGTACCAGCATCCTGCCCCGTACCAGCATCCTGCCCCGTACCAGCATCCTGCCCCGTACTAGCAGCCTGCCCCGTACCAGCATCCTGCCCTGTACCAACATACCGCCCCGTACCACTTCCCAACAACATCATCTGAGCCTCTCCATCCACCACCTCTTCAATTCATTGACTCCATCCCTCAAACCTTCCAAATTCCAAATACTACTCTGTTTCACGTCCACACGTTCTCTTTCTTTCTCCACCCTTCACCTGTTTTACCTATGATCCTTCCCACCACCATCACATTCCTCTCTCCACACTCCCAATGTCGAAGCGTCCCAAACTGACAGTTCCTCCAGCATTATCTCCACCCCACACTATGTTAATTTATAATTTTTTTTTTTTTAATATTTGTTGATAAAAAACATTTTATTTGTTCAAAATTTTGTCTTTCATTTATTGATAAGGTTTAAATATGTTGGTTAAAACAAGGTAAAATACAGTGGATAATGAAGGTAAAATAGTTTGGGTAATACACAACCAGGTACACAACTTTGGGTAATAAAGGAAAAAAATTTTTGGGGAATACACCAAACCCGGGAAAAAAACTTTGGGTAAAAAAGGTAAAATCCCTTTGGGGAAAACACAACCAGGGACACAACTTTTGGGGAAAAAAGGTAAAAACTTGGGTAATACACCCAAACCCAAAACACAACTTTGGGCAAAAAAAGGTAAAAAAACTTTGGGAAAAACCAACCATTTCACAACTAAAAGTATGAAAGGTTTAAAAACTTTGGGGAATACACAACCAGGACACAAATTTGGGGAAAAAAGGGAAAATACTTTGGGGAATACACAACCAGGGACACAACTTGGGTAAAAAAAGGGAAAAATACCCCTTTGGTTTCAAAAAGGTCCCAAAAACTTTTGGTTTCAAGGTCCCAAGAAAAATTTTTTTTTAAATCTCATCCCGCCAGTCTACTCTACCTTTTGGGGAAAAAAAAAGTTTTCCAAAAAATTTTCCCCCATTCTGGAAACTGAACCCAAAAAATTCCCGACAATTTGGATAACAAAAGGGGGGTTTTTTTCAAGTCATAAAAAAAAATCCCTTTTCCTTGCATAAAAAAATTGTGCGGGGCCACTAAAATTTTTCCCCCCCTCTCCAGTTTTCTTCAGGTTGATAGCGTCAATAGAACCAAACCAGGGGGGCAAATCCCAAAATTCCTCCACCTTCTTCGGGCCGGGAGGCTCAATCCCACTACTGGGGTTAAGGGGTTTTAGCAGGGGTTCTATAGCGGGGAAACTTCATCCCCCCATACGCACCCCCAAAATTTTTTTGGGAAAAACACAAATATTATTTTTTCACGGAAATGCTGCACCGGTTTTTAAGTGGTTTTACAATGTTTTTTATCAAAAGACAAAATAAATTGCAAACCCTTTTTAAAAAAACTTTTAAATTTTACAGTTAGAAAAGTTAATGGGA